>VZRW01007024.1:0-42186 GCA_013398125.1 Aegotheles bennettii | reverse complement strand
GGGTGCGGTACCGGCTGAGCTCTCGGCTGGCGGACGCGGAGGTGTTGGCTCCCGGCAGGTTTGGCACCGGGTGGGGTGGGTTCGGGCTCACTCCGAGGTGTGGCGATGTCCGGGCAGTGTGCGGGGCTATTGCCCGGGCGGGAGGGCAGCGTGCCCCGGGGGGACAGCACGGACGGTGCTGCCGCACCGTGCCCTGGGAGAAGGGTACCGGTACCGGTTCTCCTCGGGCCGGCCGAGAGCTTACCCTCCTGTCGTGTATCTGCTCCCCCGCAGGGGAGCTGCGCATCCCCCCGCGGCCGTGGGGGCAGAGGAGCGGTGCTCAGGTCCAGCGGTGCTCTGAGGGCACCCCCGGCGCTGCCGCGCTCTGTAGCAGCGGTGACCGGCGGGGAAGCGCTGGTGTTGGGGTGTTCTGAGGGCTGCGAGGTCAACTGGTGCCGAGAGAGACAGGAAAAAGTTATCCCGTCCTCCGAGTGACACTTGCAGCCAAGGCCGGGGAAGGAGCTGGGTTTAGCAGAGCCTCGGAGCCTTCTCAGGCGGTTTCCAGAGCAGGTCTGTGTGTCTCTTGTTAGAGCTGATTGCTGAAGCCTCAGGTGATCGGTTTCTAGTGATAATTTGTTGTTGCCTCCAGCTGTTTGCACCCTGTGTTGCTGTATATATGTATCTTGAGACAGGATCAAATGTGCTCAGTGTTAAATAGAACCTGGCACTGTGCTCAGTGAACTTATATTTTTGCTTCTGGTTGGGTTCCTGCCGCTCTCAGCACCACCTCGGTGTGTTTGTGCTCTCTGTGGGAAGCTTGACGTGGCAAGATTTTTTCATTCGTGTGTGAGTAAGCTGTGGAGGAAGTCCTTTCCCTTGGATGCTGCTGCAGCTGGAGGTGTTGGCTCTTGTGGCTGCCTGGAAGTGAGAATTTTGTTCTTTAGACAGATATAAAATACATGTATGTCTGTGCCAGTGTGTAGGTAACTCGGTGCTGACTTACTGTCTTTTGGAGTAACAAAAGAGCACACTGCCACGTCTTTTCTGATGGGGGAGGGAAGAAAGTACAGCTGGCAGCAGGAAGCCTATCTGTTTAAACATCTTTTTCTCCTTGCCGTGTTTACCTTGTCTTCTATGTCTTAGTTAACAACTCCCTAAGATTACTTACCTGAGCAGTTTAATACTGCTATTGGGAAATCCTACATTGGAGAGTGTGGTTTGGAGGGTTGCACGGGCGATGTGTGAGGATGCCAGGCCCTGTACTCAGCTCAGAGTCACTTCTTGTCTGATGTGGAAGATCAGTAAAACTGTTGTGTGTGTGTTGTTTTGTTTTTGTTTTTTTTTTTCAGAAGTGTGTGTTTAATGAGAGAAACCTAGAGATGTTTTTTTAATAGGAATAGCTTTTCTCTACTGATATGTGCCAGTGCAGCACAGATTTGTCTGTCATGATCTTGGAGCTGCGTGTAATTTTGAGGTGGCTTTGTGCAGGCTTCTGTGCACAATTCCTGATCTGCTTTCATCCAGTTCGCATATTCAAAGATCACTCTGTGGCTCAAGCCTGAGAATGCTTGGGAAAGTACAGGTGCTTGGGAAACCTATGTCAAGGCTTTTAACATCTAAAAACATTTAACATCTAAAAAGTTAGTTTATATAATTTATCTTTAGTTCTATGGGGACGCCTGACCTATGTCCTTGGGACTCTAAAGAAGTAGAAAGTGCTCATTCAGGGTTTGGGTCCTCAGCATTTCTCAAAACAGTTTTAATTTTGGCATCAAGAAACTTGGTGGAACTCTGGTTTTGTTAAATTCAGTATGAAGTAGAAGTGAAAAATTGTCTCTTACATGGAGAAGAAAAAGCTAGCTATCGAGGCTGTGAAGTGTACAGCTTCAATAACTTTTTGAATCCCTTGGTGGCAAGGGCACAGTGTCTGAAAAAGGCTTAGTAATGCAGAATTCTTCAAATTTTCTAGTTCTAATCTTAAATTATTGCAATTGTCAGGATACTCTTTCCTGAGAGTTTCCTGCAAGTTTATTTTATCCTGCTTAACAAAATCTGACTGCAAGGAAGAAATTAAATGTCTTGTAAATGCTGTCATCATTAGAAGACTTCTTCTGAATTGCTTTAAATCAAATTTGGGAGGGGGGGGGTTGTTGTTTGTATTTTTCCTTCAAAATGAAGATGTGAAAGCTTAGGGAAAAGATGCCTGGTAATAGCAAGGACAACAAGGTCCTTTTTTGTCCTCAGATGTGTTTTGTCTTTTTGGGAACACAGTTCACAGCCTTTTAAAATACAGAAAGTGTGAAGAGTAGTAGCAGATGTCACTTTCTCTTTTGCAGGTTCTTGAAGAGGACTCAATACTTGGAATGAGAATATTGCCATCATGAGTCAACAAGGCTATGTTGCAGCTCCTCCATATTCACAATCCCAGACAGGAATAGGAGGCTTTTCTGCAGGTTTTGGACCACCTAATTCTTCACTTCATTATGGGCATTACGGGGACCCTAACTCCTCATACTCAGCACCTCAACCAGGTATGAAATTGGCTTAAGATGTGTTTTCAGAGTCTGCTTTTCTTTAAAAGTGTTTTGCATCTCTCTTTCACTCATCAGCACAAAATGCACAATTTTACACTGCTACTGCAACAGAATCCTGCACTAGCTTTGTGTCTGTTATTGTTGACACTCATATGTCGATGTAAGATATGTGATGGTGGGTATCTGACCTTGGAGTGTGAATTCCATTGTCCAGGAGGCAATAAGCACCAGTGCTTAATGCTCTATTATGAGTAATACCGAGTGCAGACAAATATCTGGCAATAGAGAAAAGTTTCTCAAGACATCTGTGTTGATGGCAAGCAAGCTCTCAGAAGTAGGTTTTGTTCTTCACAACAGGACTCCTGTCCTACTGAATTCTTGAGCGCAAACTTGCCTATGAGTGTGAGTTGGTGTTCTCCTACTTAAGCTTGCTTACTTGGTGATAACTTTGGATAATGCATGGTAGGAAGAGCCTGTCTGCTTTCTAACCACTCGGGAAACAATTACTTTCTATGAAGAAGGGCACCTTGGGTACAAGTCAGGTTTCTTCTTCCCTCTCTAAGTCTGCTAATGTGCATAGCCAAGATAGAGAGGCAGGAAGAGGGACCATCTCAGTATTTTGCCTGATGTCACAGGGAGAAATTAGTTAAAATAGTAAAGATGTCTAAAGTATTCCCTAAAGTATCTGAAAAATTTTGTTAACATTTTTGATAACGTTTAGACTATGGTAAGTTACATTAAATTTAGCATTTGAGATGGTGGAGTAGGGTAGTGACACAACTAAGTATCCAAGTATATTGAGGTTTTTAAAATATTCTGTGTTGTCCTTGATTTTTGTGTTATCATGAAAACAGAAAAAAGTTTCACTGTTTCTCTAAAACTTCTTTTTAAAGACAACAGGTGTTGTGTTACCTTAATCCAATGCTGAATACAGTCAGAAGATAGAACTACTTCTGCTAATTGGCTTGTTAGAATACTTGGGAAAAACACCAGTTTTGGTACCAAACACATTTTTGATGTTGAAGTAATTTAAAGGAAGATAATTCAAAAAGTACAGGTTGAAGAGCTGTCTATTCAGCTCTGCTGTTTACCTAAATTGTAAACAGTCACTGTTCTAGATCTGAATGAAGACCACTTTCAGCATAAGCTTAAAGGTTGTTCCAAGTTTTCTTTTCTGACTGTGGTCTCCAAAATCAAAGGGACCTTTCTCTTCTACCTATAAAGATAACTGATTGACAGGGAATTACCAGTATCTCAAACGGAATTGCAGAGTCTGTTAATTCTTTATTCTTTCTTGCTGTCCCTCTTGGGTTCTTTTGCTGGAAATTTACCAGCTACTGTTTGCTTCCTTTTTACTATCTGGTCTTTTTCATACCTGCTTTTCTAGGTGACCAGAAATCTGTCCTTTCTTATGGACTCACAGAATGACTGAGGTTGAAAAGGACCTCTGAAAGTCATCTGGTCCAATGCCCCTGCTCAAGCAGGGCCACCTAGAGATAGTATTCTTATTGCTAGAGCAGAGCTGTACACTTGTATTTCTTGGCAATCTTGTGTGTTCTTACTGGGTTCTTACATAAAAGTACTTCTTCTTTTGCAGGTGTGTCGAAATCAAATGTGCCTTTTGGATCTTCAGCTCCTGTTGGGGCTTCACCACCTGGTACACATCAGTTTGGCCAGACCAACTTCCAAAATGGGCCCAATGCACCAGGGCAACAGCCTCATAGGTGACTTTCAAGAATTGATGCATGTGATCTAAGCTATTTGGCCTCTGTTACCTCTCTTTGACTGCTTCACTGGCATTTAAGTACTGCATCCCTTTCATCTTCAGCCATTCTGACTTATATCAGTTCTCAACTGGATGTTCTGTTTTGGATCCCCGTGATGTTAAACTCATGGATCACACAGTGCCATCTGTGATCTCATTATGTACCATTTTGCAGCAAGTCAGGTCATTATCATGCAGCTCTTGTTTTATTTTTAATTATTCTTTCTTCTTGGTCTTAGGCCCATTGCTTCAAAGAAGCAGTAGATGTTATAAGTGCTGTTTGATACAGAAGTTGCTTTGGTTTTTTTTGTTCATTCACTTTCTGGTGTCTTAGTTCTCCTTTGCTGTGAGGTACCAGGAAGTTGTTATTTACAAATGAATTGCTGCCAGTGAGTTTTGATTAGAAGCACTTCTGTGCTTTTTAGTTGTTATATAGTTATTTGTGTTAAAATAAAGCCATGTATATGTTTTCTTGGGTATCAAAATAGGGAAGGCTGTTTGTTGTCTGTGTGTTACCACTGTGTAGAGAAGGACCCAAAGAGACTGGTGATCAATTGTAAAAGACAATGTCCTAATGCACAGGGAGATGTGGTTGTTGTCCTGAAGATGTAAAAACAAGGTGAACAGAGTCAAGTTGACATGTTTGGACCAGCAAAAAAGTGATCCTCTTTCCTAGCTTCCAGTCATTGCCCTGACAGCTGCACATCTACTGGTTTTTACCTGATCTTGTTTTATTCCCAAATTGCTGTGAGCTGCTGTTCTACACCAGGAAATTGCCACATCAAATTACAAGGAAAGTGAATTCTGCTTCTCTTGTTATAGCTAGGTCTCTCCTCAGTTTTAGAAGTGATCATAGGAAAATTAATGATCTTCCTTGGGAGATAGCCAGAGATCTTATATTTCCAGAGTGAAATAGTCTGGTAGAAAATATCTTTATAAGCCACATGTGTGTTACCTCTTACTTATCTTGTTTTTCTTGCATTCATGTTTTTGCTTATCTGATAATCATGAAGCAGTTTTTCCCACGTGCATCTCCTTTTTTCCTTTGCTACAGGGAACTCCTTAACAGTTTCTCACTTCATTTTCCTCTCTTCACAGATTTTTCTCCTATCTTCACCCATCCCGAGTAAGGAATTTTCCTTTATAAGCATGGAAAGGGGATGGAGTGATGTGATATGTTCAGAAGCTTGTGTTTCTTAGAATTGTAGAGTTGTAGAATGGTTTGGGTTGGAAGGGACTGGAAAGATTATCTAGTTCCAACCCCCCTATGATGGGCAGGGATGTTCAAAGCAACCTTAATCTTCAAGCTTTCGTGTAGTTATTACTGCTCTTTGCCATGGCATATTCACTCTTCTTTGTTTCTAACAACTATGTAAAAAAACCACGTACTGTTTGGGGTGTTTTTAAACGAGTGTGCATTTTAAACGAGTGAGCAGAACATGAGCAAACCCTTTTAAGAGTCTGTCCTAATTAATCATTTCAGCACCACCTTTGAGAAAGTATGAGACCTTCTAGGATCATGTTTGGTTGATGTAACTTTTTGCATAACTGCACTAATTTTTCCATTTAGGTTTCAAGGCCCTCCACCTCCAAGCAATGCAGGACCTTCCTATCCTCCCTACAGTCATCAGTCACAACCAGCCTACCCAAATACTGCATCCCCTTCAGCTGCAGCACAACTTGCTAACCAGCTCACCAGCATGCAGATAACTAGCTATGGTAATCAGTTTTATTTATTAAGACTCTAAGTAGAAACTTACTGAACCTGTATATAAACAGAAAATGAAATCTTTGACCACCATCATTTGCTCAAGTTCTTAGGTTTTTTTTAATCTCTTCTTATTCCTTAAATCAATATTCTTTGGTTTATTATGAATTGATGTTGGATGAACATTCTGTAGAATTTGGCTTTCTTACTAGTCTAGCACTGCTCAGAGTTCTCACGTGTCTTCTGGGCATCCGACATCTTTTCAAGGTCCACAGCTACCACCACCAAGCCAGCAGCAAATGGCCTTACCACCCGGATCGCAGGTTCCTCCACCAGCAAATAATGCTGATGGCCTTTGTGCTCAACCATCATTGCCCCCTGTGGCCAGGCAAGATGGAATCCCTGGACCTGTCCTTCCTCATCCTAACTTGCAGCAGCTTCCAGGACAGCCTCCAGGGCCTGGATATCACCCTCAGCAAGGTAAGGAAGGATGCTTGTTATGTAATTGAAAACTAAGCATGCGTGGAGAATCACTGGTGGAACCGTGACATTCACAGATGGTGTTCTGCTGACTTGGGAAAATGAAAATTTAATCCTTGTGTAGAATGGAAAGATTTGCATTGTCAGTCAGTACACTCAAGGCAGGCTATGCTTTTGCTCAAGCGTTTAGCACTCGATTACAGAGACTGTAACAAGGAAAAAAGATTCATTTGGATCAGGAACAGAATTACTTGGTTAGTAATGGGTAAAGGCACTACAGAAAGGAGTTTTTCTTATACTCTGTAAGGTTGCTCTCTGTCTTATAGTACCGCCTTTCATAAGCAGCTTTCAAAAATGCTTTACTATAACAATAAAGAAATGTAACTAACCCACTTTGCATTGACTGATGTTAGGGGAGAGATTATCACTAATCTGATGGCCTGGTTTGAGTAGCTGTGGTGGCCTCTATTAACCATACTACTCAAGATGTACCTGAAAACTTTGGAGCTGTCACACCTAGTCTTATGATTACCTTTAAAACACAGACTGCCTGAGGCAAAGAAACTGCTTTGGCTTGCTGAAAGCAGAAGAGAAGGAGTAGCTAAGGAAGAAGGAGTTGTATGGCAAAAGTTTGTTAAAAATTGCTAATGCAACTTAAATGCTTTTAATGAATTGTCATTTGTAACTCTGCAGCAAACTATGGTCCTCAGATGGCAGGATCTCAATTGTCTTACCCTGGTGCCTTTCCTGGGGGTCCAGCACAGCTTGCAGGTCCACAGCAGAAGAAGCTTGATCCTGACTCTATTCCAAGCCCAGTAAGTAATGTAACACTAATTTTTTATAAAAGTAAATTTCTGCTACATTTAAGATAAAGGCATGACAATGCTGATACTGTATTTATTTTAGTTGGTGAGTTTTTTTGGTAATGTAAAATTGCATGTGGCTTGGTTCACAAGGTATGTTCCAATCTTTGCAGTTTCTTAATTACATGCAGTTTTGTTCTCTGTGCTGTCAATTTTGGATAAATTAGTGCATAATGTTAGTTTTAATACTGAAGAGGCTTTATAACTTTATCTAACATGCGACATACCTATGGCTCCAAATACTTTAATAGGAATTCTCAACAAGGTTCTTAATACGACAGTGAGCACCACTGAAGGGTTACTTGCATTCACTGTCACTAATCACCTTTTCTTTTCACTCTGGAAAGTTTGAAGGAAAGAATTTAGTAACAGATAGATAGACACCTAAAGTAGGATTTGTGCCCCCAATACAGGTATGTGAACTCTAAAACTGCAATCCTGGAAATGCAAAGAAGTCCCGTGCCCAAAAGCCACCTCACCATTTGGTTTCAGGAGTTTCCCAGGAAACTAGAATTATTTGCCTGAGCATCCTTGCAATTGCTGCAGCTTTGTAAAGATTTCAGTAGCCTGGAACACACTTAATGCTTAAGCTTCATACAGGTTGAAGAGACTCGGCTGTTGAAACATGCCTGAACGTGCACTAGTGGAACAGGGTCTCTTCTTAGAATGGTGTTAGACTACTTTAAGAAAGATGGATGCAATGGTAACCTTTTTTTGTCTAATTGTAACCCCAAAGAATAGCTGGTCAGGTGCAGGCTGCAATTGACTTCTTTATTGAGAACAGCTGATTGACATAGAGGGAGAAAATGTGCTGAACTGATGGGGAAAACACATTCTGGTGCAACACCTGTACTGGCTCTGGCAATTGTCCAGGCAGCTCAAAAGGTCTGGGCAGGTCAAAAGGTCCTTGGAGAGTCAGGATTCTTAAAGCAGGCTGTGTCCTGCAGCTTTGACCTAGAACTTTCTGCTGAAGAAAATATATTAACTGCCACACTTTAAGCTAGTCTGGGTGAAGGAGTCTTCCACTTCTCTGCTGAGTCAGTATTGCTGCACAGAAAAGAATGTGTTCCACTGAGACGAGGGAAAAGCACTTGTGTAAAAGTCTGGCACTGTCTAGTGAGGAGTAGCCCTGCTTCCTTAAATTGGGGTATTTTTGTATCCTTCGAGAAAAGATTATTTGTTTTATCTGGTGATAGTTTTGATGTAAAATCCCCAAAAATTTGAAAAAATGCTTGTTGATAATCATTTAGAGGTTAATGTAATACCTGCAATTGCCTCTGTTAAAGGCAGTTTTCAAATTAAATGTAACTGGAAACCACTGTGTAAGAAAACTAAAGTGAGTATCTGTGTAATTAACAAATACCCTTCAGTCTTTCATAGTGTTTCAGTGTGATGCTTTTTACATAAGAAGGATAAAATGATCTTGTCTAATTAAAAAAAAACCCAAGTGGGGGGGAGGAGGGAGTTGGAGGTCTGGCATTAAAGCATGAACTGATGTTTCAATTACGCATGTAGAATAAACAGCCTTGACTATGACAGCGATGTTAAAATAGATTAAAAGGTTTGTTTAAGCAGCACAGAGGATCAAAATGACATGTTTAAAAGAAACATGATCTGGGTCAACGTCTGTAAAGGGCAAAAAGCTAATTCAGAATGACGAATAAGTATGACTGTGTGTATTTCTCTTGTTCTATTTAAGTTATGTAATTACGATAGTGTTGCCAGATAAATTTACTACTTATCTGTAGCCATTGTTGATTTATATTTTTCTTACATATGTTAGAGGTTGATATGTGCTCTGACAACATCTATGAAAACTAGCATCTGGGCTTTGTCAACAATTATTTCCAAGAACAGTGATGTGTTTAGGTCAGCTGACTGCAGAATGCCGTGGTACATTGATCTTTTGCAGAGCGAAGTCTGAAAGTGGTTTGCTTTCTTCAGCCAGCGGACCTTTCCACAGTGCAATCTTCTTCCTCCTAATGCAAGAGTTAGCAATAAGTATACAGGCGAAGTAAGCAGGGAAAAGTAATCAAGGAGAAGATATAAAAAGCTCTCTGAGGAATGTATTGTATATTTAAGTTGCAATACAGAAACTTTCTTTTTTTCCAAATAAAGTTCCAGGCCCCAGATTATTGCCAGCGTGTTGGGAAATACCTCTTGGACACTGATCAATAGACTCTGTGTGACTAATTTTGGGTTTCTTCTCTGTTTGCTTTCCAACAGAGACTTCTGAACTTCCCTAGCTATTATTAGAAATTCATGTGTAGTGTAAAGATACAAATTCTTTGGGATACCAGCAGCAGTGGCAAAGCTAGTTTCAGAAATTCCTTGTCTCGTTCCTTCTGCCTGTCACAGCCTAAAGCAGATTGCTGAAAAGATATTTCCTTTGAGGGAAAGGGTCGAACAATGGTATCATCCCAGTGACCTGGTTTATGGTGTGGAACAAAATACAGCTTTATTATAACTTCAGTTATATCCTGAAAAGGATCAAACTTAAATGGGTGAAGTGTGCAGAAGTGACAGGGTAGAAAGTGTATGGGGAAGGAATTTGTTTAGTAAAGCCAGCTTTGTGAGCGTTTCGTGACATTACATTGTAAATTGCTATAAACCAGGCTTCAACCACAGTAAATCTGTACATGATCAGAGCTGCCTCACTTTAATGAAAAATTCTGTGATTGCTCTTCTTTGCATTCTTTCTAGGAGGAATCTCACAGCATGGTAGTCTGACCTAGAGAATGAGAGCCTCCAGCTCCAGTGGTGAAACACTACCTAGTGGCCAACAGGAGTTTGAATTGCTGCTTTCTAAATGGCAGTGCTGAAATAGCGCTCAGCTAGGGAAGTAGTCTACTATGTAATTATTTTTGATTTCTTAACCACCCTGTATGTGGAGCCTAGGCAGGAGGAAAGAGGATTAACCCCTCCCACCATTGCAATCTGATCAGTTCAAAAGGACTTAACCATCACTCTCCTCAATTTGTTGGCTGGCCTCTCTTGGAAAGGTCTGTCCTACCAGTCAATATACTTACTCTAAACAACTCATCTGTTTGCTGTATATAGGTCTTATCCACCCCGATGTATAGTGTTACTCCTGAGTTCCAACAAGCAGCTGCAGTTGTGAGTGAGTTACACTGCTCAACTGCCTGTGTAGTTTTCTAGTGGTTAAGTGTCCCAGAAGCCTGTATTGTGGTGGCTTCATAGCACTTTTGTGTATGACAATGTCAACAGTGTTACTTGGTGTAGATGTTAGTGTAGCTGTTTATGAATGTAACTGAATGTCTGGCTCGCCTTTCTCACACTGTTCCTGTTCATCAGATTCAAGTAATTGAAAGTGATAAGGCTTCTAGAGGAGGGCAAGTCTATGTTACGAACACAAGAGGACAGGTTCCTCCTCTTGTCACCACGGACTGCATAATCCAAGACCAAGGTAACTGTCCTTGTTACTGATCTGGGAGTCTTTCTAGGTGCAATCAAATATTTTATTTTTTGTAAAAAAAAAAGACCAACTTATCAGATATCTCACCTGAAAATGATGCTTCTTACTCTAAATTGGAGGGAAAATGTGAGTTGAATTCTTACACTTTGGGTTAACACCTCATCTTTAAAATAATATGAATAGTTGAGAACTTTGAAACTTAAAATTTTTCAAGGTTTTAAATTTCAAGTTGAAAATCCTTTTTGGATTCTTCTGAAATTTTAAAAGGTGAACACTAGAAGAAGCAATGAGAGTAACACTGTCATGCTTTAAGATATGAATTCTGGAAAATTCTATTGAAGCGATAGGGGCAGTGTACAGGCTGTCTAGTTGACTTAATTTTTTCCTTTGGCCAGCGTATCTGCCTCTGCCTCGAGCCTGGAAGTGCAATATTCCATGTGCTGCTCTTGACAGCAGACTTGATGTTTTACTACAGATCAAACTGATGTTATCATTTAGTCCAGCATTAATTTATCACCGCTTGGATAAACTGTATAAAATGTGCAAAACTCATCAAGAGTTTTGGCTGTATCTGAGAATAGGGTAATGCAGTTCTGATGAACAAAGAAACTCCTTTCAAGAAACTGAGCAGAGCTGCAGCTTTTTGATTAAAAAAGGAGCGTAAGGAAGCAGATTTCTGAACTGTTGCCTTTCGGTGCTCTTGTCTGCAGTGCACAGCAGAGTTTCTCACTGAGGGAACTGAGCTAAGTGTACCACAAGAAGTGGGACAGTGATGTTAGCACGCTATATTTTGTGAGATAAATGAGCTTTTGATGTTAACACAGGTATTCTATTTTCTAAATCAAAGCTGGCTCATTAGAGCAGTCTTAACAGTAGGTATCAGTCTGCAGCATTTCTTTTTATGCAGTGTTGACGTTTCCACTGGGGATTTCATCCATATTACTTTCTTTTAGTATCTTGGGTAATGATATGTTTCTCTGCAGAGATTCTTGTTGCAAGTAATTGTGGGGGGTTTTTTTGATATATTTAAGTCTTTGCTTTAAACTCAAACAGCAAGAAAAGGTTTGCCCTCAGAGAGAAGGACAGAAGACGGGCAGAAGCTTTCATGGGAGGGGGAAAAAAGCCTGGATTTAACTTAACATGTGCACTTGTTGCTTTATGCTGTTGGTTCGGTTTTTCTGGTTTGTCTTTGGGACAGGTGGGTTCCTAGTAATGGTCCTTCATTGTGCATGTTTTGTTGGGTGTCCTAGGCCATGCCAGCCCTCGTTATATCCGATGTACTACCTACTGCTTCCCATCATCTTCAGATATGGCCAAACAGGCTCGCATTCCACTGGCAGCTGTCATCCAGCCTTTTGCTATTGTTCCACCAAATGAGGTAAGGTCTAACTGAATACTAGCCCTATGTGGTTTTGCCTCCTAAATATTACAAACTTGTTCTTCTCTGATTGGATTGGGGTTGAGGGTGTTTTACCTGTGACTGTGAGTTGCTTGCTCTGCTAGAACTCCACGGGTGTAGACAAAGACGTTAAAAGAGCACAGCCACAAACTGTATCAAGCTAATTTAAAGACGTGGACAGTTACATTCAAAAAAATAGCATTTTGCCATTTAGTTCATCACAAACTAATTTAATTTCACAGCAGACTGAGAAGATAATGGTATTTTCTACTTGGATGAGCTGAGTCATAGAAAGAAAACAAATGTAACCATCTATTTTTGGCACTCATTTGGAGGCACTAACCTAATCAATTCTTTTTCTCATATTACCATCTCTAATAGCCCTTCATATTCCAAACGTACCCCTAGTTAGTCTGCAAAGTATTTCTACAGGTTGGCAGTATCCTAGGTCTTGGGACCGTTACTCAGGTTTCCTGGCTTCCCCAAAAGATTGTACCAGTAGCAGGGATAAAACTAGTCTTCAAGCGCAGCATTTAGCTGCATCATTTAGCTGTAGGATCATCTTTCTTGTTCTTCAGCTCCTGCTTCTTCCGTTGCACAGCTTCTAAATTCTGCAGCAAAGGTCTGCAGAATGCACCTCCTTTTCATGTGCTGCACTAATTTACTTTCAGAGCACTGTTTGCTGGGGGAAAAAACCCAGGGATTTCAGGAAAGTTGTAGTGTGTGATTGCGTCTTCAAAAACTCCTCATAAAACGCATACACAGAAAAGCCTAATTAAAATTGCAAATACTTTCAGTGCTTGGTTTTGCTGTCTTTGTTTTTTTTCTTTAACTCTGTTTTATTACTTGTAAATTCTTAGGGGTTTGTTGAAAAATATGTTGGAAAAAACAGATGTTCTTTATCAGGATGGATAACTTCCAATCCAACAGACCTCTGTAGTTTGGATTAAGAGTATTATTTTAGCAGAGTAGTGTGTAGTTATCTTCTCTGTGGTCCACAGGGAAATAGGATGTATTACTTATGGTTCCTCAGATACTGAGTCTCACCATTTGTCTGCTCGACAGCAATTTTGGGTTTCATTCCAGGTCTTGAGGAGAATGTGTGCAAACTTGGCTTGTTGCCCCCTGCCTTTTCTCCTAGGTGAAACTCGGGCTGTTGCTTCTCTACCCCTTCACTTTACCAGCCAAGCTTTGCTCTTCACTACCCTTTATCCCAGTTTCTGTGCCTTGGTGCCACTTAACCGATTCTGCTTTCCTGTTGGCTCTTCATTTATGTGTCTTTCAGTCTGCCTCTAGTCATTTATGTCCCCCATGCATTGCTTCTGTGCCTCCTCAGTAAGTTGCTAAAATCTAAGTCTCTTCTGCGTGAACGCTTGCGCTTGGCCAAGTTCAGGAGGGATTTCCCGAGGCTGGCAAAAAGATGTGCACGGTGACTGACCTGTTCTGAAGTGTTATTGCTCTCAAGCTGTTGGAAGGATCAGTGGAATTCATTAATCTGTAAAGAGAAGCGTGTTTTTCCCTAGCCTTTTTCTTGGAAGAGGCTAAAAAAACTGAAAAATGTCTCAAAATTGGCAAAAGTCCAGCATGGAAAATTTTATCTGAATAATTATAGCTTGTTAGAGTTGTAACGAACTGAGGAGATGGTGTTACAGCAGGAAGTACTGGGCAGTCTTAGCTGAGGCAGTTTTTTCCAAGGCTTGCGTGTGCCCTTTGTCTTCATTGCTGTTGCTAAATTAAGATTTTGCTCTTAAGATCTCCTAATAAGAATGGTCTTCCATATGGGATTTATAATCACTTTAATTCAGAAAAGCCACTTAATTTGAAAGAACTGGACTTGTTACAGAGGTAAAATACATTCATGGGCCTATTTGTGTTTCCTAGTATGGTGCATTCTGCCTGGAACTAGTGACTGCAAGGCACAGGATGTTCTTTGTTTCAGAGTATCTGGTCTATCTTATGGATGCCTTTAAGTGCCTTTTAACAATGCCTGCAGATGATGCTCATCATGCGTTACAGGGCTCAGTACAAAAGTGAGAATCTTGTCTAATCTTTATCTCTTGATAAACAGCATGTTGTACATAGTAACTCTGTAATTTTTCTTCTAGCCTTTTGGTAAAGTTTTCCTTCATCTCTGCAGCTTCAGCTGCAGGTATAGCTCTGTTTCTGATGTTACTAGTATGTTTGGTGTTAGCACCCACAGATTTCAGTTCTGTTTCCTTTCAAAGAAGGAGGAAGAAAAGCAGTGGCTACAAGGGTTCAGTGGATGTGAAGTGGATGCAAATGGTTTGTGCAGCTGGTAGTATGGTTAGGAACAGCTGAGAAGCTGACCTGTCTCACTTGAACCGTAAGGACTTCAGCAGATCTACGTAGTATAATCCTTTATGATGTTTATTACATAGACCATGACTTTGTCTTAGCAAAGCCATATGAAAAAAGCTATGGGCTCTCAGGGTCATGCAACTGACTAACAGACTTATGAGTGTTCCATAATTATAGTCCTTAATTAATTGGTATTTTGTTTTGATCCTCACTTACAGTTGAGGATTAATTTTAAATAGAATAGAATATATATTTGCATTTTTGGTTGTCTGTTGCCATAGAATTAATGTCTTTTTTTTTCCTCTATGCTGTTACTGTGCTAAGACACAGTTAAAAACAGGAAAAACCCTACCTTGCTCCCATTTCCAAATAATACGAGGACTCGGTGCAGTCTCCAGATGGCTTATTCTTGCTTTCTGGAAGCCAGTCCTGAGTGTGGACTCTGATTGTTGAGGGATGGCTTTTTGCATTGATGAAGCATGATGTTCTGTCCAGGTGACCTAAATGATATTAAGAGAACTGCAGATCATATTTTCTCCTATCCATGCTTTGTTTGGCACTGTGTAATCTGAACTGCAGCAAGAATTTGGTAAAAAAATCAATGAAACAGCTGAGTCTACTGGCACTGGTAGAATTAGATATGTCTAGGAAAAGGAGAGCACAGTTGTACAGACCTCATTTTCTTTCTTGATGAACACATTCACCCTTTTGGCAGGTGACTTGTGAACGGTGTTACATGCTGGTACCAGTTGGAGGGTTGTGCGCTCTGATTACTGTCTCTTGCTGAGTTTTCACTTTGACTATCAGAGCAAAGTGTTGAGCTGTTCTTGGCTGTGCAGGCAGCAGGAAGGAGCGCCCAAGAGATTCTTCATCTAAAGCAACTGGATAGGAGGGAGTAGGAAAAGGTAATTGGGGTCCCACAATGTGTGTGTAATGGAGGTGATAGGCATCACTTTGCTGTCAAATCTGGTTTGTTCCTCTTACTCATTGGCAAGGAGATCCTATGAGAATTCTGTTTGGCGTTTACTGTAACTTCTGCAGGTTAGCAGCATTGTGTTCTGCCAATTAGGTATTTTTCATTTGTCTCTGAAGACTCAATAGTGCTCTTCAGAAGAGCAGAGCAAGTGAAATGGATTTACTCAGAAAAGTCCTCAAGCTGAAAGTTAGAGGAGCAAAATCCAGGGAGGGCACGCGGTCTCTCAGTTACTACAAAAAACCTACAGCTAATCTAGAAAATCAGAACCTCGTGAACGCGTATGCTATATATCATTGGAAACAAAAGTTGATCAAACATTCATGCCTTACCTGCCCAGTGTCTTAACAACTCGAGACATTTCTGTATCTTTACTGAGTCCTTATTTATTATTTCTCAAAAATAACAGTTCATTTTCACTCTCCTGATTTGGATGATCTGTGGAAAGTATTTGTTTGTTACAGATTAAGAATACAGTATCATTGTTTGACAGAACTTATTTTTAGTCCACCAGTGCTTTAGCAACAGTCTATAAAAATAAACCAGCTCTCACAGTTATCATCATAGACCAAGCCCTACATGAATTTATTTTGGAGATGTGTGAATGTTTCCAGAGACTGAATAAACCACGTGATCTCGATTTAACATTTAATACTACTTGCTAACAAAGGGTAGTTAAGAGTATTTCATGTTGTAAAAGGCAAATATAATCAACTCCAAATGATTATCTATATTTTTAAATATCTGAATTGCCTCCTCCTTTGCTGCTTAGTAATTTTGTTCCATCATTCTTTACCACGTTCTTTCCTATTTATTTGAATTTTTTAAAAGAAATATTAGTTGGTGGGAATTTGATATTTCACTTTTTCTCCTCAGTTAATTAAATAGTCAAAAGATAAAATTGGAATGGAATTACTTCTCGGAAATGCTGGTGTTCATGAGCTAAAAGCCACTTAACCTTTTCAGGATAGCAGACTCTGATGGTGCCCAGTGCAGCTGAGCATGGTTTTTCCAGTGACAATAGTATGGTTTCCTAGGTAGAGCTGTAAGGTTAGCAGAAGCTGAAGATTGAGTGAGGTGAATAACTAGCACATGAGGCAATGTTATTATTTTTTTCTGTTTCGAGAGCAGTCAAGTACTAGAGTGCAAATTGTCTGTTAAACTCCAAGTCTGCTCCTTTTGGACTTTAAATAAGTCACTCACATGTGAAATAAATATGAAGAATTAGGGAGATGCTCACACTCTTGCAATCTACCTTGGGTTCAGTGGGGACTGTAGCTGCTGTAGCTGGTAGGAAGGGTGAGCAGGCTGTAGCTTCAGTTTAAAGTGTATTTTTATATAGAGACATGCATTTATTAGTGGTTATGTGTTTGTGCAAACTTTGGTTTGAGGAGAGTGAGAAATGCTTAGTTTGCAGGCAATATGGAATGATTAAAACTAAATATCTTACTGACAGCTCCTTTCTTAACTGCCCATGTTAAAAAGCACAGACTGCAGAACAGAGCCATGTGGTGCTTGCTGGTGGCATCTACGTGCTGTAAAAAGCCATCAGTTTTATTTTACCCTTTGATTTATATCTTTTTTTCAGTTACTTATTCACAGGATGCCATTCCCTCGTATTGCATGAGAGCTTAGGTAATTTAAAAGCTTTTGCTGAGGGATTCTATCGAAAGACTTTTCAAAAGGAATACATTATATCAACTAAGTCTGCATGGTGGCTGACTCGTGACAGACCTCAACAGATCTATGTCACGACATACCTCCTCAAGACCCACATCAGCTCTTCCTCTGTATATCCTGGTTATCTGTGTGTCTTTATGTTCTCCATCATAGCATCTACAGATTTGCTTTCTGTGGCATTAGGACTTGCTGGTCTGTAGCTCTGGGATTCACTTCTTTGTGAAGTTTGG
The DNA here is from genome assembly GCA_013398125.1 of Aegotheles bennettii. Classification (NCBI taxonomy): domain Eukaryota; kingdom Metazoa; phylum Chordata; class Aves; order Caprimulgiformes; family Aegothelidae; genus Aegotheles; species Aegotheles bennettii. Next base: position 24,820 of record VZRW01007024.1, on the reverse strand, counting down.
TTTTGTATTGCTGCTGTCTTTCCTTTCAGATGCGAAGGGGTGCTAACAGGAAGGGGTGAGGGGAAATGGCAGGACAACAACAACACTGGCCTAGTGTAGTTTTGTTTGTCTCTTACACTCTCCCTTGTTCTCTTCCTGTGTGTGTGCCTCTGCACCAGCTCCCACTCTGGTTAGGATGAGTACAGACCGCACTGAGGCAGGTTTTGCTTGAGATCTGATTGTTTCAAAGTGCTAACATTGTGAAAGTCTGTTGTTCAGCACAGTTTCTTGATTATCCAATTTCACGCTCCTGCTTATATCATCAGTTAATCCTGGCTGCTGACCTTCACTTGAGATACAGCGTGTCCGTACATCCAAATAACAGTCATCACTTCAGAGCCGCCAAGTGCTGGAGAGCGCTGGCTTGTTAACGCTTGGTATTCCCAGTCTGGGATCAGGAGTGGGGAAACTGGTGATGCCTCTCCTAAGCATGGATAGTAAACTTTAACGCTTTTTTTCCCCCTTTTTTATCTCCCCCCCCCCTTCTGTCACCTGTGTGATATGAAAGTTCTAAACAAGTGAGCTAGCTCACTTTGGTGTTTCTTTGCATCAAAATTTTATCATTATTCCAAGTGTTTTCCATCCATCCTCAAACTTTGTAAAATCCATCATCTCATGTTGAATAGAGTAGCCTTCATTTAAGCTTTCCACGCTGCCACCTCCACTCAGTTGTAATACTTGCCTTAAAAAGGGAATGCTGAGTAAGGATTTCGAGGATAGTCTGAAGTATGATCTACTGAAATCAATAACTGTTTTCTGTTGATTTTAGGACACACTGGATCATATCCTGTGTGCAGTGTCGACTTGAAATTCAGCTACCATGCCACGTCATTTTTTTCAGTGCCATGTAGGCAGGTTCAGCCTGGGTCTGGAGGGTTTTTGAGCAAGAAGATTTGAACACGCTTCTTGATGTGGTCTGTAAAAATCGGGATATAGCCAAGAGGTGCTGCATCATGTGGTTGATGCTTTAGCCATGCTGCAGCTATGCAGACAAGTGAGGAAACAGATGAAGCAGCACTGTGTTATGGAAAATACTTGAACCTGGTGTGAACTCTGCAGGGGAGAGGGACCCCATCGGCTTTATGGTCAACATCTAGAAACCAACAATAGGCAAAATAATTTCTGCCTTTGCAGAGAAGAGCTTTTGATAAAAGTAAGAACTTCACAAAGGGAAATGCTTTCTTGATGCTTTAATGTGAATCACAGAACCAAGGGACTATTTGTAGACTGGTTAATCTTTCTCAAAAGCAATCTATGATGATAGAAGAAAACAAACCCCTTCAATAGTCCTAGGAAACAGACAGTTTGGTTCATGACCTATTTTTTTTCCCCCGAAAACATCAGTTGTTCCAGTGCTGGGGTGTTAAACACACTTAAACGATGGTGGAGTCAAACTAAGGGCAAAACTGCAGCTCCTGATGTAGACTTGTCACTGCACTGGTAGGGCCTGGGTCAAGGAGTGGATAGAATTCACCTGGGCTGCGGTAGGTATGAAAAGGCAAAGACAAGGTGCTGTGTCCATATCATGTGAAGATTTGTCTTGAAGCACAGCTACAAGATGTTTTCTTGCAGCCCAGCCTGTATGCCATTTGGCAATTAAAACAGATGCTGTATGTATTTTATTTTGCTGTGTAAAAAATGGCTGGTTTTCTTCAGTGTCTGCATATGCCTCTCTTGTTCTCCAGACACACTTTCTCTGTTATGATTTTTCTCTTTAGACTGCCTTTCCAGAGATGTGCCATGATCTTGAGCTTCCTCACAGTTCTTACTCCTACACTTATATTTTCCAGCTGTAGCCCCAATCCTGCAATATGAATATGGTGATACTATGCAGGCATCACAGGGAACCCTCAGGAGTGGGTCAGGACTTCATTTTTATAGCAAGCGATAGTAATTCAGCTTTCTCAGACTTTAAAGCACAGGTTACAGTCCCTTTGGAAATTTTTGTGGATGTATTTCAGGTTGGAACTGTGCCACCAATGTCTATCTATTGCTTTGTGATAATGTTCTGACTCCTGAGAGATCATCTTGCTGAAACGTTTCCAAAGTAAAACTTTTGCTATCCTAGATATACTTGGACTAGTGGTGGGATAAATTATGGTTTATCAGATCAGCTTTCAGGACTTGCACTCCAGCGGGGCCCTGAGGTTCCAGAGAAGGGAAAGTTTATGCAGGTCTCTTAGAGCATTTCCCATCTCTTCTGCCCAATCCTCCTCTGCTTCAACCTAAACCCAATAACATTCTGCCTCCCAGCACAACTGATTCTTTCTGCCTCTCTACTCTTTTGGCTTACATGAGAGGGATCCCTTTTATGTGTCCTGTTCAGATTTAGGCTACCAAATATTAGTTTAGTTATTGGTTTTGAGAAATATTTTGATGGTACCATAATGCCAACAATCAAGAGGAAAGCGTTCCTTTTTGTGCGGTCGGTCTCTCTTCTCCCTTAGGTGATCCAAACAGGCAAATTGGACGAAGGTTTGTGAAGAGGTGAGGGGCAAGAGAGGTGTAAATTTTTAACAAGTCTAAAAGCATAGCAAATGTTCAAACAGTTATGGTAGAAATCTACCTTGATTCAATTGTTATTGTCAGAGGCTTAGGAGAGGAGAGAGAGAGAAAATGCTGAAAAGAAAGGCAAAATGCTTTGGAAAGGCAGAAGAAAAAAAAATGTATTGCATTTATTTTTTTTAAAAAAGAGATTTTAAAATTTTACCTTATTTCCCTGCTCCTGTGAGAGTTTGCCACTGACTTCCATGGGACTGTGAACAGATCTCTGCTTTATCTTCTGGTATGCAGTGACATCTACAGAGAGTGGAGCACATCAAACAAGATGTTCCCATTTAGTACTGTGTCTTTTTTATGGCTGTTTTTCTTTTATGTGTTTGTTAGTTTAGACTTACTACTTTATTTTATGCTTTGTAATGCATGGAAATATACCACTTTTTTAAAAAAAAGTTACTTCACCCTGTCAGAAGTTATTTTGACAGTTGGAATTGCAATAACAGTTTACACACTGAAACAGAAATTATTTTCTCTTGATGGGTAGAATGTCTAGTCTTGGGATGTAGTGCTCTGGAAGATTTCGGCCTTTTTTCAGGTAATGTTTCTTTCACAACTGTGTTGTTTGCATCAAGAAGTGAGTTTTTGATATTTTTGATCTGAGTGCTTATTCTGAAATAACATACAAATAGATTCATCAATAGATGTGTTCCTTATTGATATAATGTTTTAAGTTATTTAAAGGAAATACTAAAATGTAAATTCAGTTTAATTTTTTAAAAAATACAAAGGAATAAAGGTACACATAGGCCTTATTTTCAGGATTTTTCTTCATTAGACAAAATCCTTAATTTTATGGAATGCATTTTTGATTGGTTTTGCTTCCAACCTTATTAGGAAGAAAAAATAGCCAGCTTCTGCAGTATGATTTTACTGGTGTTTCATCCTTTATTTCTTTAGGCAAGACAAAACAGAATCCAGCCTAGTATATGTTTACAGAACATTGCCTGTGGATACTATTTTCTGTGGGTATAAATGCATCAGGAGTTCTTTTAGTCTTGTTTTTTTCTGCTACTAGGTCAGAAACAATAATAATATTAACTGCAAACCAGATCCAGGCCTCACTAAACTAATACAGCAGAATGATAATCAGAAAATTGCCAAGTAATGAACAAAACCCAGAAGTTTTAATATTTATTAAGTGATTGTGGCTGATGAGCAGGTTTTATAGCCAAGGCTTTCATGTCTGAAAAATGACCCTGATGGTTTGCCAGCTGACATTACTGGTTAATTTGTGTTAAACTCAATTTTTGTAGAAGTAAATGCAAAGTAAAATAATATCTTGGTGGAGCAGGAGGAAGCACTTAAAACCCATGTAGGAAACATCTACTCATACGTATGAAATCCTTGGCAAAAAGCATTGAACCCTTTGATGAAACAAATGAGTAAAATAGTCTCTATAAGATATAAACAAACAATAAAATATGTGTAAGCAGTAAATGCTAGAAGTACATGAATGATTTTCTAGGTATTCAAAGACTTCTGCTCCAATAAAAGATGAAAGTGTGTTATAAATGAGACGTCCATTCTGTGAGAAGAGACAGGATAATTAAAAAGAAGTGAATATGCTAGTAGTGATATTTTATCATTCAGAGGCTGTCAGCATTTTTCCTCTTGTGGAGATCTGCTGTGTCCAAACTCTGGATATCTTTTCTTAGTCTTATGTGCAGAGATTTTCATTTGGAATTGAAGGGAGTAAGGAAAAAAGAACAACAGGGGACATGTTTGTGCTCTGTAGAGTTTCACAAATAATTGAGCAAGCGTCCATTTTCCTAGTGGCTACAAGTATGACTTTCCTAACATGAAGTATAATCACAGGAATCTTTCAATTGCTGCACAGTTATTCCTGAAAGAGGCATCTGGAAAATGTCTTCCATTAGCTGTGGTTTTTGGCAGAGGCTGTAAGCAAGCATGGTCAGTGTAATTAAACTGACAAGCGCGTTGAGATACTGTATTTGTTTGCTGCGTGTACTTTCCTTCAGTAAATATTAGTGCTGCTTCTAAATCTCCTACTCTAGCTGGTGACCCTGGCGATGTTTAAATGTTAGTATAGCATGTAACATGGCAGCATGGCAGGGGCACCATCTAGGACAAAACATGAGAAGCTTTCTCAGCAAATACCTGCTTGAGAGACCGTTTGCAATAGATGAGCAGCAATAGATGTCTTCAGGAAAAGCTCAGTCTGGCAGAGAAGGCAAAATACCTGACCCTACCAGATTGCTCCTGGTAAGCTGTAAAAACTCTTTGCTGGAGAAAATCAGCCTGGAGCCCTAAACTTCCAATGCTTTCAAAACTTTGTAGGCTTGTGGTGTGAATCCTTGCTCTCTCTGAGAAATGTCAGGATATGGCCTGTGAACTTGTAAATTCAGCCCCTCGGGGGATCCGTGGGGTTCAGCCAACCATGCTGCAAATCTCGGGTGAATGTTGAAGGATCTCCTGATCAGGTGGTCTCTAACACGAGTTAAGTCTGAGCAGTAGCTTCCTAGCTCACTTTATTTGGTTTCAAGTTTGCATGCTTTTTATAACTTGATGTACCTCTTCACCTAGGCACCTCTTTACGTTGTAAACCATGGTGAGAATGGACCGATCCGGTGCAACCGGTGCAAAGCTTACATGTGTCCCTTCATGCAGTTTATTGAAGGTGGAAGAAGATACCAGTGTGGATTTTGCAGTTGTATAAATGATGGTAAGTGAGGCTTCTCTGACCTGTGATTTATACAAATTCCATAAAAATTAGAAAGAAACCATAATCCTAAAATTATTCTGTTGGCTTGATGGAAAAATAGTTTAGTGAGCTGCAGTAACTAGGCCTACTTCACAAGTGAAAAATACCACCCAAGGAAAATAGAAACATTTGTTGGGTACAGTTTAAAAAAATAAATGTATGGAAAATAATGCTGACTCATGAAGTACGGTCCAATACGATCTAATCTTTATTTAAAAATCTTATGCTAACATAGCACACAAAGCTGCTTGTATTGCTAACTGAAAGCAACTTTTGCGTGGAAAGTTTAATTTCTTTAAGAAATCTAAATGTCCAGCAAGAACCAAATATTTAGAACCATGTTAGCCCAGTCCTGTCCATGACTGTGGGTGCAATGGCTAAATAACCTATTAATCTTACTGTGACAAGTGTTGGTTTTCACAGAAGATACCAAGCCATATTTGTTCAAGTGTGCTGCATGTGACTCATAACTGTTCCTGTGCTCTTGGCTAAATCCCAAGCCTTTGCCAGAACTAGCCTTTCTAGACACTTGTATCGAGTTGGAGTTCCTCAGCAGGATCACAGCAGTATAGTGCTTTCCCTAATACAGTAATCTTTTCAACTCTGAAATGTGAACCTTGACAGACTCCTTCCAACTTCTTTTCTGCCTGACGCTCGAATGTTTGTGCAAGCATAGCAGGTAATAGATTTCAGAGTTTGTTAGCAATTTAAACTCTCATAAAGAGAAATTTATGTGCCTTGTGAGCATTTTAAGACATCTAAGTTGCAGTCACTTTAAATTGTGCTTTGTATTACTGCAGTGTCTTTTATCCAAAACAGAAAGCACTTTAAAAAAACCTTAATGAGGTCTGAAAATGGCCAACAAAATAGGTAGGTGTCCCCCCCACTCACATGCAATTTTTACAGACAGAAATGTGAAAAATAAGCATTCTAAATATATATTGGTTAAGGGAAGAGGAGCTAGAATCCAGAGGTGACTCTTCTCCAGTATGACTCTATTACACCAGCTGTATATAAATTGTTGGTGGCAAGCACACTTGATTTCTTAATGCTTCTGAGTTCTGTGCCTTTTAGCTGTAGCTGCAGAAGGTTCCCAGTGTAATGGACCCGGTGCCCTTTGCTGTGCAGTAGGGCAGGGTTGTGAACCTTGCAGAGCTATTTCCAGTGAACTGGTATTTTTGGATAAAGCAGTACAGGCTTTAAGAAATGTGCTGCTTTTACTGCTGTCCCTCTGCAGAGCTCTGGCTCCAGTGATTTGAATTAAGCTGTGAGGAGACTGTATGTGCTAACAAAACAGTGACTCTTAAGTCTGTATCCTGAGGGTAACAGGCTCCTGCCTGTGGAAATCACCTGGATCGCTTTTACCTACTCAATGTGGAGGTGGGAGAAAATGGACATTTATAGGGGAATATACCCTATCCTCCAAATACAAAAGGAGCTGGTGTTACTACAGTGTTGTGGTTTTTTCGGTTGGTTGGGTTTTTTAAAGGCACTGTGGGGAGAAAAAAACATTTCAAGCTGGGTAACTGCTTAAACTCTTCCATTGATCGGTAACAGAGGAGCCTACATTAGCACATTGCATCTGTTGAAATAAGTCGTTGGGATTTTCCCCTCCTCCACAAAATATAAACATTTTTTTCCTGCTCTTGTGTTGACTTTTAGTCCCTCCGTTCTTCTTTCAACATCTGGACCACGTTGGCCGACGGGTGGACCACTACGAAAGGCCTGAGCTATCTCTGGGATCTTACGAATATGTCGCTACGTTGGATTATTGCCGAGTGAGTAATTCCAGTATGCAAACTAATCTACAGGTTTACATCAAAATCCTCTAAGTATCTACAGCAGAGTAAATGCACTTGTAAGCTGTATATCAGAGTTCCAGGAACATGCTAGAAAATGTAGATAGATGCATAAAATTAAAGCTTACATTATTATGCTTTGTTCTTTTGTGCTGCAGAGTATGAGACCAGCAGGTAAGAATTACAATTAGTGCAGCAAAGTCTTAGATCACCAGTCTTTAACTGGGGTGTCCCTTTGGCCCTCGCTAGCACGTTGTGCTGCTCAGAGGATACAGTTGAAATTCTGATGCGGTATTGTATTGCATTTTAGATGCATGTCTTCTATTTGTTTTGAAGACAGACACATGCTGAAATTGCCTTCCCAATATTGAAAACCTTAGCAAGGGAATTTGACCTCGTAATCTTTTCCTGGCAAGAGCAGTTTTGGTATTCTGACCAGTTACAATGGAGTGAGTTCTCTCTCCTAATATTAACTCGCTGAAGAACTCGAAGCACATTCAATTCACTGTAAATATTTTTGTAGTTGATTTTATTAGAGAACTGTATTTGATACTTCTGACAGCTTAGATTGCTGAAACTTTTCAGACTTCAGCTGACTTGACAGAACGGGAAGTGTGACTTCATCTATCCAAAGTATGGACATATTTTTCTGTTCTTGCTGAAATCAAGCAAATTTTCTTCCTGTCACTGCAATTGAGGTCATGAAAAGGTTAGGAAAGGCAACTGGATCCTACAAAGCCTTGAAGTAGATACCAGTAACCTCCTCAGAGCATCAAATTATCGCTGGTAGGAAGAAAATGAAGGGACTTTAATTCTGCTTTCTCATTAGGGTACTGCTCCAAAATCCAGTGAAATCCCTGAGGTGACCTATAGAGATTCTGCTGGAATCTGGGTTAAAACCCAGCACAGGAGAGAATTGTATTGAGGTGTTACGGAAATAAGTGCGGGATCCTCAGCGTGCATCCAGTGAAGCGCCACTGAATTTGGTTAAGCTTTGATTCTGGCAGCGAAACGTTTGAAAACTCATGTGCCCTGTATGGCTCCGTGCCATTGTCACGGTTCCTTTTCTGTACTCCAGGGTGTAACTGTGTGTGATGCAGTCATTGTCACAATGCACCTTTCAGTGCGGTGGCTTTTGCCATGCAGCTTAAATCGGGGAGTTTCCTGGAGAAGTCATCCAGCGTGGTCTGTGTTCTTGTTGGAAAGACCCGTCCGTAGACTTGCTAGAATATCACAAGAAAGAAATAAACTCTTACAAAATTAACATTCATGCTGGAAATGCTGAGTAATCACGTTTACAGAAGTAACATTATTTTATAATTTTCATTTTGCTCCAAGTTACAAAGGTTTAATTCTTTGATAAATCTAGTTTAAGACCAGAACTGAAAAGTCATTTCCTTTTGTGCTTATCAAATGACAAGGATGAAGAGCTACAAAAAATGTTAACAAATAACAGCTGGTTTGTGTTATTGCGCTCCTGCTAAGCGGATGTGGCAAGAGCACAAGTCCTCATTTCTACCATATATTTGTCAGAAATTACGCAGGGATTCTTTATAAATGGTGACGAGATACAAGAGTTTAGAAGCAGCGTTTGATACGTTTTTTTGACACTCGAATCCCATCTTCCACAGCTAAAAGAAGTCTATGTTGTTTTATGCTTTGTAGGAAGTAAATTCCTCCACCTCCTAACATTTGGCACTGTCAGCTCTTGAGATCGGATGCTGGACTGGACGATCCTGGGCAGCTCTTGTACTCCCACATCCCTGTTCAAGCTGACAGCAGTCAAAACACACCTAAGCCTACCTGTTGCTTATTCTTGGATGTTGCTGTTGCTTACAGATGCTTTTTGACCTGACAGAACACTGTCTAATGAATGGTCTTGTTTTCTGTAGAACAACAAGCCTCCAAAGCCACCAGCTTACATCTTCATGATTGATGTATCGTACAGAAACATAAACAGTGGCCTAGTTAAACTCATATGTGATGAACTGAAGACTCTGCTAGATAAACTTCCAAGGTAAAGAAACATAAGTGTGCTTGGCTTAACTCGCTACCCTGCAGTTTTCGTGCAGCTTTGCATGTTGAGAGGTAAGAACAACCTACAGAAAATGGTGAAACTTACACCACAGGCATTTTTGGGGTGATAGTGACCAATGTTAATTTGAACACTGCTAAGCAGTTCTTTGGTGTCTGGGCTTACTATGTGAATGGAAAGAATCTGTCATACTAATTGCACACGGAGCTTGCGTTCTTTCCCTTTCTTGCAGTGAACTCTAGTGGTGGTATCAGCTAAGTCCCAACTTGTAGTTTTGACTTTGCTCGCTGCAGTTCTGCTTACTGCAATGCTGCTTTTCTCATTGTATTAAACAGGGAAATACCAAAACAGGAATGCTCAATAATGGCATCGTGTTGGTGGTCTGTATCTTTAGCCTTATTGTTAATTAGCAAAGCTTTTAAAGCCTCTGCTGTGCTGTGAGACATTTCTGTCCTGGTATTGTATCTGAGAGGAGAACAAATCTTGTAGGCAACAAATGTTTTATGAAATACAGCACGTTTTTGTTTTGTGAGCATTAAGCACACAGTAGCAGTATTTCTGCTGATCGGTGTTAATGATGGTGTGTTATTTTGATGTAGTTTAGTATCATTTTAGTACAATATGTTAGTGTAGTTTTCATTAAAGTTTAAATAATGCAGAGAGATGTAGTTAAATGAGAGCAGTGAAAGACTGAGAAATTAAGTAGAGAAGAGGTTCTAAGCGGAGGCAGCTAAAAGCATTGAAGAACATACAGAAAGAAAATGCATTTCAAATAACAGTGCTCGCACAAGGAGAACAGACTTCAGAAATGGAGAGAGCAAAGTGAGGAAGGGTGGGAGCAGAGATCCTTGAGATAATGTGGGATACATTAAAAATCTTTTATCGTATGTCCTTCTGGGATCTCGGCATGGAGGAAATTCCAGCCCGAGGTGGGGGGTTAGTTTGTCAGATGCCCATGTAAGGCTGTCTCTCAAGTACTTTGTCATTGAAGATTACGCTGGAGGCACAAGTGTTTGATATTTCCTGAACATATCTCGGAGCTTTCCATCAGCATTGGTCGTGACTCTGAAGATAATAAAAGGCATGAGTGTAGTAACCAAAAGCGGTTGGCAGTTTAGAAACACCTGGGCTTGAATAGGGAGAGGTAAGGAAAAACGAGTGCATGTGTCTACATCACAAAAAGACACATTAATTCTCCTCACCAGCACTCTGCAGAGATCTGCTGCTAAATAATTTGCTTGCGGGGCCGATGTTTTCACGTCCACTGAAAAAAGCAATAAAAAAACCCAAAGGGCAGGCTTTTCAGTTTATTCAAAGACTCATCTGTTGTCTTTAAACAAAATTTATTAAAAAAACCCAAACCCATAAGGCATTTCACCCAAATGTGGTGAAACTTCTATTCCGGTGCTGAGACACAAAGGTCGCTGTGTGTTAATTTTCTGTTGCTGGACAGAGACATCTGTAAAAATATTCTGCTGTTACCACATGAGGTGAAAGCCCTGTGCTGGGAATTCTCCCTGTGCTTATCTCTCTAAGAGGAAAGACTTGGGGTAGCAAAGCAATGAGTGTCACAGAAAGGCCATCGGTGTAAAGGCTTGCACTAGGCAAGGTCGTGCAAAGCAGGGGATGTTGGGGGTGGCAAAGAAAGGGTGAAGGTTGGTGGCTCGAGACCTCGTGTCTTTTTGTAGGCTTGCAGCATGGCAGAAAACACTTATTGGCTAGCTTTGAACTTTAGAGCAGACATTTTCAAAACTTAGGTGTTCCAAACCAGAAACCCCTGGTTTATTTAGAGAAATGGAGAGAACTGTGTTTATAGAAATTGTGATTGTGAGCTCAGAAAATCGAGCAACTTTTGTGCAAATATGTTTTTAGGTACATAATTAAAAAGAAGTGAATACATTTCTGTACATGGGATTCAGACATCTCATTCTGAGAATTTAAAAAGAATTAGATAGTGTATGAGCTACACAGGCAATCGGCTGCTACACTTACAGCTGATTTGGAAACTAGGATAGAAGAAATTGGATGAAGTGTGTAAGAGCAGTACCTGAGAAAATAGTCCCAAATACCTGCTGTGTAACAACTTTGGGACTACTGGGGTGATGCGAATACTTCTCTTTGAAGTAGGGAAGTGCTGTGTGTGCAGAATGTTAATAGTACCTTGTCCTCATCAGGCTCCTGAATGCTGCCTGTTAATCAGGTTACTAAGAAAATAGCGTCGGAGTCCTGGGAATGATTTGAAATTGACACTCGGAAATGATGGGTCTGTTTGAGTGAGTGTATCTTGGAACAGTTGGTTAAAATGCTTCTTTACGGAGTGTGTCCAATATAGAATATTGATTTACTTTAAATCAAAGTAGCCCCTTTCTCATCCAGCTGTGCCCCCATAAACCAGGAACAGCAGATTAACGTTCTAGACTGACATGAGAGTTAAAGATTGTAGAGTAGAAATTATTTCTCTCCTAAGCTCAAGGTTTTAGATGAAGGTTATGAAACTGCCAGTGACAATTTTACTTATTTATTTTTTCCTGAAGACAAATAGATTTGATAGCCAGGCTGATAGTTTTTCTATTTGCCGTGAGAGAAAAAACAAAGAATTGCAGTAAAAGTGTATTTGTGGTCTTTCTCTTCTCGACTGTCGATTCTGCAAGCATTTGTGAAGTGCAATCTGTTGGTTGCAGTGGAACGGGATGAAGACCTTGCCCTTGATTTTGGTGAGGCCGAGGCTTTACTCTCCTTAGGAGGATAAATATTTTCAGGCCTTGGCTACTTTGCTGTGGCGAAGACTCGGGGTGACTGTTAACACTGCCTTATTTCTTCAGAGGGTAGAGTGAAGGATCAATAGTAGGTTGTTTGCCCCAAGTCCCTCGTAATTGGAAATACTGCAGCAGGGCTCTGTTCTTAAATTCTTTTGGTGTGATAGTAACATCTGTGTGAGTCTGTGTACATTATGGTATCCTGCTTGTGGATTAGCATATTTCTTTGTATTAATTTTTTTACAGTCGTATCCTTCAGTGAGTGACTTCTTTTGTAATCTAAAGAAAATAAAATCAGCCTGGCTATTGGTTCCTACTGCTGCAGTCTCAAAGAACTTTGTGGTACATAATTCTATGTCCTGGTGAGATTAAACAGTAATTCTTGCTGTTCCTCATTTACAAATGGAAACTGAGACGCAGAGAAAGGAAATTATTTCCTCTCGGGTTGTAAATTAAATCGGTGGTGTAGCTGGGAACTGAATGAGGACTTCCAAGCTTCAGAACTTTGAATATGAAACTCTTTCAGGCATGCAAAAGCGTTAGACTGCAGAGTCGGTATTTGATGGTTTGGGGACATCTCGCTGTAAATTGAGGAGGCTGCTGAAACCTTTTTAATGTTGCTATACAGAACATAAAGGCTGGCCTGTAGTAATTGCAAGTACCACAGACTTGCTATCTGGCATTCTTCATGCTAAAGTCATTTATGAGAGGGACACCCTGCTACAAGAAGGTGCTATTTTATATAAATAAATACCAGGTTTTTTAATAGGGTTGCCTTTTTGGGAAAAGCTCACTAAACTTAGGTTTGCAAACCTGGTACGGGTCTAACTAGTGCTATTAATAAGGCTGCTGCTAGTAGCAGAGAGGAGTTATCTCCACAAAAACAGAGGTGATGTTTTGAGGACGCCGTGGTTTATTCTTGGGGGCTTTTGTCTGCTTGGATGGGGGATGCACGCTTGATAGGGTTGACATAAATATATTTTGTTTTAAAAAAAGTAAATGATACAGCAGTTGATTTTATCAGTGTGTTTTAATTTGACCTAAGGCAAAGATTAAGACCATTACATCTGCTTGGTGGTTGTTTGCTTTGTTGTTCCCAGCACAGATAATGATCTGGAAGCAGCCTTGCATGCCAAAGGAATGCTTTTATTGCAAGGTCAGAATTTCAGAATTATAACCAATTGGTTGTGGGTTTTTTTCCTTACAGAGAAGAGCAAGAAGAATCCTCAGGGATTCAAGTTGGTTTTGTCACTTATAACAAGGTCCTTCACTTCTTTAATGTAAAAAGCAGCTTGGCTCAGCCCCAGATGATGGTGGTCTCGGACGTTGGCGAAGTTTTTGTTCCTTTGCTGGATGGTTTCCTTGTTAACTTTCAGGAGTCACGATCTGTTGTTATCAAGTAAAGTATAATTATTCCATATGTGAATAAGATCTGAATGCTTATGATATGCATTATGCCTTTTAGTCAATTGTGTTACTGGGTTTGGGGGGTTACGTGTGTTTATTGAAATAGTTTAGAAGCCAGCAGATTCTTCAAGCCATATATTTCCCCCTCTGAGGCAAAGGAAAAGGGATGTCGAGAACCTCCCCGGTGCTGAGTTTGAAAGCATGTTTAGGCCAGGTGAAATGGGAGGGGGGCTGCAGCTGTGTGCCATGTTGCGTGTTTTTCCTCTTATGATCTGTATGATGCACACCTGGATATGATCTAAGGACTGTTAAGTTCTTACAGCACACTAGAGCTCCTTAATTTTTGGCTATTTGTTTTTATTGCATAGTCCTTTATCTTACCAGCTTTGAAGTAATACATCACATAGAATTTAAAAAATCATATTGTGTGTTATTCAGACTAGAATAGTAAGAAAGTGAGCAATCAAAATAGTTTTTTTTTAAAAATATAAATTTGCATGGAAAGCATCTTCCCGTGTGAAGACTTGGTATGTTACAAGGTATGTTTGGGGATTATCCCAAATATGCTGACCAGCTGAGACACTGATCCTTTCATCTTTCACAGCTTGTTGGACCAGATTCCAGAGATGTTTGCAGACACTAACGAGAGTGAGACCATCTTCGCTCCTGTTATCCAGGCTGGCATGGAGGCACTGAAGGTTAGAACGTTCCTTGCTGTAAGACAAGCACGTCTTTAGTGAGAATAAGACTTGATAAGTTCCAGAAGTCCTGTTTGTTAAAAGCCAGTCCCAAGTCCTCCTCCAAATCACGATGGGAAATTGGAGAAAAAAAAAGAAAGTGGCTGATTGTTTCCAGCACTAAAGTTCCGTTATTCTAACGGTCTGTTTGAACTGCTTTAGTCAAAATGGGAACACTGACAAGCTGAACATCTGTTTCCAGACTTTGCTTATTGAGGGAAACTGGTCCCTGGAGTCTGTTCCACGTAGAATGGATGTTTAAAGGAAGATGAGGAGCAGGAGTCGGTTTCTCATTCAGCGTTTGAGAGAAATAAAGAAGTGTTCAGTTAGTACAACGGAACTAATGGATGTGTGAAGGGCAGGAAAAGAGTCGGTGTAAGATACGATTTTGCCCTGCCTGTGCTTCTGCTGACTTCTTGTGCAAAATGAGATGTTTATGACTATTTATGACCGAATCGGGTGGGAGGTTGGAGGGTTTCCGCTTAACGGACGAGTTCTCACAGCTTGAATACAGCTGAAAATGAATCTACAGGTCAAGGTGCATCCCCAGCTGCTTTCTGTATGTCCAGGACATCCCCTAAGGTGCTGACATTTCCATGGAGCGCTGTCAATTTAAAAGAACACCACCGTGGTTCACCACAAGATTTGCAGAGGCAGAAAGCAGCCAGTGGCGTTCTAAAATAGTTGATTTATCTGCGAGCTGTGTATAAGAAAAGCACGAACTTTGAGTAGATAAATTTGTTGAACCAAAAATACAGAACATTTCTCAAATCTGTTTCTTAAATATTGCTTCTGTCAAAATGCTTTTCCTTCATACTTTACTTCTACAAAGCTAACTGAAGGGCTGTAGTTGTAAATTTCCTTTGGTGGTGGCTAGAAAAGAAAGCAGCTCTTAATTAAACTTTCTATTTAGCTCAATATTTTAGTTATTTAGTTATATTTAGATTTTCACTGAATTACAAATATGCACATGCCTGTGCTCATAAAACAATTCTCGTCTAAAAAGAATAAAATGGATTGTGGTTGTAGTTAAGAATTTAGGTTTAAGATTAGAAATAATATAGATACACTTTAGAAAATCTGTCGAAAGCCACATCAGCCATTCCTGATGTGCATGATGACAAACGGGTATTTGGTAAGCCTCTCGGGCTGCAGCAGAATGCCTCTTAAGAGGAATCGAAGAAACTGGGATTTGTGATTACAGAGATCTATGCTCGAAATATCGGGGGTGAAATTTCAGCCCCAATAAAAGCGAGATACTGTCTCCAATTGCATTTCTGCCGTAGCAAAGAGATTTCTAGTTCACCCGGAAGAATGCCATAGCTTATTTTGAAATGTGAAATATCTTTATCTTGTGAATATCTGCCTTGAGATCTGGAGGAGAGTAAGTACCAAAGCTGATTTGTGTCTGTAGTCTCGGATACTGTGGTTTTAACCTGGATGTGCGGTTAAGTCTGGAGCAGGAAAAGGACAAATGCCTTTCCTACTTCCTTCCCTTCACCTTCACCCGACTTCTTGAATAGTTCATGATGTCAGAATTGCTGATCACTTTTCACTTTACTTTAGCTCTTGGTCAGCCCTGAAGTAGTGAGGCTGGACTGGATGAGCGCTGTAGATCCCTTCCAAATGAAATTCTCTGTCCTATTCTGTTCGTTCCCGTTAGCTGCCTCAAGAGTAAGGGATAAAATGGATTTTCTAAATTTGGGTGGAAAGGCTTGTTAACAGCACAAGGATGCCTGCGGTACTGCTACTGTTGTTACTCCCTTCTTTGGAATTCGGGGCTTTCTGTCAGCAGTTTGTCATCTCGGGAAATACCCTGTTCTCATTAGAGTTCTAAATAAGGATAGAAAACGTGAATAAAACTGGCAGCGACTTCATTTCTTAGCGACAGGAGGAAATGTTCCTCACGAGTTTTGATAGTCCTGTATCTTAGTGTAGATTTGAAGGTAGTACCTAGTACAGGAGTGTAATGGTCACTCGTCTAGAAAATGTAGGGAACGCTGGAGTGCCTGAACTGAGAGAAATAATATTTCTGTTACATTACATTTCCTTTTAATTTTATCCTATTCAGTGTTTGTACTTTTGATACTCTAAATGAGTTATTTAGCTCTGTGAAACTTGCAGAAAGTTTCAACTGTTCTCTGAGATACTACGCTGTATGAAAAAGAGGCTTGTTTATTTTAGAGAGGTATAAATGTGTCAATGGTGTCTTTGAAACAGGCTGCAGAACGCGCTGGGAAATTGTTTATCTTCCATTCTTCACTGCCAACTGCGGAAGCACCGGGGAAGCTGAGAAACAGAGATGACAAGAAGCTACTCAATACAGATAAAGAAAAGGTATTTTTCTACTCGGAGTTAACAGGGGGCTGCTATTAAGCTGAGCTTCTCTATTAATAGTGTTTTGATCTTTTTCCATTTCATTTCTTCTGCCAAGATGTGTTGGTTAATTATATAATACTCCCATTCTCACTGTGCCCTGACTTTGTAGGTACAGTGATACCAGCCCTGCAGGAACACCAGAGTCAAGCTGCGGTAGAGCAGCCATTCCCATCGATAAAGCAAACCCTCAACAGCAAATAATTCACCCATGGAGAGCCTTTGGTACCTGCCTGTTCAGTGATTTAGTTCTCTAAGAATACACCAAATTGGTTCCCTCCGTACCAGGATATAGGCAGGGGCAACGTGTTACTGATGGGATCTGTGGCCCGCCTGAGTCACAGTTCATCTTTTTTTTTCTTTTAATTTTCTTCAGGCAGGCATTGGGACTGGGGGTGGCTGCCCAGGTATCTCACGTTATGACACCTGTATTTTTTTAATTCTGTGCAGACACTTTTCCAGCCCCAGGTGAATTGTTACGAGGCCTTAGCCAGGGATTGTGTGGCCAATGGCTGCTGCGTGAATTTGTTCCTCTTCCCAAATCAGTACGTGGATGTAGTCTCCATGGGTCTGGTGACAATGTACACTGGAGGGACACTGCACAAGTACAGCAATTTCCAGGTGAGTGATGCAGGTTTCCTGCCTTTCACATAGCAACACCCAGGGATTTGTTACTTATGGACTCCAGGGGGTAAAATTCAAACTCGGAAACGACAGATCAGGCTGAAATATATATCTTGAAACGGTTACAAGCTGGTTGGTATCCTAAATCCACTTACTTAAATATACTGGCATCTGAGCAGGGGAGCCAGCTACTCCTGTATATACAGATAAAAATGCTTACGATAAAGACCCAAAAAAACCCCCAAAGACATCAACAACACTTGGTTTGGAATTTCATGAGACTCTCTCAGGGGAGCAAGGGACTTTCCCTGTGTCAGGAGCTGACCTGCAAAAGCATTTTATGCAAAGTCAGTGAGGCTACTCTGTAATTCTTAAGGCTCTGCCATAAAGCCCTAGCTGGGCTGCAAGGTGAAGTGCGAGAGCAGATGTTACTGGAGATAACTTGATGGAGTTCTGGATGTTGAAGCCTAGTGATGAGTTGGTGGACACTTGCATATATACGTTTCTGTTGACAAAACAACAATCGACTTTTTTAATCTCCTTTTTGAAAGGAAGAGAGATGTTACATGTGACGGGCAGGGATTTGCTGTCGAGGTGGGGGTGACCGGGAGGGGCAGAGGGTTGGGTTCCTGCCGGGTTGCTGCCACCCGGTGGTGAACTGCAAGGTTTGCTTTTGCTGTGTGTTTGTAGCTGGATGCTGACAGCCCGCAGTTCCTGAGTGACCTCAGGAGGGACATCGAGAAAAAGAGCGGATTTGATGCGATAATGAGGGTGCGGACGAGTACAGGTAACGGCACCCGCTGGGCAGGAAAATAAACGCGAATGCATATGGCAGTGTATCACTTGAAATAACGTGGTGCTGTACCACTTGGGAGATCAGGCAAACTGTTTTAACTTCATGATGTGCCTATGCCACCACAGTAATTAATTTTCAAATACGAGTAAGGCTTCTGATCATCATCTGTGTACCTTGGATCGCGAGTGAGTTGTACAGAAAGGTGTTGCTGCCGACCCTTGCACGTTCCTTCATTTTCATGTCAAGTGACATGACTGTGTCTGCTTTGCAAGCGTTCATTCTCGCTTCAAATGCAACCCTTTGAGAAGCATACGCGTACAAAGTGGCCAGGGCAACAGCAGGAAAGGTTCTGGGTGCTCTCGAGAGTCACAGTGCAGCTTCGTGGCCCATCATTTTTTCCCTGCCACCTGACTGACCAAAAATGCCCTTGGCAAGGACAGTCAGTGGGACCCTCTGAGGCTGCAGGTCCCCGAGGGATAATGGTTCCTAGTTCTGTAAGCAAAGGTGACTGACCATAAAAAGAAAGTCAGGAAATAATGTTGACTTTATTTGCCATTTTGAAATAAGAGATGCTTGTTTTGTTTTAATCTGGCTGCAGGCTTCAGGGCTACAGACTTCTTTGGTGCCGTTTACATGAACAACACCACAGATGTAGAGATGGCAGCAGTGGACTGTGACAAGGCAGTGACAGTCGAGTTCAAACACGATGACAAACTGAGTGAAGACAGTGGAGCCTTAATTCAGGTAAAAACTACTTACTTACACCTAACGTCATGAAATCACAAGCGAGAACTTTTGCACCTCTTGTTCATTAAGTAATTTAGTCATGTGAAAAGAACCACTCAGCTTTTCAAGATTAGGAAATTTTCTGTGGCTTTTTTGCCAAGAGATAACGTGCAGCACCCTTGTCCGCGAGCATCTCGCCCCTTGTGCGTGGCGCCTGCTCTGATAGTTGCATTGAAGTGTTCAAATCCTACACAATTACAAAGTGTGATTACAGATTTACCATCGGTGGGCTCTTGTTCTCCGATGGGACCATCGGTGTGTAGCAAGTGAAAGCAATAACCCTTTCAATCGGTCATAGTATTGTTTTTTTTATACCTTTAAGAAGAGTAACTCTTGTAATGTCTAATATACGTCCATAAAAAAATACAGGTAAGTTATCCTAGAGATGACAGCAGCACTGCCGAGCCAGGCTAGGCTGTCTTCAGAAGTAATGATACGCTTTTTACACACAAAGTAGGTGGTTCTTGCAGCACGGAAGCTTTTTGTTTTAAATCTAAATGGTAATTTGCTCCTCTGTTGCAGTGTGCTGTCCTTTACACATCAATAAGCGGGCAGAGACGGCTCCGCATACACAACATCGGTTTGAACTGCAGCTCCCAGTTAGCTGATGTCTACAAGACTTGTGAGACTGATGCACTTATCAACTTCTTTGCTAAGTCAGGTGAAGTTGTAACAGATTTTGTTTCCTTTTTTACCCTGGGCTGGAGGAAGGGGAAGGAGAGGGAGCCGAAGCGATTACCTGGTGGGAAGTCATGTTTTGTAACTTGCTGCTCCACGCCTGAGCAACTCTTGAAGTATTATAAACTTAAAAAGACAAAGGGATTAGGTATTTTGGACACCTACTGCCATAAAAGCCATGCTTGTGAAGGTAGCTGAAAACATGTAATGCACAGAACTGTACAGGCACAGTACTGGAAATGGCCAAAGATGAATAAACGTCCTCCAAGTTGTCGTCTCTTACAGCCGCAGACCTTGGGTTAGTAAAATCAGAAGCCAGCAGAATGTAGATACTTCAAGAGTACATCCCTATCCTCGGCACGCTCTCTGAATCTTTTGCATTTGTAGCTTTTAAAGCCATTCTGAGCCAACCCCTGAAGACGGTCAGAGAGATCCTGGTGAACCAGACAGCTCACATGCTGGCGTGTTACAGGAAGAACTGTGCCAGCCCGTCAGCAGTCAGCCAGGTAAGACCCGTCCAGCCAGGGTTTGCAGGAGAGGAACAACCACCCTTGCAACATCAGCAGTGTCAAAAAGGAAAATTCCAGGATGGATTTTGCCTCTTATTACAAACGTAATTAATGGCAGGTGGGATTCAGTGGTAGCAATTGCAACACTCGGAGGCTGCTGATCACATTGACACAGATGCTCAGACAGCCCCCTCCTTCCTGCTGGAATGATGTGCTGACTCAAGAAGCTTTCATTTTTGCTTCTTATGTTGTTAAAGATTTTAGTACTGTAATTTTTGACAAATGAGACTGTTATTGTCAGCAAATGACATGACATTGTATCTCAGTAAACAGTCGGAGCGTGCAGGTGGGTCCCGAGTGTGCCGGGGTGATTAATACCCGAATACCTGCTGTCTGGATGGGGCCAAGCAAAAAAAAAATCCATGGTGCTTAAGTCTGTTAACTCCTTTATTTACCAAAGGGTAGTAAGAAGCTCTAGGAACCTGACTACTTCTATTCCATGCTACTTGAAAATCCTCTCGAGACATCCCTCTTATTTTCAGCTGGTTCTTTTACATATTCGGAACACTTGGGGCTGGCTCACAACCGAGCCAACAGGAAAGGGGTTTCCAAATCCTTTAGCAACTTTTTTAAACACATACCCAAAGATGGCTGCTCTAACTCCAGTAACTCCTGTAAGCGTGCAAACTTTTATTTTTCTTGCAACTCTCAATATTTCCCTAACTCCTTCAGATATAGAGGCACTTCAAAAGCTACCAGGAATGGTTACCCACACTTTTTTTGAATGACAATTGGCAATTCTGTAATGTGACTGCTGCTGACATGAACGGGAAGGTCAAAGGACTCAAGCAATGTTTGGAGGCATTTGACTTGATTAGTTCCTTTGCTCTCCTTCAAACCGTATTTTCCGATTCCGTCGTCTTGAATGTAACACATAGATTAGAATTATTAGCAGAAGATGACAACTGCTGTCTACGGGGCAAATAACTTGTTGGATTTCTATTAAATGTATGAAGCGTTCAGAGCTGCCACATCTCATGTGAAAGAGCACATCTAAAAAAATTTTACTAGTGTTTTTTTAACTCTTTAATCACAGAAAACAAGCAGTGGTTGGTTTAACTGTGTGAAAGTCCAACACGGGTGTGTATTAAGTAGGAAGCTTTCCCTGTCTCTCAGCTCGTCCTCCCGGATGCCATGAAGGTGCTGCCTGTGTACATGAACTCTCTGCTCAAGAGCTGCGTGCTGGTTGGGAGACCAGAAATTCCAACGGACGAGCGAGCGTACCATCGGCAGCTGGTAACCTCCATGGGGGTGGCTGACACACAGGTGTTCTTCTACCCCTGCCTGCTGCCGATCGTGAGTATGGGTTGCACCTCTCTGCTGTTTCACTGAAACCGGTTTCAGTGTGCTCCCATTCTGTAATGGTGCAGAGCACATCCCGTCTGCTGGGCAACTGTTAGACTACCACACTGGATTGCACTCCGATGGTGTGGTTGCCAGTTGAACTAGCGTGAGGAAGGGAGGCAGAGGCTCTAGTTTAACGGAAAATGGGGAAGTGACCTTATTAGAGGATGCTGATGTCAGTGACTGATAATCTCACTGTACTTTTAGCGAGGCTTTTGGCCAAGCTAGTGACAGGCACTGGTCTTACTATGAAGATCAACACCAGTTAGTTATCCTCAGTGCGTCTCCCCCCCTTGTGCCAGGTTTTCCTTTGCATACAGTGCATTAACTGAAAAAGGAGAGGTTTGATTTCTAATTCCTCTCAGTGGGAAAGGAACCACCAAGATGTGATAAGCCTTTCAATAGTTACTTTTCAGTATCTAATGAGAGCTTCAGTCACCTTGAAGTCGCCACCAGGGCTACAACTCTTGCATATTTTTGCCCCGCAGCACAGCCTGGACCTGAAGAGTGACACTGTCCCAGCTGCCGTCCGCTGCTCCGAGGACCGGCTCTCAGAAGGAGGGGCCTTCCTGCTGGCCAACGGGCTGAGCCTCTTCCTGTGGCTGGGAGTCAGTGCACCCCCAGAACTCATCCAAGGGCTTTTCAATGTGCCGTCCTTCGCGCACATCAGCACGGAGGCTGTGAGTAGATGCACACTAGGTCCCTTTTACAGACTTTAAGACCGGGCTGCTGATCAGAGAAACGAACGGGGTGGATTTTCATCGTTCAACTAAAAGCAGAAACGGGTGACCGGCAGAAGGTGTTAAGACATAAAACTTTGGTATCTGCAACAGTGAAAATTTAAGGTTTAAAAATGTTTGGAGAACGTCTCACCAGAGTGTTCAGAGGGTAAAAGCTTATTAAATTCTCATGGGATGCGTATTGCTAAAATTGGAGCAAGCCATGCTGCAGTAGTTTTTCCGGATAGTGCATTTTCATACAGTGATTATTTTAAACTGCAAAATGGCGAGGAGATTTGAGATGAGGCAGAGACACTTTTGTGCAGATGGCATTTGCCAGTCTAGAAGGAACCACAGTAACGCGCATCACAAACACAGGCAGTTAGTCTGGTGTGACTTTGTGAGCAATGTGACTGAGCAACTGGCTGTGCTTTCATTCTAACAGACGTCGCTGCCTGACCTGGACAATCCCTTTTCCAAGAAAATGAAGTCAATACTCGAGCATATTCAGAGCCAGAAGCCCCACACTATGAAGGTGAGACTTCTTGCTGCCTCAACTTCTTCCTCCTACCTGTTGAAAGAACACTGCTGGCTTTTACAAAACTTAGCGGTAGCTGTAAAAGGTTTTACGTGCCAGGAATGTTCCTGTACGTCAGCGAGTTCCACCATGCACTGTAGGCACGAGCCTCTCAAATGTGCTTAAGTCTTAATCAAGAGAGATTTGCAGAGGCAGTCGAGGCTGAAGGTTACGCTGTATTCTGCAAGCTTTGATTCACACTGGTATCTCGCTCCTGCGCTCATAAATACATTAACTGAAACGTGGGGGTTTGCCCCTTCACCAGCACGGTCATAGATACAGGAGATCCCTAATGCCATCTAGTGTGACTGCACTCTCAAAATCCCTGTCTCTCCTCTTTCCAGCTGGTGATAGTGAAGCAACGGGAGCAGCCCGAGATGCTTTTCCGGCAGTTCCTAGTGGAAGACAAGAATATTTACGGAGGAGCTTCTTATGTGGATTTCTTATGCTGTGTTCACAAGGAGATCTGTCAGCTGCTCACTTAAGGAAACTCAAGTATAATTTGTCAGTTTTTTTGGTGTTTTGATTTTGCAAGAGGGACAGTTATTGGGGCCTGGAGGCTCCACCCTGCCCAGGCTTTCTGCTGCGCTTTATAAAACTTTTCTTTCTTTGCTCTTTTTGTACAGTTTCAGTTGGCAAAACCTCTCCCTGAGTATTTAGTTTACTTAGAAAGCTGTAGCATAGGAATTTCTGCACTCAGGTATTAAGTCTTCTGGGAGTCTCGACTCTAAGTTGAACTGCCAGATTTCAAACTGTCAGTGCTTAAGAGCATACGGTACGCATTTATTAAAAGATAATTTAGAAAACTAATTATTCCTTTTGCTACTCAGAAGTTGTACGAGAACAAGAAAAGATGCTTAAAATTTATATACTGAAGAGAAAAAAAAAGCAAAGCAGTGCTTTTTCTAAAGGAGGGCAGACAGTCGAATTAGTAAGGCAGTAATCATGTGGTTCAATCTGAGTCCTCCAGTCCTACGTGTAAAGCTCATCTCTAAAAAATAATCCCCTTTTTGTCCCTGGAAGGGACAAGCATTTGTTTCTACAGAAACAGATCTCTGGGTAACCTCCCAGGATGTAAAAAAGCCTCAGTTTATAACTGGACTCGAGTAAGTTTTAACAAGAAGGGACCACAAGAGTAATCGAAGCAGCCTTTGGCTAAGAAGCGTGGCGTTATCTGCCACTCTATTACAGTACAGGTCTGTAGGCTGAAGGGCAGCAAGTAATTTAGCATGCTATTTAATAACAAAATGGAATATGTTGGGTTTTATTTAGTACATTTGCTAACTGGAATATTCCCAAGGTAACTTAGATGAACGTCTGTCCCTCAATTTCAGTGGCAGATGACCCGTGAGAAGCGGACGCATTAACCAAAGGTTATTTGTGGTGCTATAAAAAGAAAGCCTTGTTTGCTACCAGTTCTACAACTCGGCTCACGTGACTGAGTTAAATCAGCCATGGCTTTGAAAAATAAGCCTCTGCTTACCTATATTTAAGGTAGAATTTAGACAGCCAGAGTCTTTGGAAGAGCTGTTTACCTCAGATGCCATCACTCCAGCTTTAGGAGCTTCAGGTGAGGTTTGAACTTTCCCAAACTCAAAAAGCTGTTGTTAGAGAAATCGGTGCTTCACAGAGAGCAGGAAACCCTCAAAAGCAAAGGTAAGAGTTCTGGAAAAATAAAAAGTGCCTTTAAACATGTTAGTGACAGTGAGTGCTTAGAGTTACTCATTTCAATGGCCAAGATAAGCAGTCAAGATAAATTTTATTTTTCTGTGACAGCTTATCAAAACAGTTGTGTTCCTGTACATTGAGAGCACAGTGGCTGTGTTACAAAACGCCCCTCAGACAGGCTTTAGCTGCCAAGACGAGCATGTCCTAGCTGAAGATGTTACCCTGTAAAAAGTGTGTGTTGCCATGCCAAATCAGTGTACTTTGTAAAATGACACCAGCAAGTATGTGTAAAGCTATTATTAAATGCTAGCATTGCGTGTGTGTGTGTGTTCTTCTATATACAAAGAATAAAGTGGTTTATGCTGTCAGCCTCTGCCAAAAGGTCTCCAGCAGCAGCAGAGTTCAGACCAGGAGCACAGCAGTGACAAACTGTACACCTGACTTACAGGTGAAGTGGCAAGGACTACAGGGAGTGAGAAGGTGCTGCCTGGAAGAAAACATCCTCACCTGTGAGAAGGAGCTGCATTATGGAAAGGATTGTCAGCTGTGTTGTATGTGATGAAATAAAAGTGTTTCCACTCCAGAGTCAGAGTGATTTGTGTTCCGGAGCCTCTCCTCTCCTCTCCTCT
>VZRW01007023.1:0-44340 GCA_013398125.1 Aegotheles bennettii | reverse complement strand
CTAGTCAGCTGCTTCTAAGGACTCATTGCTGGGCATGGCTATGCAACCCTTAAATGGATATGGAGGGAATATTAAGTAGGAATAGAGACTATACCTCCGTAGTTATTAAATTAATGGGGCTACAGCTGGAATCCGGTTTAGTGTCCATGCTTTACAAAGAGCAGATAAAGACACTAGCAAATAAGAGAAGATTAAGAAAGAGCTTTCTCAGTAGTGAAAGACTAAAAAATCTGACATAACGTTTTTAGTTTAGCCAAGAGAACAACTTTATCAAAATCTGTAACTGTCTTCATAGTATGTTTTCTGATTAGACAAAGCTCATAAATTTAGTAGGTAGAGACTCCTTGAACCCAAACAGTTCAACCAAGTATTATGGTAAATGTCTTTTTTAGCTATACTTTTTAAAACTGAGAGATAAAAGGGATACAGGTCTGAGGCACAGTTACTGAAATTGCCAAAGCCTGTCTTTTCCAGACAGTCAGGCTAGGTGATCCTTATAACAGTGTCTTTCGTCCTTAGAGCTATGAAAGTAACCATGTCTGGTAAAAAGGCTTTAATTTGTTATCCTAAACTGACTAATGTGGAAGTCCTCATAAGTGCACATTTTAGTGGTTCCATCAGTTACAATAAAATGCTGTAGAGTGTGTTACTATCATAATGGTATCAAAGTCCAAATCCTGTTTTGGAATTTGGAGTTACTGTGCGGGGTAGGAATGTGTACTCTTTGAGCCATGTTGACCTAATATATATGTTTTGATAGTTTGATCATAGATAGTTGAACAGTGTGTACTCTGACAAATAGAGTTGCTTTCAGTGTGAAATCAGAGAACATGAAATAAAATACAGAGCTGCTTGTAATCCTTTCAGTCTTTAAAAGGTCGTGAATCATCCAACTACTTTACTGAGAGGTAGCCTGAGATCTTAAAAGTTTTCTAACCTCTTTCTCTTTGTATTCCTTTNGTCCAAAAGAGTTTTGTACTGTTTATACGGACTAAACAGCATCAACTATAATACTCACCATTAGAAATGCAGTAGTGCTTATCATGTTTCCAATTACTTGTTTCTACTCAAGCTAACAAATACTGTCAAACTGCTTTATATATATGAAAATTTTTATTTCTTTTGTATTACTTATTTGTAAATATCTAGGTGTACTTTTACTCCCCAGATTGCAGAGTCTTTATGACTAATAAAGTAACCTCAATGGTGAATGTCAGGAAAGTTCTGTTACTAGCACAATCAAATGTGAGGTCTTAAAAAAATGTGTTTGTATTTACTGTAGAACCATTTGTGTAAGCCTGCCAGTACTTTGGTAAGAAGTTAGCATTGTTGTTCTACTTAATGAGAACTGAGGCTTAGAGATGCTAGATTGAATGTTTAAGACTGCACAGCATCTTTTTCAGGAGCAGGGTTCTGGGAAGACCCATATCTTTTGATTTCTAGCCACATAGATATCCAAATAAGTGTTATTTGCAAAAGTGGCTGGTAATACTTGATGGTCCATCTTTCAGTACTCAGCTGAGGAGATTTAAAGTTGAATTGTAGAGTATCAAGCACCCGAATACTTATATGTTCTAGATGAAAGGTTCTCCATGCTTCTGAAGATCAAGCATGAATATATTTTCAAGAGTAGATTTCTCTGCAAAAGGTGTGATGACTGAAGTAAAAGCAATCAGACTCCTGGCAGATATTATATGAATGTTTTCTATTATAGAAATGTATGTTGTTTGGAATTCCAGTTATAGTTACAATACTGATATTTCTGAAAACGACACTGTCACAATCTCCAGACTGGGCGCAGCTATGTACAGACTCAGCTCCCCACCCTGCTCTTGTGCATTCCTTAATTTAGATTGCACTGACACAGAACTGGGGCATAGATATGTAGATGGGGTCTAAGATGTCCGTAAGACCAAAGAGCTTCCTGAAAACCCACACCCTGGCATAAATTCTTCTGAGGAGCAGTTTGATAGTTTTAGTTTAGCCTTGAAATTACCCTCTGCTGTCTGAAGGAGTTGAGGAGGAAGTGTTGAGAGTTCAATCTTAGAGATTCAGAGTAGGAAATAGAGAACACGGATCAAACTTCAACTTCCCAGTTGCTGTAAGTCTGTGTTCTTGCAGGGTTTAGGTTACTTCAGAGTTTTTCAAATAGCTGATTTTGTACTACACTTATTTTTTCCTTTATTTTTGACGGGTAACTGTTACTCAGTATGATGAGAAGAATACAGCCTCATTCCTGTTTGGTATTGCCTCAGCTGCTGACTGAACTGATTTTGATATTACCCCTTCACCAGTAGTGCTCACTCTTGGAATGCAGTGTTGAAGCTGATGTGTCCTTGAGTTGTTTGGAACACAGACTCCAGCTGCAAATAATAGCAGCAGAAGCAGCCAAGGCAGCATGTCAGCATCAAGGTTTTTATTTTGAGAGCCTCTGGGCACTTATTCCAGACACTTAGGAGCCAGGGCTTCACTGGGAGCACAAAGGCAAATGAATCGTATTATCTGCATCTTTTTTTAAAAAAAAAGAAAGTATCAGTCACTCATTTCCCTGAGGTAAAGCAGCAGCTAAGAATCTAGGAGATTTTCTTATCCAGTAATTTATTTCACCTTTTTAAATACTCTCTTGTCATTATGTGTAGATCAAAACTACCAGCTATGTGTGTTACAGTGTTCAGAATAAGTCGTATGTCTGTTTTGTAGCCCATGTACTCAGTAGGCCTACCAAAGTGGCAGATCTATGATAGTGCTTTTATTTTGAGGATGAGGTGAAGTGATTTATTTTTTCCTTTTTTTCAGACCAAATAATTTTAAACAATTTTCCATGTGCTTTCAGGTCTCTCAATTCTTGCTAAAACTGATATAATTTCAAAAATATTTTGGCTGCAGTTCTCCTCATTACTTTTCCAGATTCAGGAAAAGGACCTAGAAATAGTGATAGTTCAGTTTTTCTGATCTTAAGTGCCTGATTGTATTAGCTGAGATTCAGTGCCATATTAACACTGGCTTCATGGCTTCCATCTGCCTGCAGAAAATGATGTAGATATTCCCCTAGAGGGCACCAGCTTTCTTCGGTAGACTCCATCAGGTCCTGCCATCCCCCACCCCCACAAAATGCAACATTTTCTCTTCTTACCTGTTCACTGTGCTTTCAGCTCATTATTTGCTGCTTTATAAACTGTTTCAGCAAAGCTGTGACATAAAAATCAGAAGAGTTCTGCCACATAAATTCTGGTGTAATATGATAATACGGCACATATCATGTAAGATCTTAGTACTTTTACCGTTGTGTTTGTTTACTGAAGGCATCTAAGAACTGTTGCTTTAGTAACTAGACATCTGAAAATTGAAACAGTTGAACTTGTTCTTTTTCTCTCTGTCTTTTGAAGAATGAATGCTAGATTTGGCCATAGGTTGCAAGTATGTTCTGCTATTCAATATCAACGTAGATTTCCAAGTCGCTGGAATGGTACTAGTGTACAGCAAGTAAGATTACGGATCTGTACTCCCTTCAGATCATTAGAACATTACCAGCTTAATTTCTCATCATCTTATGGCTTGTGAACCAAAATTTAGACTTGGTGTTTGGCCAGGCTGGGAGAGATGAAAAAAAAAGAATAATTCTGACTCGAGGAAGGAATATTCATTAAATGTAGTAGATTGATAGTATGATCATTACATTAGTAATTGAAAGTTGATATTATGGTGTTGGCATGCGACAATTTATATGCTGTCAGCAGCCCGTGTGCAGGAGTTTCAGAAGTCTTAACGCGCTTCTGTAGTTTCCAGTGGACGAAGTTTCTTGGCAAAGGTCCTGGTCCCTGTGGTGGTTTTGAAAAGGACCAAAGTGTGTTGTGGTAAAATCCCTGAAGTGATAAAGGCTGCATGTCTTAAGACTGCTGTTTCAGAGTCTCTGCAGATGTGTCTCTGTTGGGCCACAGCTGGGTTTTCTCTGCAGCTGTGAGGGTTAGAAATTTGTAATGGGAGCAGGTTCTAGCCTCTAGCTCCAAGGCTTGTCCTGGGGAAGGTATGCTGTAGGCTTATAGTCAACATGTGTATGAGCTACATAGAATTACAAAATGGGATAACTTAAAGGATGAAATAATGTAAAGATGATAAAAGCCTTATGACATACAGGTAGGTACTTACATACAGCATAAAGCTACATCTCAAAGTATAGTACAGCAGACAGTATTGGTAGGAAGAAATCCTGATAACCCTATCAACATTGCTTTACCTCTCTGACATTTTTGCATCTCCAGGGACAATCTCAACCAGTGGGAGAAAGTAACAAGAGGTGAGGAAGCCTCTATATGGATTCCCTCCCAGTCCCTTGCTTCTGGGACCTCAGATACACTTCCTGTGAAGATCGATGACTGAACAGCAGCAACAGATTGCTTTAAGCTGAAAAGTATCCCTTCTTGTTTTGGGAGTTGTTTTTTGTTTTGTTTCTTTTTTATTTGAAGAAAAAAAAAAAAGAAAAGAAAAAAGAAAAGCTACAAAATGCTAGCTAAGAAGCAGATCTGCCTAGGAAGGTAACACCGATGGAGTTACCTCAACTAAATGACTCTGGCAGCCAATCTCCTGACCTACACCAGTGACACAACGTGAACAGAGGGAAAGTGACAACCCAGATGTTTTGGAATCAGCTATCAAAAGAGAACTTACAACTTGTGAATATAAAAGACTGGCCTTATCTCATGGGCTACATTGCTGAGGCCTTAATTTAAAACTGATGGGGAGGGGGGAAATCTTAGGGGGTACTTCTAAATTGTATCTTTCTAGTAAGGGTTTCAATGGTACTTTTATTATACCGTACTGTGGCTGGCTTTAACACCAGTGTCACTTGGGAGTTCTTGGCTATAAATAGAACAATATACCCATTGCTATTGTGAATGTTTATGTGTGATCTACTTGTAATCAGTTTGAACTCCAGCAGAATCCTTGGAGACTATAATTCATGCTTAGGTTAAAGTGAATTCTCTTGCTGCAAACTAAAGGAAAACCAACATTCAGGTCAAAGTTTTAAAGTACTTCATTAAGCATCATAATGCAAATTGTCTGTCAGTCACAAGGCAAATGTTGAAAGAACTAGGTGATGGTGCTTTGTTCTTCTGAATGATTTATAAACATAGAAAACTCCTCCCTTAAAACACTGGAAGTACTGGATATTTATCTCTGATATGAGAGTTTCAGGTTGGAGTTTTTGTATCCATAGTGACAGAAGTATCAGATTAAAATTTAAATGTGACAGCAAAGATTTCCTTGCCTAGCTCACAATTGAGTGAAATCATCATTTTTATTTCTACCTGCTGAGTTGTATTTTAAAAGGTATTAGAGACATACCTGAAGTATGCTATCTGCTGGGAACAAAAGCCTTGTCAGAAAAGTCAGATCTGATAAGAAGGATTGTGATACCATCACAATAAATCAAAATTGTTCTTGTATTGACTAGCTTTTGTGTTGCAGTAACACTGCATGTCTTTTACTGCTCTCTTCCCCCATCCCAAGGTGAGTGGAATTAGGAAACTTCCCCATTTGTGTTTGCTTTTCCCCCTAGTTCAGCAAAATTTCCAACCTTAGAACTGCCTTTATCAATGAAAGAATAGCTGACTGAAGAAAAGTACTCTAAAATACTGTGTTTACAGTTCTGTGCTGACTTAGGCTTCAGCCTTACAAACTTATGCACAGGGTTTAAGACCTTAAATTTCATGCCACTCTTTTAAATTTAGTGCAATTGTACAGAATATGTTTCAACAATACTTAATTTGCCTTCATCTTTCTCTTAAAAACAAGGAGAAAAAATCATCTTATTGATCCACACAATAGATGAAAACACAGTCTTTGTATACCTTTCACATACAACCTATACTGCTTTCTATGCTTTTTCACAGATAATGCACTCTTGTAGTGGTTCCGTGATAACATGGCCATTTGTGCAACTGCAACAAATAATAATAGTGACTTAGAACACTGGTTTTCTTTTCCGTCTCATGTCTGTTGAGCTGTGTTGCTCTAATAAGCATGCCCATCTTACAGGTTTCATGTAAATGACTTGGACTGTTGAGTTTTGCCTTCTGTTATGGTCGAGCACATACCAGTATCTGTACCTGTGTACAGTATATGGTACATAATTGCATAATGTATAAATGCGCCTAAGCCTTTGCAGTACGTAGATATCCCAGAGGTTGAGAATTAAATATGAAGTTATCTTATTTGTATGATACAGGTTACCTAGCAGCAGCCCCATGATTTTTTTCAGTTTGCTTTGCCAACTCTTAAGTGCAGAAATTCATTGTTAGCCACAGCAAACCATTTGGGAATAAAAAAAAAAAAAACAAACAGGAAACAATTACACTGAAGCAGAATAAATAATATCTCATGCTGTGTCTTCTGCTTTACTCCTTAGCAGTTCTGTTTTAACTAAATCTTGTAGATGCAACCTTTCATCCACTAAGTACTTGAGACACAATCCATGCTTCCTAATATCTACATAAAAATATCCAAATCCGTGGTGACTACAGAAATACTCTCTGAAATTCAGATATCCCAACAACTAGATGGCACATTTTTCCTTATGTGTTATGGAAAGCTTTTAATTCATCTTTTACTCGTTGACAGTAAAGATAACTTCACAAGTTCTGTTACTTACCACTCAAAGTATTTGTCAGTATCACATAATATTTTATGTTTTGAAGTTTATAAGTACTGGTACAGAACATGTTTCCCTAACAAATTTGTCAAATTGGCAATAAGTTGTTCTATTAATGTGTCAAGTCAATCTGGTATTGTTTCTAATATACAACTATCCAAACCACATAAAATATATGTTTGCTATGGAATAATGTCCTTTAGAGTTGAAAATTTAGACTCTAGTGGTTGTGGTTTGATTTGTTTTCCTGGTGTGTAAAAGGAAAAAAGTCATGACAAAATGCTACTCATTGTTAGCACCTAGGCCAACAGTGGGCCGTGTTTTCCAAGCAAACTTAGTCAGCCTTAGCATCTACAGAGTGCAGATTCAGATGTGCAAATTTTTTATAGAAACAAACTTATACCTGCACTTCCAAAGTCAAAACCACCAAAAATTAAAATTTTGAAGCTACATTTCAATTTCATAGCTCAAGTACATGTTGAGATTTAATTGTTCAAAATTCTGGACTTGAACTCCCAAGTAGAGCAGTAAGACAATTAGATCTTCAAAACATCTGGTCATTAATTTGAACTACCAAAACCAATTCTTCCCTGCATTTTTGTCCTGCTAAAACTGGTCTTTCCCAAGATCAGTAAGAATATATAAAAAACCTAACAGATCTCTCCTTTCCTAGAAGTGGTAGACTTTATGCTCCCAGAGCAGCATAATTTTTGCTACTAATTCTAATTGCTTTTTGCTTCTAAGCTTGGTAAAGGTAAAAGGACTGTTTGAAGCCATATCTGAGCATTTCTAACGTCTTATGAAATGGTGCCTGAAAGGTATGCCCTAAGTGAGAAAAATGGTTGACATAGCATGATACTCATCAGAGATGTTGCATATTTTATTACAGCACTGACAGAGACTCCACTGTTATAATTAATCTATGAGTTTTGTAGAGTAGTTCAACTTTCTGCTGTAATGGTTCAACGCATGGCAGTATTTTTTTATAAGTGGCCATTTAGTTATTACATTAGAGAAATGCAAAAAAAAATTTAGTTGGGAGTATATAGTACAACATTTACATTGGAGGGGGCACACAGTGTGGAATTCATCTTTTTATGTGACACAGACTTCTTTCATGTGTTTAAACTTAGAACAATGTGATCAGTTTGCTGTGATTGCATTTAGAGCATTTAGTGTTAAAATTGTAATAGCAAATAGCACTATTTGTGTTAAAAAGTAGAGATTGTTAGATGCTCAAAATGATTATGACCCTCTTGAAATAATGCATTTGCCTCAAACACTGTGACATAGGAACAGTTCTGTGAAGTGAAACAATTAATTTGTTCATTCTAAACACAAAAATGGCTTTCTACACACTACCACAAGGAAGTTCATGTTCAAACTTTAGGTTATATATCCCAATCTAGCAAAGGCACATCGTAACTTTGTTTTGCTTTCTGACCAAAAACTGTGCTCGATTGTAATACGGGTGTATACTCTGTCAAAAAACCTAAAATAACAGACTGCTTTCTAGGGTAGATCAAACTGATTTGTAGAGTAGATTCATATATACTCAAAATTCAGGTTGGGCTGTTATGTGAAGAAGAAAGAACTTCAAGGTAACAACATTCAACTTTACTACATTTAGTGAGCTGAAAATTTGTTTTATATATATATATATTTACACACACATATATATATATATGATACATATAAACTATCTTTGTAAAAAACAAAAAAATATGCAAGTGCAATAATTTAAAGAGGTCTTAACTTTGCATTTATAAATTATAAATACTGTACATGGTGTGTAATTTTTTTCATGTATTCATTTGCAGTCTTTGTATTTAAAAAACAAACTGAAACCTTTACTATTACGTTTGTACAATAGAACAGTAAGCATTTATTATGATATAGTTAAGCTGTAAATAAATTCACAAACCAAACAGCCAGTACATATGCATATATGGGTGTCCTATTGTGAAACCTGTTTTTGCTTTTACTGCTGGCTCTAGCACAGCAAGACTACTTCTGTGGATATGTAATTATACATATAAATATATGTATGATACATAAAATATATTTAGAAATGTTCATAATTTTAATGGATATATCTATACATATACTTTGGTGTGAATATTACTGAATACAGAGTTTTTTAATATTATTTTTCATGTTTATTTTTCCTATTATTGGGAGTGGAAGTGATGGATGGGAAGTGTGTGTGTGTGTATATGTGTGTTTATACCACAAGTAAACCACAGGAGAAAGGGATTCAAAACATAACAGAGTCCTCTAAAAAGGTAGTGCCTGTTTTTCCCTGTAATTGCAATTTCTTCTTTTTTTTTTTTTTTAATAATATACTTTATCACCTATTACAAGTCCACATTGTCAAAAAATGCAAAGGAATCCACTTTTCTGTTTGCCTTCATGCTGTCAGAGAGCTTACATTGCTGTTGACAAATACTTCCATACAGATCCCTGCTTTCTCGCTGTCAAATTTGCTAATTTAGGGAATTATAGAGATACTTAGATGCTGAATTGTAGAAAAATGATCCTGCACCCAAATTTTTAAGATTTGGTAGTCCAAAGTCATATAGGGCTTTGACAGCTGGCAATACCCTGAAAACACAGTGTAGGTTCAGGGAACTGTAATGTAAAATTCTGAACAGCACATTAGCAGATATTTATAAAATAGGTGAAAAAAAATCCTGTGTATTTATCTACTAATACATTGATTTTCTTCAAAGATCTCTTGCACTGTTAATGCTCAGTAAACACAGTATTCACCATTTATAGGCCTGAAAGTTGCCTTCAGTTTTCATGACTGCATGACCCATTGTCAGAGAAACATGGGATACAGAGTTCAACCTAAGCTCTGTCTCTAGTTCTTAGCATGGCCTCCAAATATTCCTGGTCTCCCTCCTCACTGAAGGAACTCAGCATCTCTAGGGTGACTTGGCCAGAAATAGGTTTCCAGGGTAACTATTTCAGATTAACTGCTGCATACGGTTGTGAAAAACAAGTTTTTCAAAATGTACCAGGGTTTTTAATGTTGTGATCAGCCCTTCCAGAAAGCTCTGTTTGCTACAAGGGATGTGCTGCTAGGGCTAACTTTTGTGGTGAGACAGAAACTGCACTGACATTTAATGCATTTCTTCAGGGTTTATTCATTTAAGTGTTAAAACTTTCCAAAGTATTTTGGGGACAGGCAATGGAAGAGGAATGTTTCTGTGAATTTGGTCCTTTCCACCTGTCTCTGTGCTGTTGGCAAGGAACTGTAGGCTAAAGTCAATTACTATCTGGTCACACTTTCCAAATTGATGGCAGTCAATCACATGCGTTTTCATATTTTTGTGCTTGTCATGCAGGCTTAGCTCTTGTAGCACAGCATGGTGCTTTGCCATTGATGGTCACTGCCCAGTCGGTATGCTTTCCTTAACGTTTTTTGCTCTTTGTTATTGAAAAACATCATCAGAGACTT
Organism: Aegotheles bennettii; assembly: GCA_013398125.1. Taxonomy (NCBI): domain Eukaryota; kingdom Metazoa; phylum Chordata; class Aves; order Caprimulgiformes; family Aegothelidae; genus Aegotheles; species Aegotheles bennettii. The sequence goes on along the minus strand of VZRW01007023.1, from coordinate 34,225 downwards.
ACAAAAATCAACCCCTGAATATATTCCCTTGCAGATACTGGAAAATATAAATGTAAAAGCACCTTAACTGAAGCTCATTGATGAGCTCTGATGGTTTTGAGGAACTTTGAATTAGGCTTATTTGAAAGTATCCAAGTATTCTGTAAGATCCTGTGCTCATTTGAGTCAATTGTAAGGGATAGAGACTTCAATGGATTTCACCTGCTCAACGAGTGTTGAAGATTACTTTGTTGTACTTATTTTGCTGAAGACAATTACTGAGGAGAAATTCCCCTTCCTCAATCTGTAATCCCTCTTCTTCAGATTAGGGAGAAAAGTTTTTTACAATGTTTTTCAGTAGTGCATTAGGAAGAGCTACGTATACTGTGGATGTTGCTTATGAAGATGAAGATCTTTGTCTCTAGGTCAAGAATGAGTTACACAGAACTGCTTCAGAAGGTAGTTGGTTTGTGCATGAGACCTGTTGTTTAAGTCTTCTAAAAGAAAGGGGAAACCTGAGCCTCAAGAAGTTTGAAAAGCTGTAATTATACCAGGTAATGTTATCTTTTCATGTTTTTTTTTTCTAGTTTGTAACATTGATGGAAGGGCTAAATTATTTTCACCACATCATCTGTTAACATTCAGCTGGCATTAATTATTTTTCTTTTTTACAGCAACATAAGCTCTGTGGATACAGGTGAGAATGTGATGTTTGTAGAGCTACTTCTGTTCCTTGAGCTGTATTTATGCTTCTTATGAAATCAACAAAAGTTGCTAATAAATATTATTTAATAAGCTATTGAAATGAAAAAAAAACAGGACTTGTAAAATACTAAAGGAAAAAAAAAGGCCAAAAAAAGGAAAACTTTTAGAAGCACCTAAGAGAGTTGATATGTGTCAAAACCTCTTGAAAATTTTACCATCAATGTTAGTAGCAGTGGTGAATGTGGCACAGTCGTAAATATGGGTAGTTTGGAATTAGTGCTGATGGACATGTTGATCATAAAGAAGAGAAGCAGCAAGATAACTAACATGACATTCCAACTAGTGACGTCCAAGTTGTTTTCTGCTGCTGACTTGTGGAGCAGAAATAAGTAGTCAATATTGGGCATATTTTATATCTCATGACAAAAAAATCCCATCTTGCTGAAGAAAATGTTTCACATGTGACTGTCCTGGGAAAAAGGCCAGTGACATGTGCCTTTCCTCTTAACATGGAAATATGCAGAAGCTTGCAGAGAAGAATATTTGCAGTACATTTGGAAAGACAATGGACATCTGTTAAGATGCTTCTTATGGACTTGAGGTAACTAAGTTGTTCTGTGACGTATTTCCATTGTGATCTTGTGCAGGTTGCCCGATACTGGATTATTTTGGTTTTGTTAAGTTATTTAAGCCTCTAAACATATTTTTTATTATGCAAGTTTGGAAATATCCCTGGTTACATGCAGTCCAGAATTCTAAATATTTGTACAGGTAATCAGGTGGTCACCTTATAATACATAAGATGGTGTTCACTTTCCTCTCAGGTGAGGACAAATATCACAGAGCTGTCATGACCTCAGATGTGTGCTGATGAGGACCATAGATGAGTACCTCCTTTTCCATCTTCTCCGGATGTGAGAGGAGGCTTAAGAAATTACAGTGCAAGCTTTCAAGCTGGGTTATATAGTTCCATATTTAACAACTTTTGAGATGTCACAGTGCCATATATTCTTAAAGAATTTCAAACTCCTTTAATTAGGCACTGTATCAGATTTTATTTTAAATCTGTTGACTTCGATGTGAAGGCCAGGGGTGAATGGTTTTGGGTACCACATCTGTTCCTGTTCCACTGCCATTTTGCAGGGTCCTTTTCCAGGGCTGCTGGTTGATTAATTCTCATGGTCCTCTAAACTGTCTGAATCATCTCAAGCTGTTGGACAACATCCTTATTTGGATTCAGTACCTGTCCAGGGAACTGGGTCTATCTTCTGTGCAGTTCTCCTGGTTTTCATGATTAGTTACCAAATATATTAAGACACACTAGAGCCTCATGCAGAGCTTCACATGCAAGATACTGACTTTGCTCCTTTCAAAGTTTATTAATTAGCCACAGCATAAGTAAATGTTTTAGGTACTCTAGAATCATAACCACGGTAGATCTAAAGTTTCCAGTGAATAAATACCATTTTTTTCTTGTTGTTTGTTGTTGGAATGTGTGAAAAATAACACTCACTCAAACACTAAGAATGTATTCTTTTTGGAAGTTGTCTTTCATGACTTTTTCTTGCATATTACAGAAAAATGTTCTCTGGAATCCCTCCTCCTGTACCCAGCAGAAGTTTGCCATCAGAGCTAGCGATCTTTTACTGGTGATATACCAGAAACATTAGTGAATTCAGTTCCTGGTCCATCAAGTGAACCTAAAGAACTTCCACCTGGTCTGGGATTTAGAGCTAATCCCAGATGTCTGCTAATACAGTTTTGCTTCTTGAATGTACAAGGACAGCAGTCTCCATGGAGTACTGTACTGCAGACTTAAACAAAAATTAACATCCTATGAGAGACTTGCGTAGCTGCTATCTGAAAGCTTCTAAATCAAATCCTTGAAATCATTACATAGAATTTGCTGGTAAGGTTGGCAAGTTCATAATTTTCTGCCTTTTTCCTTTCTGCTCTTTTGTCCTATGGATTTGCTTTCCTTTGAGGAACAATTTCTTTTTTTTTTTTCTTTCACCTTTGAGGACTTAATGAGAAAAAGAGACTGCCATCTCTACAGCCTCTTCTACCATCTCTACTTCTGTGGTCTGAATTAATTCCCAGTGACAGGGAATTAAAAGTGCAAAGCTATTCTGCAGGGCTATCCTTCCAAGGTTTATGGAAAGCATAGAGAACAGGGTGTATACCAAATAGTGAGTTACTGCGCTGAAATTGTGAAAAGGAGACCTTTAGTTTCTTTCTGCACCAAGGGTAATATCTTCCATGCAGTATTACACACCTGAAAAGCCTGAATGAAGTAAATGCTGTGGCATGTCAGGGTAAGGCAGAACTAAAATATAAGACAGGCTCTGCATATAGATAAAGCTTCTCTCTCTGCATTTACCCAGAATTGCATGAAGGCCTCATACAGAATCACTTTCTGCCTCATAGCATTGTCGTGTAATGCTTATCATGCAAAAGAGCTTTCTGAAGTGCTTTGGACACTAAGTATCTCTACGCAGAGTTGGCATAGTTGAAATTAAAGTGGTTGGGGTTCCTGGTGCTTTTCTTTTGAAGCTGAAACTGTGTTATGGACCTGTTTGGGAAGTGACAAGAAAGGACTACAGATTAAGATCAAGAGGGTTTTTCATTAGTAAGACCTTTTACCAGTTTCCTGAATTTAGTTGATCCTGCGTAGCCTAAGTCAGAGATGTAGTCATTTGTATATCTTGCTCTTTTTGCTGCTAGCTTATAGTAGCAATAAAACAGAGCAGAGTTTGCAGAATTTTGCTTGAGCTTCCATTTCTGTTTGGTATCTAACCTTACTCTAACAAAACACTTCTGACATTGATAGACTTCCACCTCCTCAGGAACACTGATGCTTCGGGAATTGCTGTGGCAGACATCCACATGGTAAACAGAAAAGATTTTTTTCACATTCTTTCAACTGGAACACGTACAAAGAGAGGATCTGTATCATCTTTTCAGATAAGTCAGTCAGTATGAACCATATCATGGGAAGACTGGAGCAGAACGTTATTTCTTTTGCAGATGTGGAAAGGCTTTGTGTCAATGACTTGTCACTAACTGTTTTGCTATGTTTTAGTAAAAACTCTACGTTTAAACAAGGGAGTCCTGTGACTGGCAATGCTGTAATTTAATGTTTATGCTGCTGCAGTCAAGGCTAATGAGGTTGACACAGACTGAAAGTGTCTATTCTATGATCTTTACAGGGTAGGCTGGTAACCATAACCCATTTTCTCTCATTCTGTAAGAGACTACTGCCATGCTTGTCCTGTGTTGTGGGGGATGCTGGTAACCTCAGCAGAGAGAGGAAGGACTGTAGCAGACTGAATTCTCTTCCTTTCTAGAGCTTAATCTCATCAATGGAGATACACTGCTTGGGAACATCAGTTTCACTAGTGTTACTTTCACCTCAGGGAAAAAAAAATAAAATTGAAATAAATAGAAAATGCTGCATTCTGCAATAAGATAAGAAACCAAATATGAACTATGTAATATTCCACATGACCCTCCAGGGTTGGTCCAAATCTTTCATACGCTTTTTCATGTGTATGTACATAAAAGCACACATTTTTAAAATGTGTGATTATCCCACAGCCTGTATGGTTCTCTAGTGCTATATCTACATTGCATTTGGTGTCTATTTCGAACACAAGTAGCCTAGGAGAAAAATATAACATGCTGTAATTTCTACATGCCAAGAAATGGTGAGAGGGAAGTGCTTGTGAAAACTCTATTAGAGACAGTGATATTTTGAAAAAAAGCTTTTTTACTCTGAGGATAGTTGCATTTAAGTTGATAATAAACCAGCTGGATACTACTTCTCCAGGTTATATAGACTCCAAAGAACTATTATGATTGTTGGAAATAATATTATCTCTACACTTACGGTAGCAACAGTCTGGGAACACACAGAAACAGGCTTCATAAGTAAACTGTGAAAAATAAACTACAAAAAGCAAAACATTGGTGTTTTAAAATGCTGAAACGTTGAGAAATAACTTTCTTGACTACTTTTACCATGTGGCAGATCCACAGCTTGTTGGAAATGGGGTATTGGCAGGGCAGGGAAAACTAGGAAAGCTGCAGTCACTTTTCTCTCTTGTAGTTACGTATGTCTGTGGTACTGCACCTCATTTAGCACTGGCTGTTTAGAGCGATCTAACACAGAAACTGTTCTGCACGTCATTGTCACTGTGTTAAGAGGATTGGAGGGTGCTCAGTGTAACTGTGAGTCCTTTGTGTTTGACAAGGAAGAAGTAAGTACCACTGGTAAGGTTATCTCTGCCAATCACAAAACAAACAAGCAGTAGACACAACCAAAACACCTGTGTAGAAAAGACTTTGGGACAGCAGTCCATGGTGTTGCTTCTCTCTGCTCTCAGTCATATTAACTGCTGGCATCCACAGGAGCAGAGCTGAGATTAAATCCTACCCGAAGAGCCTGAGCTTTCACTTGGTTCCCAAACAGGTATTCCTCTGACCCACGGGAGTGGTGAAGTCTAGGTTCCTATGGGTTTGCACTACTATTCTTAGGTTTAAAAAATTAGATTTTCTGCTGTCTTTACAAGTAACTTTGACATTCTCTGTTTCTCGCTAAAATTCATCTCTTGCTGTGCTTTTGCTGTGATACAGAGACTCCCATATTCTGTAGAAACTGGCCAATGGAATGAACAGTTATGGGTTGGACCCCAGTCCCCTCTCTAAACATACACCTGTTCTATAAAATATGGAACTTTGTTATTTTTTGAGACTGTTCCTCTCTGAAGTTAGGATGAAATCAGCCAATACATTCAAGTTTTATGGGAGAAGAATGAAAGCACCAGGGAGTGGGAGGTCTGGTCTGACATTGCTGGAAAGCCACCATATCAGACCGTGCTTTACAGTTTAAACTTTGACTTTAGAACCACGGTAAAAAAGTAAGATCTTTTGAAGCCCTGCATACTGTATGAATGCCAGCAAACCTGTATTTTTGGCATTCCTAAAAAAACAAACTAAGCAATGCAACTTGTCTGCAGTATCTTAGAACAAGTCTGAGCTTATCTTTTTTTTTTTTCTAAGATGCATTACATAGAGATGTTTTACCTCTGTCTGCAGTTGGGAACAATGCTTCCTAACAGATAAGTCTGGGTTTCAAGATTGGGTGCAGCTATGCTTTGGAGTATGTACGGGTTATGCTTCTGGGGCAGATGTGTGATTATGAAACTGGGATGGAGACAAAAAACTAAGAAGCACATATTTAAAAATAATCTTTTAGATATTTTTTACTTGTTAAGGATTTCTGGTTTTGTTAAGGAACTAAGTTTAGAAACTCTCTTAAATTTAATCCTGGAGCCTGCTGGTGTTGACACCAGGATTCTCAGTGGTACTGATGAGACTGAATGCTGTGACTGTTCAATAGCTGGACTGTGGTGCTGACCCCAGATCCTGTAAATGCTTTCCGATGAATGGGCTATATTTAAGGGCTCCACTTTGTCCTTTGTGTATAAAGCCTGCCCTGCACAGCGGACAGGTTTGAATTATCCTCGTCCTATGGTAAGCCTCCCTCAACCTCCTGCTGTTTCCCCTCTGCACCCTAGAGCCTTCAGCTCTATCCTGATCCATGTGGAAAAACTGGAGCTGGATCCCGACTGTGTTCATGGAAGATTTTCACAGAAAGTTCCTGCTGACTCTTTTCATAAAGACCAGTCTTAGGGGGGAGTTGGGACACACGTAAATGCCTAAATCATGGTCAGTCCCTGAAGTACAATGTCCATTTAGCCTCTGAAGGTAGTGGTGTAACTAGTGGTGGTTGGTAGTGACCTCAGAAGACCTACTCTAATAATGCAAGTCCTGTTTGCCCCCATTCCCCAGATTTGGATCTTGCCTTTGTCAAAGGTACCTGTCTGAACCTGCCTGGACCCACTACACTGCTCAGATTACACATCTGGCTCAACACACACCACAGGGCTGCATCTGCAGTGCCTAGTTTAGTGAGCCTGTGCAGCCCCTGAGCGGATCCACGGATCTGCACACAAGGTCACTCCAGTCTGGTTCACGTCCCTCACAGAGGCTTGCAGAACTAATGCCTATGACCCTTCAAATGGACCGCCTGCCCGCTGGTTGATTGTGTCTTTTTATGTAATAACAATATGAAATTAAAGTAAATTAAACTGATGACTGTGACGAAGTATGTAACAACCATAAGATATTTGCATTTCAGGGCATTTAAGGGGAAAGATAATATCCGTAAAACTTATAGCAATAGATTTCTTGGCAGCCTTTTCTGTTGTTCATTGCAAACAGAAGTTCCACTGTAGCACCAACAGTAACGGAAGGAATGCTGCCGCTTCTTTTCCCCTAGTTCATAGTTGAGTTTAAGGAGCAATAGCTCAAGGGTAAGAGAGGCTTTGCAGCTTGGCACCTACGTGTTTCAGTAGCAACAAAATTATGTTGGCTTAGCTAGATTTCTGGTCACCGTACATAGGAATGCTGGCTGGGAATGATCACTGCTGGGTGCATACGGGAGGTTTTGTGTTTATTCTAAACTATAACTGGGTCCAACTGCTTTGTGACTCCTGAGCATAAACCAAAGATCCTTCGGAAGAAGGGGCTCAAGCTGCTGCCTGCCATTTGCAGGATGGCTGTCAGCCTAAGGACAGCCTTTTGAGTCAGGCAGGTGTGATGACCAGTGCTGTGCTCGATGTTCACTCAAGTGGTTGTCACCTAGTTTGTGAGAAATCAATCACTCAGCCTGATACTACTCAAGCTTCAGGAGAAATGGATGTCATTAGGTAGGATTAATGTACAGGCATCAGTATGGTTGTTTGATTTTGCTTTTTCATGGTTTTTTTTTGTTTGTTTGTTTTGAGTTTTTTGTTTTTTTTTCTTCTTCCTTTCTACCAGCACTGGGAACAAATTACAGTATTTTCAAACTAACATATATGTGGTAAGACAACTGTGCTAAGAAGATGGGGCCTTGCTTGTGGTCCTAAAGCCAGCCAGACATATTCCTGTTGTTATCCGTTAGGGAAAGCCTATCTTCCACTTCTTTCTCTTGCACTCTCACTATGTCTTCAGCTTGTCTACAGTTTGATTCAATAGCTTAATGTTGGTTCAGGAGTCTGGTTTAACACTCCCAGAAGCTTGGTTGGGCTGTGGCTATGCTGGATATCATGCTCTTAATATTTTCTATCACTTGTTTTCTTTCACCTCTTCCACAGGCTATTTAATGTATGGTGTTGTCCCCCTGTTTGATTTAAATGTAGCGACTCATCTGTGAGTCTCAGTACAGACTTTCCTGTAGCCTGTTTCCCATGTGACAGGTTCTTCTCACTCACCTCAGATTCCTGAAGAGACTCATGCTTTGACTTCATGATGCTTCTGGGTCTCTCACTAGATACTGGTGTGACTGTGTGAGGATATGTAAATTCAGCTTTGCTGGATTAGGCCTGTTGCTGGTCCCCCACACTGCAGCCACCCAACACCTCAGCTCAGTTCAAGGCTAAAAATCTTCAGTCACTGACTGCTGTCAGCAAAGGAAAGCAGGAAGCCCTCTTTTGTTAAAGGTTAAAGTATTTTTGACATATAATAAAAGGACTTGTCAATGAAAGAAATTTCTTCAGACAATAGCACTATGGTTTTTGCAGGTTAGCCAACATGACTGGAAAACCCAAGCATTAATTGGAGAACTAGATGTAAGGTCTTGGTCCTTCAGCTCCCTTATGTTTGTAATACCTGAGTCACATATCTCTTTAGTAATAGATGAAGCCTCACCCTACAAGAAGGGTGGTGACCAAGGTCCTCTGCACTCCAATGTTGACAGGAAGGCTGGTGCAAGACTTGGAAGAGAAATTGTACCAGTGAAAAAGAAGCATCTGCAGGCATATAAGGGAGTGAAAGAAAGGTGAGGCCGTAGGAACAAAGTAGTGGGAACAGGATCAATGTCATAGATCTGCATTAAATATCGAAACTAAGCAGATATTCTGTGTAGGCATTCCTCCTGGCTTCCCACAGTTGGCCTGGGACCTCCACAGTTTTTCCTATGGAAAGCAGCAAGTGGATGCTCACATGTCCCAGGAGCCAGGAATTTCTTCAGAAACAGGTGCTGGGTGATTCATATTTGCTATAACCATGCTCCTGAGTGACCTTGAGCTGGGCCTGCTTTGCCACAGCTTTTTCATTGAATTAAGTGGAAGGAGGCAAATGAGGATGAATAGAGAAGAGAGGGAGGCAGAAGGAGAAGGGGTAGAGACCAAGTCAAGAGGAAAGAAGTCAGCCTCATCTGAACAGGAACCACAATTGCTCATCCACACTCAGGTCACATCCGGGGAGTCTGAATGGTCGCGGTACAGGGATGTCAAAAGGACTGGTGCATGGTACTGCAAGCCTGAGACTTGTAAAAAAGGATATAGGATGAAGACTATCATCACCAAACTAGAAAACAGCACACGTGCCACCTGTATTCAAGGATAGCAGGGTTGAAGAGAAGGATGGGAAGAAGTAAGAGCGAGGCACTTCATCCAGATTGATTGACCTTTAGTTACAGGAGGAACATATAAATTCAGGACAAATTTTGAAAGTAAGTATAATTAAAGACCTGGATGGAACAGAAGGTGGGGGGGAAGCTTACCAAAAATAGGACATGACAGAAGAAAAATGCTTTCCCCCCTCCCCTCCTTTTTCTTCCTTGGGTAACTTAATGCTTTTAGACAAGAGGTGCATGGTTCTGCTTGTCTGTGGGTGTTTGAAATAGTGTCAATCAGGCTATTCTTACATAAAATTGGAGAAAACAGTAACTAGTGCAAGCAGCAGTAGTAATTAGCACAAGAAGTACCTGGGGAGCTGAAGGGGCTATCCCAAAAGCTGGGTGTCCCAGCAGCTGTCCTCCAGGATGAAGCAGTTGGGCCCATGAGGTGGGCAGGAGGGCCATGCTGCAGGCACGGAGAGATGTTTCGGGCTGACCCTGGGGTGGGGAGGGGACGGTTCCTAACTGGAGGTTAACACTTGCGAAGGAGAAATGGGCTCCTGCAGTACATTTGGGCTGGGCTTGGGAACCCTGCTATAGCTCTGGGGGAGGCAGTGATGTGGCAGACAAGCGCCTCACAGAGCTGATCCCAAACCAAGCCCAGCTTGGGCCCAGGCTGAAATGCAGTTGAGGGAAGGCAAGGCTCAGGCTCAGAGGCTCGACCCCAGTCCTGGGCAGGGGCCTGGGGACAGTGTGGCATTGGCATGGTGTCCATGGTGGCAGATGGGACCTGTGATGAGTGTGGTCCCAAGACCCTGCCAGGCCCTGTCAGCAGTGGGTGGATCAGGCAGGCACCTCAAGGCTGAAGACCTGGTTCTTGTCAAGCTGTAGTTGAAGAGCCAGTTGGGGTGTTGGCTGTGCACTGAGGAAGCCATGAGAGGGCCCTCACCCAGCCTGCCAACTGATGCATGGACATGGCACGTGATGGGAAAGGCCGAGCATCACCTGCATGGTCTGTGCTGGCGAGTGAGATTGGTGTGGCACATGCTGTGGGACTGTCTCTGCTTGGTGACTTTATCTGAAACCTCACACTGGGCTCCAGACACATGTGTGTTTCACAGCATGCAGCCCAAGGTTCCCTGACTCCCGGGAAGAGTACTGTACTGAGCTGCTTTGTCACGCTTCAAACCTCTCTGCCACCTTCCTGTTCTATAGGCAAAAATATCCTTTCACATCCCTCAGGAGGTATATTGAGAGAAGAGATCAAAATGTAGTTAATGTTTCTTCCACTCCACAAGTGCCAATTATGTGGGGTTTTTTTCTCAGATGGTCTAATATATAGCCAGATGATAAATATAGCCAGCTAAATTCAGAGTAACTGTTTTCAACCTGCATTTAGCACTGAAGTGGGCTCATTCTATTTTGGGGCTGAAGAAATGTTTGCCTGCCTGAAATCCTGTTTAAGTTCTTCTAACTATATCAGTTGGTCTAATAACAGATTACCTCTTCCTACAGACCTTGCCTTGCTTACATCCTTCAAGCACTGTGGCTACAGTAACGCTGCTTGTTCCTCTTTCCTGTTGCTTCTCTGCCACCTGCAGTGCACAGCTTGAATGCACAAGATAAAGGACAAGGGGAAGCAAATTAGGATATTTCCTGACTTTACGGTGTTTCCTTTTCAAGCTTAAAGATGTTTCTGGAGACATAGAAAAAGTTAAGTTGGAAGGGGCCTCTGGAGGTCACCCAGTCCAGCCCTCATCCATGCTGGACTAAGAAATTTTGATCAGATGCTTAGGACCTTATTCAGTGAAGTTGCAGGTACTTCCAATGATGGAGATTTCACAGCCTCTGTGAGCATGTGCTTCAGTGCTGAATCATTCTTGCTGTAAAGATTTTATACCTTAGGTCTAACTTATTCGTCCCTAGCCACAACATGTGACTGTGGCCCCTTGCACTTTCACTGTGCACTTCTGAGAAGAGGCTCTTTCTTCTCTACCACTCATTGCAGTCGGAGACTTCTTTTTTTTTTCCTGCCTATCATTACTGGTCTCATTTCTGGGCTATACAAAAAAGCCTCTCCTGGGCTGGCCCATGCTCCAGCCTCTCAGCAATCTCAGTGTTCCTCAGCTGTTCTCTCTCCAGTTTGTCAATGTCTCGCTTGTACTATAGGGTCCAAGACCAGACACCATGATCCAGCCATGGCCTTGTAGTGCAGAGTAGAGGGGACTTTGTCTGCTGGCTATACACTTGCTTATGTAGCCTAGTATGTGTATAGCTGCCTTGATTGCAAAGCAAACTACTGTCTCTTGTGCAACTTGCCCTAAAGGACCCCTCAAATACTCTTCTGCAAAGCTGCTACCTATCTAGTTCATCCCTAGCATGCACAGCTATGTGGGGTTAGGCCATCCCAGTTGTAGACATCGAGACATGATGGGATGGGCTTTAGAAGCAGACTACTCTTACTTTCAGTGGAGATGATAGTCTTGGAAGGGGAAGGACCTGTGCCACCCAGCAAGTTGCCCAGTGCCTTTGGAAACTTCCACTTTCTTACCGGTCTCCCACTTACCACCAGAAATGATAGTGACAGGATGCAGGACCTATTCCCTAGCAGAAACACAGGCCCTGAGCTATCTTTGCTATCTGCTCACTGATGGAAGCACTAAGGGGAAAAAGGAGAGAATTCCTGCTCCTGAACTGTTCGAGAAAGCCATTTTGTAACAGACAATTTGCTTTATTTTACTTCATGCCTTGTAATTTGCCTCATCTCTCCTGCCCAGTTAGACCTTAAAGCTTCAGCTTAAATGAGGACTGAATTTAAGACTGCTTTTGGCTTTTGTGTTGGTTTTCAGACTACCATGATCCACCCAGAGAGGAAACAGAAAGGACAGCATTGGAGCATGAACTTATCTCAACCCCGCACCAGACTTCCCTTCAGGGCCATCCCAGGCTATATTCTGAATGAGAAAACACAGCTAGTCTTCTTTTCTGCCCTATACCTAGCCAGCCTACTGTTACATTTCTATAATAAATCACTGTTATCTCCACAAGAGGGTTTTGTGTCTGTTTAAAGACAGAAAAAATAAGCGAATATAATCAGCTAGGCAGATCCTTCTCAGTAGCAGCTGCTGCTGCTCCTCCTCTAACTCAACATGCTGCAATATGCCCTTTCTCTCACACATTTCTATGAAAAAAATCACATACTTATTATCATGCTCATTTCCATCCCTCCAGCACAAGCCAATCATGGAAACAATTAAACAGTTCTGGAATTAGAAGTGACAATTAAAAAAGAAACAGAGATAAGAATGGAGTGGCAGGAAGGGAAAATTAAATGGTTTCATTTTCCGCCTCCACTTTGCTCCCTGTATCATATTGTTGTGGAGGGAATAATACAGTTCTCCCTTATTAGATGCCAGTTTATAAAATTTACTTTGTACTACCAAAAACCTACCCATACCTGCACTCTTTCTGATACTTTTCCCCTGTGGTCCCTCTTTCATTGAGCAAATCTCACTTAAATTTATTGCTCGTTGATTTGTAAATCAAGGCTCTGACTGCACCACATTTAGATATGCCTTCAAATACTGTTTAATAGTGAGGGGATTCTGTGCGTTATCATACTGTCTAGGCTGATGGGTCAGGATTTGATTTTCTGGCTGTGCCTATCAGTCTCCAGTCTGTTTTCTTGAGTAGCAAGAGCAGTTAGGGTATGCTCTTGATCGCCCCAGGCTGCTCATTTGGAAACTGGGAAAAGCAAGTCACACTCTGTAACACTGGAGGTGGTTTTTTATACCTGAACTCCTCCTTTGCAGTCGTGGTACAAGCATGTTTTCTACTATATCTCCCTCATCTGGTCTCTTCTTCAGGCTAAATTAAATTCTTCCACCCACATACATTTCTTCTCTTTCGTGGTTTCAACTTACTCTCTTCTGGAATTCTCCAGTTGTCCTAAATGTTTCTTGAAGAGCAGTGCCTGAAACTGAGCATAAAATTTGGCTGAAGCCCCTTGTGTGCTGGGCACACAGACGGGAGTATTCTCTCTTGCCATGTGTTAAACACTATCCTGTGTATCCCAGAACAATGTTTGTCTTGCTCACCATACCGACACTGTCGATCTGTGCTGACTATGTCATACACCATATTCCCTAGATTTTTTCTAAATAATTTTCTACTGAGCCAGCTGTTGCTGACTGCTGGGCAGCTGATTGTTTCTGCACATATTGAAGCTCATCCAGCTGTTCTCAGAATTTTCCGATTTATCAAGAACATTTTCAGTTCCAACCTTGTCTCTAAGAATATCTGCATCCCCTCTCCATTTCAGGTCATCTGCAAATTTACAATCATACTGTGTATTTCATCATCCATAGTATAAACAAAAATACTGGGAAAATTAGATACAGAATCAGGATGACTCTCCGTATAATATTGCTTGGTACCTATTTAATTTGGAAAGGGAACCTTTATAACTACTCTTTGAATATAGTTTTACAGAGTTTTTTATTTTGCACCTATGCTAGCCTATCTCCATCTAGATGATTTTCTTTTTTTTTTGTTTGTTTTGTTTTGTTTGCTCATAAGAATGCTACACAAAACAATGCCAAAAGCCTAAGTAAGGTAAAAATATGCAACAGCTACTGCATTTCCTCTGCACTAACACACTTAAAACCATCATATTGGCTATTGTTTAGCTCCCTGTTTTTCATCTCAGTGCTTAAAACAAGTTTACTGGTTTTTCCAGGATGTTTTTTTCTTTTTCAAAGTTGAAGGTAAAGTTGCTGAGCTTTTATTCATCTTCTTTCTCCCTTCCCCACTTCTTTTAGATACAGATCCTGTACTTCTGCAATTCCCATCGATGATGTCTCACCAGACCCCAGCTGTCCTTCTTGAAAGTAACTGCTAACGCATCTGAGACTATTTGTTTCAGGCAGTTTTTCACATAAGCTAGACAGATGTTCATCAGGTTTAGCCAAATTAGCAACACATTATTCTAAGTGCTGGCTAGTCTGCTCATTCAGGCTATTAGATTTTTAACATTTATTTACTTTTCTCTCACTGATGTTACCTGTACTAGCCACCTGCTCACCTTGTCAGTGATGAGAGAAGGAAAAGCTCACTTTTGGCATTTTCCTCTGTCCCTTTCCCTACTGAATTTGGTGGCCACATTTCTTTGCTTTTTTTTTTGCAGACTACATTCAGCATCTTGTCCAGCAATACATTTGAGATAATTTATAAAATAATTTCCCTTCTCTATGTATGTGGTAAGCTGTCTCTTTATGCACAGCCAGTTGCTGTGCTCTGGCTAGCCTCTTATGATGTGTGGGATGGGGAATGAATTTGGTGAGTCAAGCACATATACCTTTCAGAAGTTCCTTGTGTTGCTTGAGTTGCTGTCCTGGGGAAGCATTAGCAACCTCATCAGCACTCAGAGCCAAATGCAGGAGTAAGAGTAAGATACTGGATGCATAGAAATTAGGATCAATGACAGCAGCTGGGGGTCAGTAAACTAAGAAATGGTTAAGCTAGTTTGGGCTGGAGAAGAACTAGCATTTCATGCAGATGAGAGTAATTTTTGAACTAATTTAGCCCCTTGTTCCTCACTGTGGTACCTATGGCCAGGTTTTCATTCGCCAGCTGATTTATCAAGGGCATTTTACAGAGAATTAAGCAGTGGTATTTGCAGGACCAGGGGAGAGATGGCTGCTGATAGAGAAAATAGAGGTCAGGCTTGACTGAAACAGCCATCCCAATCACATTATTGCTACACATGCAAGAAACTGGCAAAGAAATGATGAAATGAAAAAGCAGAGGATTTTCTTGTATATCTCCAACACTCTACCAAAGCTTTTCTTGAAAAGTTATGCAAAATGAGGGAAATGAGGTGACAAATCAATTCAATTTACTTGTGGGTATAACTTTTGGAGAAGCAGCGTAATCCTTGCTCCACCGTATTCTAGGAGGAATCATCTGCCATGCAGTTAACCAACTTGCCAAAGGATTTGGCTACTTCCCACCTCAGTAAATATCCCCAAGCCATTTCTCTCCTATGCCTCTGGGCTGAGAGGCCAGAATAAAAGGCAAAAGAGGTGGGGGGAAACAGAGGAGGCAAAGTGCTGCATTATAGCAGGATAACAGCTTGATCTTGTAATTTTTAAAGCAATTTTTCCCAGAAAACACTTTCCCCAGAAATAATTAGAATCAGTACAATTTTTGTGAGATCCTGTAACTCTGGTAAAGTCTAGCAGAAAGCTAGTACTAACTAGCAGTGATGGCAATTTTTGCCCTTTGATTAAATGGTCAAAATTTCTATCAGTCTTGGTTTGAAACAAGGATATTCACAAAGTGAAAAACTGCCATAGTCTATTATCTACCTAAGAGGCTTGTTGTGGAAAAGCTAATCTTAGGAACAGAGCACTTTGAAGCGAGGCCAGCAGCACTCTAGAGAAAAAGTTCCCATGACAGAGGAAGTAGCATAGGTTGCTTAAGAGACCCTTTCTTTCTCTCTCCCAGTGTTATTACTCAGAGCTGGTATGTATAACCATGAAAATACAAGTGCAGGATTTTGACTGTTGTATTCCTTATCTAGGGTTTCTTGGCTTATTTATATAATTACATCTCTCTGAGCTAACAATTGCTTTGCAAGATGAAACATGTTCCAGGGGCTGCTTTTTCCAAACCTGGAGATGATCTGTTGCAGTCAATAGAGGTAGACAGACTCATTTTTACTTATGGAAGGATTGCCTGCAAAGATGTAAGCAAGATATTCAACAATAATTGGAGGTATAATGTAGTAATTGTCTTCTGCCACACAAATCTCTGTAGTGTTTGTTTTCTACTATTTTTTTTTTGATGATCAGTACGTCCTGCCTTATTGAATGTGAGCTTTCTTCTTACTGGTGATCAAAATACAGAATTCATGCTATGGCCATGACTTGATGTAGATTCTCATCATATTTCTTACTGCATACTGTCAGGAGAAAAGGCATGAACTTGAACAAAGTAATACATTCTGACAATAACTATTTTAGAGCACCCACTGCACATGCAGGTAAGTAGTAGTTCATTTTGATGATTGATGCTCCAGAAAATCTGTGGCTGTGATCCCCTCCATTTCAAGTGACTGCAGCTTGTTGAGGAAGTATTTGAAGATATATGCAACAGCTCTCTGGTGATATTCTGAAGGAAATTAAGGTAAAATATATTCCTAAACTTTAGCACAACATAAGCTAAAGTTACCTAAACTATTGTTTTAAATACATTATCTCCAAGCACCCTTTGCCATTTTTTTTTCTCTGTGCACCTGAGACATTTAACTCTTTTTAGCTACAGGGGGGAACATGGTTCTCCTGGAGATTTATATTCTTCAGGAGACTTTACCTCCTTTCTCACACATTAAAAATAAACATACCTAACAAATTTCACAGGCTCAGAGTATCATTTGGGTTTTTTTTATTTAATCACTAGTGGTTTCAAAGGGGATGGCTGATATCTTCCTCGTTTTTGCTCCTTCTTACACTGTACGCAGGTAAGCAAACAAGAGTGGAGAATAGAAGTGTTAAGATATGTCTCTATATAAAGTTGTTTTCCAGCCTAGACGGTGATTTGAGCTGACTCCATTCCAATCTATAAGCATCATCATATTAATGGAGAAAGGAGAAATCACAAGGAATTGCACATCTCTACAGAACTGCAAATCATCTGCAGATGCAAAGGCCACAAGACTGGAGGAGACAGCACAGGGGAGAAAAGTGAATTGGAAATTGCTCATATTCAGTGGTTCAAGAGCAGGATATGTTTTCAGTCACTGATTTCATTCATTCAAACTAGGGCCACGACCATGTGTGTGTGTGTTAAGGGTTTCCCTCAAATTTTTTATAGCTCACAGGCAAACTAAACTGCATGGCTATAAAAGCCATGTGATTTTTTTTTTAAGTGCATTCTCAGTTGTGCTTCTCTGGCCCTAGTGGTGAGACAAGAAGCCCTAGCATGTGTCCCAGTGTTCCTACTGTGACTTTATGCATTTTAATTAACCATATAGCAGCAAGCCATGACTCTTCCTGCAGCATCCCCCAGGTTACAAGAAAGCTGCATCACACACAATACTCGCATTTCAACTTGTTTGAATGTCTCTTATGGTCAGAACAGAAAGACAGACAGCTTTTTGGGAAGACGTATGAGTTGTTTCCCAGGTTTCCCCTAATATACTGTGTGAGTTACACAGAGACATCAAACATCTGGCTAACACATAAGCACTTTGGTAAAAGCATTGCTAAAAAACCCCCACAAATAAACCAAAACTCCCCAGAATCCCAACCTTCACTAACTTTTTTACTGACACCCTAGCCATAATTCTAAAATCCTTAAAATGTTTAGGGGGACAAAAAAATCAGGCTACAACCTACTGACAAATTATTTTTCCACCTCTCGCTTTGACAGTTACATGTGAGGAGTGATAATTCTTACCTGACTTATCAGGCAATTTTCTGGGGGTTTTTTTCCCTTTTTATTTTTCACTGTTCTGAAGTATGACACTTGAAATCCCTTATCTGGGGACCAAATCTGTTTGTTTCTCCTCTTGGACACTCAGGACAGTGATTTGCATGTGGAACACAACTGAAATATTGTAGGCAAAAAATGAAGTTGCACTCTGAGCACATATACTGTGATGTGGTGCTAATGATTATAGAAATTCTACATTGACTCTCCCAATAATAACTGAGGGGAGAAAACAGTCATTCTTCCATATTTGTTGACAAAATAATTACCTGCTAAATTCCAGCATTTGTAGGCAAGAGAAGGGAAGAAGGGGCAGGCATAACAAGCAAGAAATCCCTGAGGAAGAGGAGCTAGTTGGGTAAGTGAACTGTGCTGAGAATGATATCGGCATAGCCAAAATCCAAGCGAACACCTCTGGATTTTGAACAAACCTGTGTGTGGTAGCATAAGTAAACCTTCTGTCACAGCACAAAAGGTATGATTTTCCTAGAGCCAAACTGAAACAAGGCTCCATTGTCTGGACAGTGTTAAACACTCTTTGATGTTCTTTCCTCTGTAGAGTGATTATGATGCTTCTGGTTTCTTTGCCTATAGCACAATACAAGGTAGTATTAGCTTTTTTCCTTGGTGATGCTACAGATAAATAAAGTATTTGAAGTCAGATATGGTCATTTCTTGAACTTATCTTTGACATAAAAGATCTAGTGCTCTCTCTTTGCTTCATTGCTTACAATTTCTGTAGGAGCAACCCACAGTAGAGAAATCTGAGCAGCTGCTACAGGCTAAGCAGAACATTAGCTGAATAGCCTGTGCTGAATTTCTGTAGTATCAAACATATTGTCCTTGTGTTTCCTTTTTGGTAGGGCCACATCAGGCTTTGTGCCAGCTTTACTGCAGAAATGCTGCTGTACAGAGGGTGACACTGGCCTCAGGCTGCTAAGAATAGTGCCACATGCCCCTTACTCCACCTCTTCCACCAGTGATATCTTCCTTCTGGCAAAAGGAAAAGATGCCAGGAAAGGTGTGCTGAACTATGGAAGTAGAAGGGGAGCACAGAGGAGATATCAAGCCCTGAGGTCAGAGCCATCTCTGACTGGCCCTGCCCAGCCCACTTGCAGCCTTTTCCTACCTTGCCTATGGCACAGGACCCCATTTCATCCCAGCCTGGACCTGTGAGTCCCTGCACCTTTCTCTATCTGACCCTTTGGTATTCTTCCTCTTTTTACTTTTTACTGCTCTTTTTACTTTTCCTTACTCCAAAACTAGCCCCTTCTCCTGATAACTTTTTAGGCCAGTGTTCTCCATCGACCTTCAGCCCATCCTTTGGATTTGCTCTGAGAATTTCACCCTAGTTATCCTCTCTCTTTGGCATTGAGCCTGGGAGCTCTTTGTGATATTGACAATCTGTTGAAATGAAAATGAAAGGTAATGACAAATGTGGCACAGTTGACAGCATAAGTGCTTTGTCTAGGATGAGTATCACACTGCTCAGTGGCAAAACACCTAAAAGGATTGTCAGAAAGCAAGAGGTTTTCATGAATTTGAGTCCTCGTATTTACTGGCTGTAATACACTGAGAGAATTGCCCATATTCTTTTTTATCTGTAACAAACCTTTGATCTATTTGCAAACAAAAAGAACTTTGATTGACTCTAAATCCTGCCATAGGGGTTTTTTGTTCATGTCTGGTCATATTAGCCCTTAGACTCATGAGCAGCTCATTCAGAAGTTTTTATCAGAACTTAATTTCACTGAAGATGTAAATTTAAAAATGGTGCCAGAACCTGTAGCAAAGGAAACGAATATTCAATGACATGACTTCACATTTTACTCTATTTCATACATTCTCATAGGCTCTGAAGGCTTATGTCTAACGTATGAAAACAAAGTCTTCAAAGGTTCCAAATATACAGGCACTCTAGAAAGATGTGCAGGTTCTTATGAAGAAAGCCAGTACTGCTCTAGAAAGAAACAAAGAGTAAGTGTTGCAAACGCTGTCAGCCCCGCTAGCAGCAACTAGGTAGATGGTGTAAAGCAGAAACAAGTAAATGGAGTTCTTTAGGCTTTTACAAACATCACATCTTGGAGGGAAGGCCGAGGGATTAGACCCTGCAGTTGGCTGTTCTAGGCAAAAATCTTTCTCCTTTTTTAATATATATTTTTTATTTTTTTTCCTTCATCTTTTGTACCAGTCATGCTGGGAGACATGGTTTAACTCTGAGCAGGACCAAGACTTTCTTTTGCCATTCCAAACTGATCCCCACCAAAGAGTTCATGTCATCACAGAGAAGTCTCCTTACCACACAGACAGCAGTCTGCATTGTTAAATTTCAGATTGCGTCACTTTTGCTGGGACATTGGCCTGCCACAGAGGCAACAAAGCCTGTACTTTTGATTGTCTGTGTCCTGCCCTCTAAGACAGGACTTGGTTTGACTTCCTTGTTTTAACTAGCTTATTTGCAAACTTTCTGACCCTACCTGTCATCTTTGGACTGACCCAGTGTCTCCATGCCTCTGCTGTGTGCCCCTGATCTCCTTACTCCTGCTCCAAGCTCTGATTTGACTTGCTATCCTTAATGTTTCACCTTATGTTTGTTGAATTCTAGAACCCTAACCTTTAGGCTTGAAACCTGTCCTAGAAGATGTTGCTTACCTACCAACTTTCCTGTTCTTGCACCCTACACTGTCTGATCCTGAAGAATTAAGAAGTCACTTTTTTGCTAAGCTGCTGGTTCCCCTTCTTCTAAATGTTACTCTAACAAGACTAGATGACTTAAGAGGTCTTCTATGTTTTTGCAATTGTTGTTTCCAGTGTATTTAGTGTGTACACATTACAATATTTACACTGTGATTTCAAAATGTAGTTTGGATGATTCTGCAGTTAAGATATTGGAGTGTGAAAGAGACTCATGTTCACTAGTTTCTGCTAGTGCAAACAAAAAGCTAATTAACAGTGGCCCAGTACTTTGCACATCTATACTTGTCTACAGAGAGAATTCATGATGTGTTACTGTGGGATAGTCAAACTGGCATGAATTTAAGATGGATCAGGGGCATAGACTGGAATATTTGTAGAGCATGCATATGCAAATTTTATCTAGGCTACAGAGATTGATTTTTGTGCAAGATTTTATAAATATTTTAGAGGTAAAGAGGAAAAGCATGACATTTTGTCTTCTGCCAAAGGGCTGAAAGGGAATAATGATAAACATTCTAGAACGATCTAAAGGAGTTTTTGAGAGATTTGACAGCTATAGGTATAAAAATCCAGTACCTTATAAGTCAGTTCTGGATAGCAAACTGTTTCCAGAGAAGTCTATGAACTTGTGCTAAGCTAATGACAACTTTCTAGCTTTGCATGAAAGCTAACAACCAACATCTGAGTCATTTGCATGCGTTAGTTGCTACTGGGAGCCTAAGATGAAATTTTTCTTCTTGCCATGAATCATGTGTATTCCTTTCTATGTATAGGGAAACCATCCTTGGAAGGTGGGCAGAAGAAAAGATTTTCACACAAGACTGATATCTTTTTAAAAATAACATTGCTTAGTAGATGTTAGAATGTCTGGTAGGATTTTTCAGATCTGATGAGGAGAAGGGAAATAAGAATATTAAAGTGTATGCAAAGAACTAAGCTGTCCACTGTTATTGTGATACCTATGTGACTTACTATGTCTGTAAGTAATGTGCAATTGCTTCAGTATTATCATTCACTGGACAAGAGATTTCCCCTCTTAGGAAAAGAAGCTGCAGTTTTAATGGAGAGTGATTGTTGGAATGCTGTTAGCTCCTCACAGAGTCATTTTTATCTCCTTTGCATCACTGAGCATTCAGACCTGGAGTCACTTCGCTGTAACTCAGTAAGCTTGAGTTTGGTCTGTGTCCTTTTAGAGGGAGATTTGGCCTCTGGACATGTGTAGTAATTTTCATTATACATAACAACTGTTTGTTCACATCTAACTTTGTATATGATCTTGAAAAGATATTTGTGAAACTGTTGTTCTCTTTTGTTCTATTCTACGCTGAAGAATGAATTAGAAGTGGTGCTATGGATGAGCCAGACTCCATAAGATAAAACAGGTGAGTGACAGGACAGTTCTGAGTCAAGCAGAAAAGAAATATGGCATAAATTATAGTAATAAGGTGTTCTAAAGTGTTGAAAGGAAAACCAACCAAAAATTACCTCAGCTGTTGAGATCTTTCCTGTTAGTATGATCAAAATGTACTGAGAAATAATGAAATCAGATGCATAACATTTCACACTTCTTTCAACCCCATCCTTATCAAACCAGTAGATGTCAGTAGGAGACTTTCTAATGCTGAAGAAGTGTAGGGAACTGCCAAATCATCTCTCTGAGTCTGTGACTGATTCTGTCACTGACAGAGTCATAACACTCTGGTATGTTAAAGATGTCTCAGGGGATGGTACATGAAACCCTTCAGCTGGCAGAAATATGATAACTGGATTTCATGCTTATCATAAGTAGGTTAAGCTCTGAATCATGTGCTTTCACATCCCGTTCCTAATCTTCTTTTCAACCTTCACTGTATCAGTCCTGGATGCTAGTTATCCATACAATAGTCCAGTACCTCTTGGATCCTTTCTGTGTACTCTGGTTTAGTAACATTAATGAGGTTTACAGTCTATTTATGTACTGTGTGAGAAAGGTGTGTCTTTTGATAAGGCCTTTGATTGGTGGAATCTGGATCAGGACCTTTGAGTAAGATAAAATACATAAATCTGAAAAGTTGTGAAAGAGCAAAAAGAAAAGCTGACTGATGATATACTGGGAAATTCTGTGAAATACCATCAGGGTAGAGTACAGTATGTATTCAAAGCACAGTTTTCTTCCAGAGCATGAGAAGATCCCAGTTAGCAAATTATAATGTGGTAAATAAAGAAATAGATATTTAAGTGGTGATAATGCCTTCTGCATTTCCTCTTTGAGGAAAGAGGAATATCTAAATCTGCTTCCTGTGCAGTGTCTCAGTGTCCTAGTGCCCTGCACCAGGCTGTGGGCAGTTGTTAGCTTCACTATGGGCAGCTTCTATCACTGGCCTCTAACTCAATTTTACAAACACACCTTCAGTAGGAATGGTGCTTGAACAATCAAACTGGCTACTGCTTTCTTTTTTTTTTCATCAGCAATTAAACTGGCTCAAATTCCTCCCTAGTGTAACTGTCTTCCCATCAATGAAAGTATGCCTGAATGTAGCTGTCCTGATTGTTTCTACAGCATGGTACAGGTTTTGAATTCCAGAGCTTTGCAGTCAACCACTAAAAATCCCATAAAATCAGTCATAGACTCTGAGTCTCCCGCAGGACTAATGAATAAAACAATCAGAACTCTCCAGGCCAAAGCATATCTGAGGAATGGTTTTGCGCAAAATGAGCTAAAAGACATTTAAACAATGGGCAAAGGTTTCTCCCCTTCTCCTCCCTACCAGGTACCAATTTAAAAAGTATGTACTCAGTTAACCTCGAACTTCCCCTCCCAACCTTCCTCAATTACATATTGAGGAATCAAAACCAGCCAAGTCAGAAAGATGTAAATGTTGCTGTTCTTTTTGAGTAATAGCTGTATTTAGAAGCCCAAGCCAAGAAATTTGGGGCAAATGTGCTAACATGTGCTGGCACTATAGGGAACAAGGCTTTGCAAATATTTTTTGTTGGTTTTTTTGTTTGTTTTGGTGTTGTTTTGTGTTTTTTGTGTTTTTTTTTTTTGTGAGGTGGGATGCTAAGCAATTAAAAAAGTATTCAATCCAAGTTAACCTGAAATGAGAACATTACAGTTTTTCCAGAGGAAAACCTGGAGATTTGATTATTTTTTAAAATTGATTAATATGTTTTCTGAATGTTTCCTAAAAAAAAAGGCATTATTTGCTTCTCTACAGGTACCATTTCTGTAAGGCCCTTCCAGGACCATTAGCTATCCTGACCCATGGAGGGAAGATATGCTCTCTATCATTCTCAGTGGCTCACATGGAAGGACAGGATTTTTGAGAAGCTAGTGGCTGTTAGCCCCTGGGATGAGGAGTGGCAGGAAGCACGGGCAGGCACTTTCTCCACATGAGGCAGAACATCACTCAAGTTGGGCTCACAGCCCCTTCCTCCAGCCTGCCTCGCTTTTCGTCAAAGCGGTCAGCTCTCACTGGACCTATTGATTGCACACTGATACTGCACCGCAGCCCAGAGGGAGGCAGAGAGGGCTGGCTGCCCATGACAAGCTGCTTGGGCAGTAGGAAATTAAGGTGTCCTGGGATCATGAAAGGCAGTCTTTAATCACTGAAACATTGTCATTACACAAGTCTGTGGCCTAGTCCTGAATCCGGCAGCACTGCACAAAGCTTTTACCTTGCAAATGTGGCTAATGAACTACTGTGGGCTCTGAAAGCTCTTCCCAGCTCCAGGGCAGTCCCTGAGTCAACAGGTTTTTCTTGAAATGCTCACCGCCCCAGTCAGGCAAGCCAGGCCACACCATTAAAACCTCTCACTCAGCAGAGACAGACCAGTTCTTCCTCTCCCTGTACTCACTCCCTTCGACCGTGCCTTCCCTCCCTCCTTCGTTCCCCTCTGCCTGCTCTGCAGCTGTGGAACACTGGAGCTTTCCTGGCTGTTCTGCTTTCTGTAGCTCCCCTTGCAGACAAACACCAAGAGGTAAACCAAGGTGTGGTAGACAGATAAAACAGCATGGCCTTGAGCTATACTGTCACAGGGAAGAAAGTAGTGTATTTGCATTAGTCCAGACCCCTGGGGTGAGAGGCACTATTAGTATGTGCACATAGCTCCCCCCATCCCCTAGCTAAGGAGCTGGCAAGGCCCCATAACATAATGTAGCTCAGGCTGCAGCAGCACGGACACCGGCAGGCTGCGGATGGGCTCGCTGACAAGCTATGAAAAGCTGGAAAGGTCTTTGACTCGAATAAGACCCTGGCTGGGCAGGAGTGTGAGCTGGCCATGTAGGATCTTGTAGGATCATATTATTGATTTTTTTAACTAAGGTGAGTGGGTGAGGTGTCAGTGAAGTTGGCCTGTAAAATTCCGAAGTGCATTTTCTGGACTCTCCTAAGGGAGTAGAGCATGTTTATTCTGCTCCTTGCATGCAGGTAACAACGTGTTTTCCGTGCTGGGATTCAATAATTTCCTCCTTGGCTGTGCTCCCATTGTATCTAGAGCCTGACTGTTTTTGCATGAAGTGCTAAAGGGTGTTGCTTGGGGTGACTGTGAAAGGTGAGCGGCATAGCTCGTGTTTGCCAGTGGAAATGAAGTGTGGGTACAGTGGGTGCTTGTGCCAGCTGAACTGGGGGCAATATTTTGGGTGTTCCTGGCCTGTAGTGTTTGGCTTGGTTAACTCAAACTTGTAGTCAGGTATTCCTACTGAAAGCAGAATGGCCACAGCCTTAGATGCCAGTTAGCTTTTCACTTCCAGCTCTGTCCTTTAAATTGTGCATGTATTTTTACTTCCAGAAACCTGCAGTAGTCATGAAACAAAGAGGATAGCGTGAAAACTGCTTTAGTTTCTGAACAGTTTGAATCTATGAGGTGTAAAATTCTTGATAAATGGGAGGAAATGAACACACTAGAGTCTGAGAAGAAAGCAAAAATGTTTTTTGCTGGGGCGGTGGAAATCATGGAAACTCAAAGAAATAGAAGCAAGAAATCATTAATTCTAAACATGTCCTAGTAAGGTTTCTCAAGAAGTACTGGTGTCCAGATACTACCACAATGGACACCTTAACACTGAGATTTCCACTCAGTGGTCTTTATTTTCTCCTCAGAAAGCATGATATTTGCCTAGTCCTGGTGCTTCTATGATCACCATGGTGTCCAGTCTCTGACCCTGCTGTAGGAGGCTTGTAGGTTGATCCTTACTATTTCAGATGATGATCTACAGATGTAGGGGTTATTTCCGCATTCGTGTCACAAGTTTGGGTATTTGTAACCAAATATACATTAAAAAACTACTGCATCAATTTTTTTAACCTGTTGTATTTTTTGGCTTGGAGAATGGGATGATTCTGAGTGGGATTTTAATGTATCACAAATTAGCATAATCTGTCCTTGAAATGAATACTGAAATGTAATTTCACAAGGGGAGAGGTAAGACAGTCCTGACTCCCTTTGAAATCCCATTTCTTGATGCTTGAATAATTGAACATTGCTGCAGATTGTTCACTGGGGTATATAAATGACCAATAGCTGTGAACACATTTCAGACACAGACAGGAAGGTCAGGTTTAAGTCTAGATTGAAAAAGAAGTCTATGATGGATTGTTGATGTCAAATAATTGATTTTTAATAAAATTATAAATATTAACACAAATACTTGTTTGCAAAATAATATTATTACCTTATTTTAAAAAATTCTCTAGACTCCGTCATTATTGGTTGAGCTCTCATTGTCATTGATGTACAAAACAAACAGTGAGAGATAGACTTGTATTGAATATTGTGCAATCTGGGGTACAGAACTTGCAGAGATTTGTTTATATGTTAAAATTTATACACTGAGAGTGGCCTTTGTGAGGACCACTTAAACTATAAACTTAGATGCCTACAAATTTCTGCAGAATTAATGTATTCAGCATTTGAAAACAGTGCTCCTTTTCTACTCGCAGTTATGCAGCTAGAAATAGCATATCATCTCAATAAAGGCACTTGTAACCTGTCCTTGTCACTGGTTACACTGATAAGTGTTCCAGCTGTGTGTAGTGAGGAGGTAATTTCATGCAGCTAAATAGATGCTAAAAGTACAGTCAGTGTGAGTAGGGAATAATGTGTCACTCTTAATGGTGGGCAAACAGCAGTTGTTTATGTAGAGCTTATGTTTGGCTAAGCATCTAAAAGGTCAAACATTTCTCCAAACTTCCCCCTGAAGCAGTTATACATGTTGACAGGACACCAAATTATTTAATTAATTGTACTGAGACTAAAACAGAGCTGCCAGAAAGTCACAGGAAAGATGAAAATATCCTGTGAAAAATGCATAATATGAAAATTGCTCAAAGTCTGTATTTCTCTCTTCACCAGTTCAGGTATAGGTACAGCCGTTGTGTTTTTGTCCTGTGCTTGGCTGCCTTTAAATTGAATGAAATATTTAAAATCGTTGTTTTTCATTCCAAATTTTTTAACTAACCCACCCTTTGCACTGCTACCTGAGAGTACAAAACAGAAGTCTGTCACTTTTTCCTAAAGCAATTAGCAGTCTTCCAGCATCAGAGAGCTTTGGGGAAGGAGGTGAACTCTTGATTAATTTAGACAAATTTACTTGGTATCAAGATATTAAAAGAATGAAGAGCAGCAATTAGACATTGCAACTTCCTTTTTCTTTGCTTACAAACAGGAGATCTTGGGCTCCATGTGCCTTTTGAAATGTTCCTGTGTATACTGTGTAAGATTTGCTACCACAGCATGATAGCAAATAATTATTTGAAATCTGGTCCTGTGAAAAAATAACCACTCCGAGAAGTTTCTCTTGTTGCTTTTAAAAACAAATATGAATATTCAGAAGGCTTTTAAATATAAATTGCTGGTTTCTAGAGTGTTTTTGGTTTTTTTTTGAGGGGCCGGGCTTTGTCTGTACTGTCATGAAAAGGGAAAGTCAGCAGATGGCAATGTTGTATAGTTGTTCACTCAGAGACAGCCACATCAGCAAGGGAGGGAAACATTTGATACTCCCAAAGTGGCCATGAGGGAAAATGGAGTAGTCCCTCCAGGCCATTGGAGAGTTGGACTTCCAAGCATACTTTGGCTCAATGCTTGTGTAGACTTAGTGAGTTTTTATTACTATTTGTAACAGCAATTCAACATTTAAAACCCTTCATTTGAAAGGGCAAGCCCATTATAATTTAAGAAGAGCAATCTAATTAAACTAGTGCATTTCCATATTCTTTTAAAAACATGATTTCATAATGCTGCATAAGTACAACATGTTCTTTCCCACACAGACTGCATTTTTAAAAAGATAAGTGGGTCTGATGCAGTTGCTTTTGCTGAAATGTTGTGTGACAATTTAACTGATTTGTTACTGCCTTTTCAGGCTGAAACTATGAAAATCAACTCATCAAACATGTTTCTCCAAGGCCAAATACAAGTAAGTTATTTCCTTGGAACCCACTGCAAACTAGTTTATACACAAGTTACCTTCACTAGGTCTAATCCTGAATAACTCGAAGTCTGCTCTTGGGCTCCAGCAAGTTCTGGATTTGGCCTGCTGTGCTCTGCCACCTAGAAAGTCAAAAGGTACAGGATATATTTCTACTGCACCACCCGCCCCACCCCTCCTTGTTTTTTTTATTAGCTACTGTGGAGACCTATTAAGGTACTTTGATCTAAATATGTAAATCAAAAGTGCAAAAGCTCCCTGTTCCCAACTGTACCTGTAGGCACTGGAATGAGGTAAAAGAGCCTGTGGTAGATAACTCTAACATATAAAATCCATGGAATAGCTCAGCAAGAAAACCTTGAAAAGGCTTCTGTAAAATGTAGGGACTAACGGATGTCTTGAGAGAAGAAAAGTGAGTAATAGCTTGAATAAAACAATCTTTGGTTCTGATGATATTCTGCTGCACATGCTTAAGTCTGAAGCTCTGTGTTAGCAGCCAAAAGAGCAGGCATCATTTCAGATGTTAGTGAAACGTGAAGTACAAAGCTCTTTGCATCCAGAGTTTCATCTAGCAGTTCAATCTAAAAGCCAGAAATGGACATGTATGCTGAAAGACAAAATCAAGTCATGTGTATCGAAGTATTGGTGTAGCAAAAACAATGCTATAAACACCCTTCCTTGTTGACATGGTAAGACCTGGTTTTACTGTCTGTTTGGTTTCCCTCAGGGTACAAGAACTGGCAAGAAGTGAGGCTCTATGTCAGATTCAAAGACGTGTAACTTGAGATGTAGTGCTAAATTAAAAGTCCTGTCACGCAGGAACTACTTACTATAATTTATGTCAAGGTTAATGGAGTAAAAAGTGTTGGAGTATTTTAAATGCTGATCAGACATGTTGCCAATTACTATAACTGCAGATTTTTTCTTATGTACTGAAAGACATTTCAATGTTCCTCAAAATGTATGTCTTTTTTACAGGAAATTGAAGGAAATATCACAGAAATTTTAGATAAGCTAAGAATCACTCAGGAAAATCAAAAGTGAGTCTGAAATTTTCAAATATCTATATCAGTGTGGTTACACAGAAAGTGTTAGAATGATGGAAATGCCTGTCCTAACAACCTGCTATACCAAAGTAAAACAGATTAGTTATTAATAGCAGCTGTGTTCAAGTGCTGGTTGTAGAGCACACATGGTAGCAGCTGGGAGTCATAATCAGATATTATAGATTTCACTTCAATATGGCCCAGAGTGCTCAATAAGAAAAATTAACAATAGGAATTATGCATAGTGTTTGATTAACAACTCTGATTGCTTCAGTAGTTTATTTAGGTACAGAACCAACACATTGTAGTACTTGCTAAAGACTTTTATGTTTTCTGACTGTGACCTGCTGATGTTTTTTTCACACCTGATGAGTTCAATCTGTTGTCTGTTCTGACATTGCTCACTAGTACTGGTTCTAGTAACTTATTTGTGAAGTGAAATTTTTTTCATGTTGGAAATTGACTTGCGATTCCTAGGCTAGTTTCACATAAATAATTTTTTTTTGAAGGGGATTATGGGGTCATCTCAAGTATTTGAAGTAATATGTTTTAAAGAAGTTAAAACATGCAGCTTTGGTTATTGATGCTGGTGTCAGAAGTAAATATTGAATATATTTGTTACTGTGGTGCTTTCTTTATTTAGATTGAGCCCTACACTGTTTATTCTTGTTATGTTTTTAATGTTCAAAAGCCTTGAATGAGGAGCCATCCAAGCTGAATAGCATGGAAGAGAGGCTGTTTCTACTTATTCATCCACTGTCAATGCCATGAAATTCACATGCTCAGATAGGTGTAAGTTTCAACATACGTGGCATAGCTTCAGATTGGTTGCAGGTTTGTAGTGCTCCTCACAGGTTTTCTTTTTATACCTGCAGTACAGTTTTACAAAAATTGAGCAAATGTCAGCCATAAGTAAGGCTCCGTATCAGTTGAAAAAAATATATCTATAAAGTAGCTGAAAAGCCTAGTTTATTGTCAGAACAGAAGGTAGCTTTTCACTCATGTGCCCTGCTATTGTCCACAGACATTATTGTACCTACAGCTTATCCGTATAAGAAATCACTGCACCCAGGCAAACCAGGTAATGGCAGGCTGCAATCAGTTTAATTCTTTAGTTTGCTGCATACCTAATTTGTTAGTTTACATCTGCATGTGTAATGGCAATAATTTAATTTATCAACTGAAGGTTAGAAAAGAAATCTGAGCAACACACAGAAAGGTTCACTGACCTTAGTAAATTTTGGGTCAGACTTTCCAGGTTGTGTCAGGTTTTCAGACACTAGGCAGACATTATGGAGTTGTCGTCTGTTGTTATAACACAACACTATCTAGGAAAATGGTTTCTCAAATTTAGATGGCAGGTGGTGTTTTGTGCCATAGGGCCCAGAACAGTCACCGCAGATTCCTGTTGTGTCTGTCTGTGAGCTGTACACTTTCACGCACAGTTATGAGATTGTTGGTAAAAATCCAAACTGACACTTAACAGACTCCAAAGAACAGGATCTATTAATACAGAAAAGAATTCTATTTTCATCTTGTTGCCAACATTTGGTGTTAAAGGTGATGTTTTATTTGCTGACACAGGCAGAAATTTTTACTTCTAAATTGTATTAGGAAAGTAAGAAAAATCTTTTATTTCAAAGAAGACTTGAGTCTTAGCAAAAAAAGAATTCAGAACTCAGATCTTATGAAATATAAAGATTTTCAATTGACTTTTAGCTTAAAATAGAAAGTGATGAATTCTAGGAGTATATGGAATCTTAAAATTAAGCTTAAGCTTCAGTTAATTTACTGTTTGTGGGTCTTTGATGAAGTTGAGAATTGCCAACCTCAGATTTCACAAGGTGGTATGTACAATTATGTAGACTTCTCTTTTTGGAGGGTGGCAGTGCGAATAGCTCTCAATTCTGGAGCTGCTACCTAATGATCTAAGACCAGTAACATTGATAATTTAATGAACATGGAAAGTAACCCACTTTCTGGTATGAAGTTACTGTATATCATATCGTTAAAATTTCCTGGATGGATGCATTCATTAAGCTTAATGAGAGGAAAGGGAGGAATTGGAAGAGAACACCTATAAAGCAAAGCATGAAATCTAAATAAACAGTGTCCCCACAAACAGCATGGAGAGCACTTGTTAGACAATGGCATATATCTGGCCGCCTGGTTAAATCTGCAAGACTTGCTTTGCCAGAGCTGAGTGCTAGTAGATCTAGAAGTTTATGGGTGATTATGAAATTATATGTAAAATTACATGAAAATATGTTGGTTACTGATAGTTATGTTCTCTCCAGGAACTGAACGTAAGTCAGAGTAGCTGAAGTGGTAGGGATGACATAAAGGACCTATATGATTAGGAAAGTCCTTTGATCTTTCCCTTCAAAAAGATATTGATGGGTTGTGGTCTATGAACATGCACAACAGGAAAGGAGTAAATAGGATGATAAAACACGATAACACTTGCATCTGCTTAGAAACTCTGCACGAGCCTACTTTCTGGTATTTCTTCAATTTTAAAATGAGAGTTGCATGACCTACAGGTCAGATATGGAACTTAATAGATAAAAGTCAATGTCATTTGACAGATCAAACTTGGAAGAAAATGAAACACAGTTCTGTCTGAGAGGATAATAGGATGTATTTTGTGAAAAGTTAGAATCTGGGAACATTATTAACATGGAATAATTGGTCAGCTGAAATGCTATTAGAAATAAAACATTGAGGTAATTAGTAGCAGATATAGTTGAATACAAGGTTAATTAGTCTCATTTGTATGCTGCTAATTATTAAAAGTAATCAGCCCTGGGATACTTACAGAAGCGCTCTCACTAAATGTTTTAAAAAATGTAACAGAAAAACTTCTACATTTTCCTTCCAGCAGAGCTTATGTATAAACCTTTTAAAGATGCACACTGTTTTAGGATATTTGCATAATAAGATGCTTTATAAAATGAATGTCAAAAAATCTGCCCGTGTCCTGTCCCCCTCCCCCAATGTTAGAAATCACATTTCTAGAGGTGATATTATTCTTTTTCTCTAAGACAGATCAGGGAGACTGAAACATTAGCAGTAGCATGAGATTTCTGAATCAAAGCCTATCTTGAGGGATAATTAAAGGAGGGCATCTAATTATCTGAAGTCAAAACTGTATCATCCTTTGCCCTTAATGCACATAAGAAAACTTAGATGACATTTAATTAGAGGCAAAGCATGGATTAATACTTATTTAATATCTACAGTAGAAGCTTCCCTCAGGTGCTAGGAGATTGTCCAGTGAATTAGGGCAAATACTTATCCTGTGTTTGCAGCTAAATAAATAATTTGCAGCAAACAATTTACTTACCCATGTTTCTACTGTTTCTACAGCATGAATGTGGTTTCCTCAGGCTTAGCTATCTGATGAAAAACTTAAAAAATTAAAAACATTCAAAACACAAAAGTTTGAACACTATTGTTTAACTGTAAATGGATGGATTAAGTCATGTGATTACCTTTCCATTCTCATTTGTATTGGTTAACTATCTCTCTCAGGGCTTTCTAGAAAGTTACTAGAAAACAACTACAAAATGTGATGAAAAACGTTCTTTTTAATGTAAATATTTATAAAGAATAAAATGCCTGTATTTATTGTCAGATCTTAACAGCCCTATTTGATCCTTACAGAAGTCAATGTGAGAGAGGAAGGCAGCAGGAAAACAAGCTATACTGTGGAAACATTGACATCCACACTCAGTGTTATAAAACTAGTGCCCTGGATATAAACCATCTTTACTTTCAGTGCATAATACCAGATCTAGAAAAGGTCTCTCTCTTGGTCTCTGTTCTTTAGAAATGTGTAAAGGGGAACAGCATATCTTTATGTTCTGGAGCTGCTACATTCAGTTGAGAACAGGCTGGTGAATGGTAGCTTTCTGCCTAGATCCATTCCAACAAATTTCAGTCATCTAGCAAGACATTAGGGAGGATGAATCACCCTCTGGAGATGAATTTTTCTCTACATATAAACAACATCAAGTTCCTGAAGTTAGATCAGTTGGTCTTAGTTCCTTTTATATGACTTATAATGGGAAGACTCTCCAGTGCTGTCTGTGTTTGCATTGAGGTGTCTGCTGTCACTGTCTTAGGTCTCAGTTTCTGCTCAGTGATTTTGTTTGTTGTATGCTATATTTTTTTCAGGAAGGTGTGGGAGCTAATAGAGAGAGCCTTGTCACCTGAAAATGAAGAATGAGTTTTTGAGAATCCAGAAGAAAATAAGAGTAATGAAGTAAAGGAAGATAAATACTCACCACTTCAAATGTACTCTTAACATCTTGAAGTCGTGTAGATGGAATCCTGGCCTGAAAAACTTCTGTTGGACCTTAGAATCAAATATTATAATGTATCTTCAAAATCAGAAATGTGATTTCATTTTTGCATACATTATTATGGATAACAATACTGTCTGCATAAAGAGATATTTTCATATAACACTTTTAGAAAATGTCTAGTGCTAATAATCATTAAATTAAACAGCTGTGTTCCTCTATAAAATTTTCAGTAGACGCTGCCCTTGTTCCATCATGCTTCCTTTCCTTATGGGAGCACCAGCAAGTATTAGTTAAACTCTGAGGACAAAACTCACAAGTGGAAGTTATTTAAGTAAATCTAAACTACGTCTTCTAAATAAGATATGTATATTCGTCTTGAATCAGGCTTTGAACTATAGTGGTACACACTGGCCTATGAACATTAGTTATGTGAATCTTATAATGATTCACAATTTTTTTTTATGAAGTCTTACTATGGCTGCAGAATTGTTTTGAAAGCATGGGCCGGGTTTAGATCAAGTGGAAACATCTGCCTGATTTTGCAGGAAGTCTGAAAAAACAAGTCAAAAAAAAGAACTAGTCCTTTCAACTGGAAGGGGTGTTGTTGTGAATATCTGTAACTAAACTTTTGCTATGAGGATTGTTTGTGTTTATCTTTATGAAAGAATGTGAAGAAAAAGTAAGGAGACAGATTGTAACAACTGCATAGATGTATCCATGCTAAAGGAACATCTTAATTTAGCCCATGCAGGATCAACCCGGGGATGATGGAACGTTTTTTTTTCAACTTAATAAGTAATCAAATGGAAAGGGGATGTGGGAACATTCACATTTTGCAGCACCCAAGACAAACCCGGTGGTGACAATGTGTCAAATGAATGTATTCACATTCATTGGAGGGACACTCAATCCAAGAGAATCTGCCATCTTGGATTCTGCGGCTTGGAATTAAATCCGACAAGGGATGTCAAGAACAACAAGAAGGGCTTCTTCAAGTACATCAGAAGCAAAAGGAAGACTAGAGAAGATGTGGGCCTGCTGTTGAATGAGGTGGGTGCCCTGCTGAGGGAGGATACAGAAAAGGCAGAGTTACTGTTTGCCTTCTTTAAGTGACTGAATGCTTCAGTCTTTACTACTAAGG
>VZRW01007022.1:3183-14204 GCA_013398125.1 Aegotheles bennettii | reverse complement strand
AGGGTGACTGGATATTGGAATAGATTGCCCAGGGAGGTTGTGGAGTCACTGTCACTGGAAGTGTTCAAGATGCATCTGGATGTGGTGCTGGGTGATATGATTTAGTGGTGATGTAAATAGGTGGTTGATCTTGAGGCTCTCTTCCAACCTCAAACATTCTATGATTAAAAAACAAAACAAAACAAAATCCAACCACTTTTTCTTTCACTAAAAAGTAATTAATAAATAAACAATATTTGTTTGTTGTAGGGAATTTATTGCAAGACGTCCCTGAGAATTTGAGGTCAGTAATGTGCAACATCTGCTCATCCTGACACAACTGGAGAACACTTTCCTGCTGTGCACACTTTGGCAAATTCAGTCATTTCTCTTTATCTTTTATATTTAGCATATCTCAACTTAGAATACAAGTGATAACACTACTCAAAGCCACAAAAAACTGCTTAAGACTAAAAGAAAGGGAAAATAACTCCTCCAGGTAAAACATTTCAGGTTCAACTTTCAAAAAACTAATGATTTGCACATAAAAGTATAAAAATTAAAGACTATTATCAGAATGATGGCATCATCTTTCTGAGTGTGTGCTCATTACAATGGCATTTTCATTAGCAAATACCTGAGCTAATAATGCCATTTAAATGAGGCATAAGCTATTAAAAAAAATAAATCAAGAAAACCAAAATATTGACAAAACTGAATTTGCAAAAGGAACAAATTAATAGAATTACAGAAACATTTTTTGTTAAAAATGCCCCTTCTTCAGAACCCAAAATGGAAAAATGTTTTTTGCAGTCTGTATTCAGATTGAGGCTATTTCACCACTAGGAGAAAACATACAATACACAGATTGTCCCTGCTGTTATTTCTGTCGTGTAGTTTTACCGTGCTTCCTCCAGTAAGAAATCTCTCACTTGAAACCAAATATTTAAAGTGTTTTTTTCCTGATATATCCTGCTCTTGTGCCATTACTAATGAACTGAAACAAAACTCACTTCCTAGACGCAAATGAATGCTATGGAGATACAGTGTTTACAGCTGAGAGCTTAGAAGACATTATAAGTAAAATGATTTGAAACCAATTTAAACAGTAGCTGCCTTTTGGACAGAAAGGTGGCTTCTCCCCAGATTTAGTTTTTTGAGTCTTTTTTCCTGATGTAGAGAAAGCAAATTATTGGCACACATAATTATTTTTTGAACACAGAGAATATTGACATAAAGGACACCTTCAGCCTGTATTAGAGGTGTTCCCAAATTTTTGCTAACACTTTGGAAATTGTCATACAGTATTTCCATCTTCTCCAGTAATAATGTAAACAAAGGTCCTGGTATAAGCCAGGACAGAACCAGTTTTCTTTTTAGTAATCTTACTTTTTAATTAAGTCTCTTCTAAGTAACTGCACTTGCTGAAATTAATGTTAAGCACCAACAGCTCTGATTAGGGGTAATGGCCAAAAGAGTTCCTTCAGCAAAAAATTTTAGGAAAGGTGTCCAGCTCAGGTAAGGGTAGGAGTTGGCCAAACTCTGGATATGCAATTTGGCTACAGAAACCCGTTTCTAGCTCTTCTATAACGTGCAACAGAATTGGTTGCAGAGAACATTCTTCCTCTATGTGCACTAACAGTGAAGACTGAGGAGTTCCATATTTTTTTATTAATTTCAGCATTCAGATCTCTCTAATCCAGCCCAAAACAGACATCTGCAATATGTCAGGTTAAGAAGAATTTGCCAGAAGAGACATATATGCATAGTAAACATAAAAAACATTACCATTTTTTTGCCTTCTGACACAAAGAGGACTGCACTGCAGTGGATCTTTACTTTAGGGAGAAAACAGACAGATGGAAGCAAACAACTTGTGTCTTACTATCCTACGGATAAACATATTTTTGTTTTTTCCTGCTAGGTGTCTTGTAGTGAAGTGTTTCTGAGACTTTGGCATTTAATTTCAAAATTTTTTTCATGTAGAGATTTTAGTTATTTTTCTTTTTATGAAAGAAAGTCTAGCTTACTACAAACAGTGCAGGCTATACCTTCTGGTTGATATGGTCACCAGAATTCAGCATTTTGGTATCACAAGACTATAGAGGGGAAAAAAGAGACATAAAAACAATTAACTATTTTAAAAAAAAATTATTCTAGATCAAGAATACAGGTCCCCAGGCATTCTGTGGATGACCACCTTCTAAATTACATCACTATTTTTTTAAAAAGTAGAAATACTGTTTTGTGGATGAAGAGTCATGGGATAATATAATGTTGTAGTTTAATGTTTAGTGCTGATATTTTAACTAGACATGTTAGTTACACTCTTTTTACTCCACAGTAAAAATTAACTCTAAATATTTTGAATCTACAGATCTGTAAAACTGCACTATTTGTTGCACAGATCAACAGGACTTATTCAGAAGGATGGCAAACAGTGCTCTAATAAACCAACTTCCATTTCCAATCTGTGGACAATCCCATTACTCAAAGAGCTGCACTCTTGTCTCTATAGATACTGAGGTAGGCACGGAGAGCAGTCACATTTCTCTGGTCTGCTGCTACTTGACTTTTGCACAGCTGACAAGTGTCTAAGAGCAGACTTAGTGCTGTGCTCAAGCCACTGAAGAGCTACCTTGCTGCCAGCTTTCTAGTTCTCCACAACTACACCCGCCTGCCACTGTCTCTTGGGGTTTTGCTTCTGGCTGCAGCATTACACCACCTAAAATCCAGACAGGTGTCTTAGCAGGCAAACTCACACTTTGGAATCACTAATCATAACTTAACTCTTTTTTTTTTCAAGCTTCCAGTCAATGTGAAAGCTTGCATCAGCAGCACAGAGCTATCAAGCTGAAAATTACTCAACATAAAGCTCTGTATTGGCTATGTGTGACGAGACATTATATCAGACTTACAGGCTTGTTAGACCTAAAAAATAATATGCCATGATTTGTCCTGGTAATTAAAATGTCTTCATAAAAATAATAAGAAAAAGAAAACTGTGTTCAAAAGTTCAGGCTGTCACCTCAAGGTGACATTATTCACAGGTAAAAGTTTGCACCCACAACTTTTGTAAGGATGATTGATGAGTGAAGGCAGTAATTATCACTAAACTGTGCAATGGGGCATAACTATGTTACATGTCAGATATTTAGAAGCTAAATATTCATATAAAAACATGTACTCTGTGAAACACAAAAACAGATTTAGAGGCCAAGGTGCAAATCTATTCAGCTAGAAGAGTGATGATGCAGTAAATGGAACTGCTTGAGAGAGTCCAGCGCAGAGCCACTAAGATGATTAAGGGAATGGAACATCTCCCTTATGAGGAGAGGCTGAGGGAGCTGGGTCTCTTTAGCTTGGAGAAAAGGAGGCTGAGGGGTGACCTCATCCATGTTTACAAATATGTAAAGGGTGAGGGTCAGGATGATGGAGCAAAGCTTTTGTCAGTAATAACTAATGATAGGACAAGGGGCAATGGTTTTAAACTGGAGCATAGGAGGTTCCATGTAAATATCAGGAAAAACTTTTTCACTGTGAGAGTGACAGAGCACTGGAACAGGCTGCCCAGGGAGGTTGTGGAGTCTCCTTCACTGGAGACATTCAAAACCCACCTGGATGCGTTCCTGTGTGATGTACTCTAGATGACCCTGCTCTGGCAGGGGGGGTGGACTAGATGATCTTTCGAGGTCCCTTCCAACCCCTTAGATTCTGTGATTCTGTGATTCTGTGAAATGGCCATGACTGGAAGATTCACTTTAAAAGTATACCCTTCCCACAAGTAAAATGATAAAAAAATGGGAATGGGTCTGTGTTTTTAAATGCCAACAATCAGTGTTTAGCTATTAATTACAGATATAATCAAAATTTGTGATGATGGGAAAATTTTTCCCAGTTTCAGGCTTACTGTAGGTCTTTTATGATTATCTCAAAGACCAAAACATGTATTTAAATCACAGTGACTTCTCTAACTATTGCAGATTTAAAGAAATCTAGATCTATGTAACTATAACATTCTTGTTATAGTAGTTCAGTAGTAGTGAATAAAAAATATTATAAGAATAACAAAGTAAGTTCTCTGTGCTTTTTTAAGGTTTGGAGGAATTACTTTTAAATCTCTAAATACAAAAAAGACAAGGGTTCCCCGAAAGAGGGAAAAATAATACTACATTAGTAAATATTTATAATGTAATCAGCTATTTTTGGTTATTTTCTTTCAGTTCTGACATAATCACTAAATTATCATCTTCACCTTCTACAGAATTAATAGCTGAGAAGCATTATGGGTTACATACTGCATTTTTAAAAGCCCATTGTTTTCAATGGAAACTACATTAGACTTCCACAGTAAACACTTAATTTTTCAATCTGTTTGTTACATAAGTATCTCACTGTCAATCCCAGAAAACTGTCTCCTTGTTAGTTTTAATTTGCAGTAAAAGATGTAAATATCAGTACCATATCAACTTTTTCAATTTTGCAACAGCTTAACTTTTTCATGTCTCCAAATACAGAATAAATGCATCCCAGGAAATTCCTGTCAGCCTGCTTTTCTTTATGGGAACAGCAACTGGACAACAAAGGAATTGGATCTGAATCCAATTACTGATTTTTTTCTGTTTATTATTATAACCAATAATATATTAATATAACACATTATTCATAACTAAGTATACCATAGAATCTCTATTATTCTCTTACTGAAGTTGCCGACCTGAACTCATCCCACTTTGCTCTGCTAAAATAGGAAATTATTGCAAAACATTAATCAGGAATTGCCCTAAAATGAGGCATTAAAAATAGCAAGTTTCTCATGTGTGTAGCTCACTGAAGAATAAAAACTGAACATCCACCTGAGGCAGAAGAGATCCCTCAAGGAAACGCCAACTTCAGCAATATCCTGAATTGCTTGTTGCAACAAATCACAGAACATATTGAGAGGAAAACCAGGCCTTAGTTCCCATGCACAGAAAGACAATTTTATCCCACAGGGGCTCCTATGTTTTTCCAGTGGAGAGCTCAACTAAAGTTTTGTCACTGGGATGTGTGTGGGTGTCTGTTGATATGCACAGGCATACATTGCAGTGGGAGAACACTATTCCCTAAGAGAAGCATAGTACAGGTTAGCCATTATCAAGACTTCTCTGCCTTGTATGGTGCCCAGATAAATAAATTTTAAAAACCTATGTAACACATTTCCTATAGACAAGCCTCGCCTGCCCTTTCCATAGGCTAAGAAATGTTTTCACAGCAAACAACACTGCACCTGAGAGGTAGTTCTCAGTGAGAGCTTTGCCATCTCCAAGCTTGCAAAGATGGGCTGTGTCAGCTCAGGCTGAACGCAACAGCGATCATAGAGGAGACAGTGACAAGGTGCTTTACACAGAATTGATCGATTTTTCTGTTCTCAAACATGTAACAGCTATTTCCTTCATGTTACTATTATTTTGAATGTTGAATAACCTATACCATTCTTGTTTTGTGTAACAGTGCGCTCTTACACCTCCACTGCACCATACTGTCACTGCATGTCACCACTAAAGCAGAATAAAAATTATTTTAGCAAGTTGTGTAAATTTCTACTGTGGACGGACTCCCCTAA
This sequence comes from Aegotheles bennettii, assembly GCA_013398125.1. Classification (NCBI taxonomy): domain Eukaryota; kingdom Metazoa; phylum Chordata; class Aves; order Caprimulgiformes; family Aegothelidae; genus Aegotheles; species Aegotheles bennettii. The sequence continues at coordinate 8,620 of VZRW01007022.1, read as the reverse complement.
ATCTAAGGCAAGAGTCTTGCACTGTTATAGTCCAAGCACACTTCCAGTGCCCTGTGAGGATGCAACATACATACACCATCATTATTTTTTTTTATCAAATCAAATTTAATACTGCAGTAACCACATAGAAACTAAAAAGTTTCCAGAATAATCTCCCCACCAATAATCTCCTGCTCAGGTGTCCTCACCTCAAAATCTTCCATAGACATGGATGAGGATCATTTGGGCTGATGTAGTTTGAAAGTGCTACTTTGAAACTATAATTTGTCAACAAATCTGTGTAAAGCAGCTGCAGAGTTCGTAAGAGTATGCTGAGCAATCTGTAAGTAAATGGTGCCAAATACCATCCTCAGGTAGAAAAGAGCAAGAGAACTCTTTTGTTTACTGGCCTTTTTAAAGAACATCATATTGTCAACTCTTTCAGAGAAGACAGAGGCAGAAAGGCACATGGTACTTGCCGATCGTGAACTGAGGACACAAGAAACAAACTAAACTAATTAGAATACCTAAGTCTCTGCCAGTGAATGAATCTGATTATTTACAGGAAGTCTGTTAGAAACCAGGAGATGCCATTACTGAAGATGTATCATTATTGGCTGCATGGCAGAGCCCAGAGGGTTGTGATTGGTAGCATGGAGTCCAGTTGGAGGCCTGTAACTAGTGGTGTTCACCAGGGGTCAGTACTGGGTCCACTCTTGTTCAACATGCTCATCAATGACCTGGATGAGCAGACAGTGTACTCTCAGCAAGTTTGCTGATGATACCAAACTGGGAGGAGTGGCTCATACACCAGAAGGCTGTACCACCATTCAATGGGATCTGCAGAGTGTGGAGTGTTGGGTGGAGAGGAACCTCATTAAGTTCAACAAAGGCAAGTGTAGAGTTATGCACCAATGGAGGAATAACCTCAGGTACCAGTACAGGTTAGGGGTTGACCTGATGGAAAGCAGCTCTGTGGAGAAGGACCTGGGAGTCTTGGTGGAGAAGTTAACTGTGAGCCAGGAATATGCCCTCGTGGCCAAGAAGGCCAATGGCATCCTGGGGTGCATTCAGAAGAGTGTGGCTAGCAGGTCGAGAGAGGTTATCCTCTCCCTCTAATCTGTCCTAGTGAGGTCACATCTGGAGTACGGTGTCCAGTTCTCTGCTGAGTGTTCAACAGTTTACTTTCAGTTCACCCCTGGCATACTAGCCAAAAGACTAGGTTTACTAACTGATCAAAGGAGTATTTAAGTCTTTGTGTTCTCTCTCCAGCAAAGATAAAAATGTGAATCAATGCATCTTTCAATTACTCTATTAGCTAAATAGTGCTTTTAGTCAAGCAATCTGATTTTTTTTTAACCATAAATGTTATCCCTTATTTTGATGAAGTAAAAAAATCAACATCTGGACAAATAAAATCTTGATAAATCTTCACAGTATTTAGTAAAAAGGGAAATCTGATAAATCTTAACTGGTATTCATTCTTGCTTAAATTGTTTTAATACTAGATTCTAAATCAAACTTTTAAAAATCTTAGGAATCTGTTGGACAACTATCAAAACCATTAAGCATAGTGGAAGAACATTTAGAATTTAAGAACCAAAAGGAACACCTATACCAGCAGAGGGGAAAATCTGCAACACTTTATCCCATTGATCAATAGAAGAAAAAACCAAAATGTATGAAGCAGAAGCAACGTTGTCAGTCCACTGTAGTACAACTCATGAACGCTACAGCTATGAGCTAGAACAGTTAACACACGCTGCTTGTCTTTGAACAAAGTACTGGTTTAGCTTTTATTAAAAGTTTTAATAATTCCTTTTTCTAAAAGTAGCAGATAATCACATAGTAAAGTCTAGTCATCAGCAAAACTGCTGAAATTAAGACACTACTTATGTGGTAACAAACTCTTCAATATAGTCCATTGTCCATTCAGATTTTTCTTTTTAATGTATCTCACTAGCTAAGGGACAAAGTATTGGACGATAACTTTTCTCAAAGAACTATCTGAAATCTCACAACACTCACTTGTTCAAAACATAATTTGTGGAAAGGAACTTTGGAACAAAAGGTTGGATGAAGAAATGACAGAACAGGTCTACAGGGCAAGAATTAATCTAGCCAAAAAATAAATGTTAATGAGCTGTTTAATAACACATGACAATGCTGTAACATTTTGCAGAGATTTATGTAGGCTGACCATAAAGCAACAAAAGTTAGATGAAGCCTGTTGATTAGATTAACATGGGATCTCTTTGGGTCATTAGTTGCCAGGACCATAACTTGGTATCTTTTATAGGGACAGCACCTCAATAAGCACTACCTCAAGAGCTCCACTCTTCACTACAGCCTGGAGGCATTCACTGAGTGTGGATTCAGGAAAGTGAGGACTGCGTGAGGTATTTCCAAGAGAATTTCTTTCAAACACTGATGATACTAAATTGGGAGGAGCTGTTGACTCCCTTGAGGGCAGACAGGCCCACAGAGGGACCTGGACAAACTAGAGAGATGGGCAATCTCCAGCCACATGAAGTCTAACAAAGATGAGTGTCGGATTCTGCACCTGGGACAGGACAACCCTGGTGGTATGTACAGACTAGGGAATGAGTGGCTGGAGAGCAGTGACACGGAGAGGGACCTGGGGGTCCTGGTTGACGGTAAGCTGAACATGAGCCACCAGTGTGCCCTGGCAGCCAGGAAGGCCGACCGTGTCCTGGGGTGCATCAAGCACAGCGTTGCCAGCTGGTCAAGGGAGGTGATTGTTCCACTCTACTCTGCACTGGTGCGTTCTCAGCTCAAGTACTGTGTGCAGTTCTGGGCACCACAATATAAAAAAGACATCAAGCTATTAGAGACCATCCAAATAAAGACCATGAGGNATGAGGGGAAGAGAAGGGACAGGTACTGATCTCTTCACTCCTGTGACCAATGACAGGACTCGGGGTAACAGCAGGAAGCTGAATCAGGGGAGGTTCTGGTCAGGTACCAGAAAAAGGTTTTTCACCTAAACGGTGGTTGAGCACTGGAACAGGCTCCCCAGGGCAGTGATCACAGCACCAAGACTGTCTGAGTTCAAGAAGCATTTGGTCAAAGCTCTCAGGCACATCATATGATTCTTGGGGTGCCCTACACAGGTACAAGAGTTGGGACTCGACGATCCTGATGGGTCCCTTCCAACTCAGAATATTTATGATTCTATAATTCTATGAAAGGGTACCTACATTGAAGGTAACGTGGATATTAAAGCTGGTAAAACCACCAGCTGCTTTGTTTTCATTAGCCACTCCACAGATTTATGGCAGAACCCCTAAATATATCTTTCCAAAGGTTATTTCCAAGAAAAACAGTTGGTCTCCAAATGACGTTTAGCAATGGAAAATTAACAGTGAAATTATTTACTAAAATAATGAGTTTAGTACTAAACTAAACATTCCAATTAGCAACAGCAAAGTTCTTTTAAACTGAGATGATTGGGAAGCTCCTGGACTTACCTGCAAGAATGCTACTACTGAAGCGTATTTTCAGATACAAAAGTAGGTATCACCAGTGTTCAGTAACATGAAAAATCTGCACACTACAATTAAATTAAGTCAATAACCTACACTCAGGAACATATTTTAACATGGTTGTTCCAAGGGCCTCAGTTAGACTCAGTAGGAGAATACTATAGAAGGCAACTGACATGTTGAATAGAAACAAAACAACATTGTACCACTGGGTTCACATATGGGGTTGAGGTTCTTACAACCCCAGATGGGTCTAGGCACAAAAATTGTTATAATAATCATCAGCCTCCAGAAACAGCTGGTAACAAGCTAGATGACATAAATTTAATGGTCTTTATGATTATCCAGTGCTCAAACTAGAGCAAAAAGACAAAAGGCAATACACCGCATTGTTCTTAAAACATACATACACACCCCCCCGCACGCATATACACCGATCTAGACACACATACACACAGAGAACATCAGCACCACATTCTACTTTAAGGCAAAAACACCAAAATAAGTCTTACTTGTAAGGATGCAACTGCCATTCATGAGCAACTGATTGGTAGTAGCTGGTAGTAGCCAACTCAATGAATGCATGTCAGTCCATTATTCTAACCTACCTTTTTCCATCATTTCTTTCTCCTGCTTCTAGCATTATGTGTAGCTAAAATAATAAAACCACTGCTATTCAAAACATTTTTCTAGTGATGAGTTAGGAAGCTCAGGCTGGGCTGGGACAATTCAGCATACCGAAGAAAGAAGACCAGTCCTTACTCATTCAAGGCTCTCTGCTCCAAAAAGACCATACATCACTCTCATCTCTCTCCCACAACTGAGTTGTTGCCTTCAAGCATACATGTCAACAGCACAGTGTAAACAGGAGATTAAGAAGAGTCTGAAGGTACATTTATTCTTCGATTTAGTACAGTAAAAACTAAGGCTAACAGATGTGGAAGAGGGAAGTGAGCACCAACTTATCATGGCCAGGATGAAGGAATGCTCAATCAACAGTTTCAGTACAGAAATTTTTCTTGAAGGTAAAATCAATAATCAGTTTTTGCAAAGATGTAACAGACACGGTCTGCAACTTTAAGCAAACTTCAAGCATCAAATGCCACAAAAGAAATATGTATATACTTACATGACCCTCTTGTATGCACTAATACTACATTTCTCTAAATTACTACAGCCAAATATTAAGGAAAAATACTTTCTACTGTTTGACTAGACTTTATATTACAGTCAATTACCCCCAGGCATATTTCTCCCTATCACATGAAGAAAAATGTAACAGAATCATAAAATCATAGAATAATAGCACGGTTTGGGTTGGAAGGGACCTTAAAGATCATTTCGTTCCAACCGCCCTGCCATGGGCAGGGAGGGACAACTCCCACTAGACCAGGTTGCTCAAAGCCCCATCCAACCGGGTCTTGAACACTTCCAGGGAGGGGCGAGTCACAACTTCTCTGGGTAACCTGTGCCAGTGTCTCACCACCCTCACAGGAAAGAATTTCTTCCTCATATGTAATATAAATCTATCTTCTTTCAGCTTGAAAACATTACCACTCATCCCATCACTACCTGCCTTTGTAAAAGGTCCTTCTCCAGCTCTCCTGTAGGCCCCCTTCAGGTACTGGAAGGCTGCTATAAGGTCTCCCAGAAACCTTCTTTTCTCCAGGCTGAACAACCCCTACACTCTCAGATCATCTTAACNGTGCACAAGGTCTGGAATCTTCTGGAATAAAGACCATATAAGTTATAAGTCCTTGAGAAGCGGGGGGGGGGGGAGGAGAGATGGAGGGGCGGGCAGAGACTAGACTAGACAAGAATCTGTAACTCACAAAAAGCAGTGTTAACCCACCCTTGGACCAAGACTCTGCTCTGCACTCTGTTGACACTGTAACAACGCAGGATACAAGGGTGGTGAAAATTCTCCCTCTCTCTCCCTCTCCCTCTCTCTC
>VZRW01007021.1:117884-185145 GCA_013398125.1 Aegotheles bennettii | reverse complement strand
CCCCTTCCCCCTTCACATCTAGCACATCTAGTTCATATAAGCCCATGCAACTCAGGGTCCTTTCCTCGTTCCTTAGTGCAGGCAGCCAGCAGCCAGGTCCTTCTCATGGTATTTCAGCAGGTGTCTTCTGTCACTCCCTTAATCTTATTTCACGATGGGTGGGAAAAAAAGTTAGGTCTTGTGTTTCACCAAGTGATGCTTTGGACAATCACTCATTGGCAACAGATGTAAGCATGGATGGATTCAGTACAACTTCTTAGCCACCTATGAAAAATTCTCCATCCTGATCATGGAGGCACCGAGTTTCATACATCCATGTACACATCCCTGTCTGCAGGGATGGAGCCCTACAGCCTGTCATCGTAACCCTGTCGTTGTCTTCAAGCCTCAGACACCGGCCAGAAGCTGTAACTTACCCCAGTAAGGCTGGTACCCGCTCTCAAACTCTCTGTTCTCCTGTTAGATTTAAGCAGTGTCTTGTCAAATGAATTAGGTGTTCAAGAGGCATCTGGGTGTGCCACTGGATGATGTGGGTGATGTAGGTAGGGGTTGGACTGGATGATCTTGAAGGTCTCTTCCAACCTCAATGATTCTATGATTCTATGATTCTATGAATAAACATATTTGATCACCTGCAAGGGGAGAATAAGGGTATAGGAAGGCAAAGAGCTCTAGGTATTGTTCATAGACTACCATGAAGTGCGTGTCAGTGTGCACTGGTGTAACACAGAGCAGGACCAGTCCAGGGTGCAAACCAGCTGTATTCTGGGTCTTTTGGAGGCTCTGCTTCTGAACCTGCAAAGTTAGAAGCTCTGTTTTGCAGGATGATTGAACCATCAGAGGAGGTAAAAATGGTTTGGTGCAAATTATGCCCTGTGTTCTCCCTGTTTAAATTGTTTTTTAGCACAAATCCTACCTACTACAGACCTGCCTGCAGCCTAAGTAGCCAGTGGTCTTTGTTGCCAGGCTGGAGAAGATGTGGCAAAGTCAAGTGTCTGTAACAGCATCATTTCTAAACTCCTCCCAAGCCTTGCTCTTTGCTCCAGTCACCCAGGAAGCTCCCATGAGGCAATGTGATCACCTCGGCTCCGATTCACAACTTCTTCAGCAAAAGGCAAAAGAATTATGTGGACTAAAGTCACATCCCATCAGTGTGAGAGTACAGAGGATTTCTGTACATAGGACCATTGGAACTTTAATGTATGGGATCAGGTCCATTCATACATAGGCCATTAAAAGATCAGCTATATGAACAGTCCTCATCTTCTGTTAAATCTACCAAGCCCATGTGGTACAGACTAAACCCAGGGAACCAGAGGCCCATCACAAGGTCACAGTTTTGAATGGTGTAACCAGCAGGACTTGCTCAGTCCTCCCCCACATCAGTTGTGGAGTCCCTAAGATTTTGCAGGACTAGGTGTAACTTGCTGATATTTAGCTGGAAATCTGTCATATATTTATTTGCAACAGGTCAGAAATTAAATAGGGCGGATAGATACGAAAACACAAATCTGAGACTTCTCCACTTTTGGGACAAACATTTTCTAAAGACTTAATCTGGATGCCCACTCGGTACCCAGCATTCTCCATATTAGCATTTGCAAATGATGCTCTGAAACATTCTTTTAGGGCAGAGAGATTTCTCTGACAGGAAAACCAAGTCAGCTATGATACATTGCTCTGCCTCTTCCCTTAGCATCTCTCTGCAGAACCTGGATGTCACACTGACAGGCAGCTGGTGAACTGCAGGCAGAAGTAACAGCCAGTTTTTTAGTACCATTGGTTGCCAATTATTGTATGCAAAAGGTGGGTGCATGGAGGCATCTAGGATCTAATATGAGGTTAAATCAGGGTCCTAAACTTGCCCAGGCTCACAGCAGAAGGAGGTAGTTCAAGGGTTATTGTTAGAAGGCTTTGCTCCAGGCACACACTTACAAGGTATCTGGGAGGGGGCAAATCTTCCCCAGTGCTGCCTCCTCTGCATGACACAGCATCAGGGTTGTCCAGGTTTACACTCCATCTCTTAAAGAGATGGTAGAAACTGCTCAGTTTCTGTTTCTCCTCCCACCTCACAAACCTAAAATAGACTCTGGATAAAGCCATGGCCTCGTAACCCCCTCTTGTGCAGGCTGAATTAAAGCTATCACTGAAGATGCCCTATTGGCAAAGCTAAATGGCTATACATACTGTGTTCGGACAATGCAAAGAACTGATAAAAGGCACTGAACAGCTTCAGAACTATTACATGTCACCTTCTTCTCCACCTGAAGAAGGAGGCATTCAAGCAGATCTTGTTCATTCCCTGTGACCCAAAAAACAGATGCAGGGCTGCTAACTGAGCAAACCAAGCAGGAGAAGTAGGCAGCAAAAAGAATTTGGAGTGACTGAAGATCAGAATGGGTAGAGAGGTCATAAAATAAATAATGAGATAAGGAGTCAGATGTGAAGCAGAGACATCACGCGGAGCATCAAAATGAGTAATTGCCAGTGGGCAGCACATCCATCACAAAGACATAGTACGTTGGAGGAATCTCACAGGTGACCAGGGGAACTGGAAAAAAGCCCTGCACTGCTCCAGGACCTGCTCCAGGCAGGGGGCTGCAGAAAATAGGAGTATAGGTGAGCACGAGTGGTCTCAGACTTTTTGTGGGAGTCAGTTAATGCTGCTCACAGCATAACTGCAGCGAGAATGCAGAATTTCAAGTGTCAAGTAAGTAAATTTGTACTAAAGTAACTGCAATTATACACAGCCTGCACTCACTCCCACGGGACGCTGTGGCAGGTTTGTGATGGACTTCACTGGAAGCAGAATTAGGATGATAATCGATACAAGCACAGCCATCATTTTGCATTTTCTTGTAGCTGCCAAAGCCTACCATAGTAAAAAGCAGAGGGCTTTTTAGATTACAGAGCAAAGGCCTGCAGAGATTTCAGCTACTCTCTGAATAATGGCATGTGATCAAGTCCTTTTGTGAACAAAAAAAAAGAGAATTTCCCACTACGTGCATGTAATTCCAATGCTGTGATAAGTTATTTGTTTCACCACTAGTTAGATCTCTGCACAGTGTTCAGTGGCACAGAAGGTTTTGGTCAATCAATGCATTTTTCATCTCTCATATAAATACTGGTTTGTGCCTTAACTGTGTTAGCATCAAATGGATCTCTGGTCTAACAAAAGCAAAACTAATTTTAGTGCTGTGAATAACCCACTGTGCTCAAAAATTAACCACTTCCTTCAATTACACACACAACCAGGTAGCTGAAAAAGTCATTCAATATATTACGAGTTTGAGTGCTTTTTTGGAATTAAAAAAAAAGGTAATAACAGAAAGAACAGCAGTCTGCCCATCCAAATGGCAGGGGGGCAGAGAGGATTAATGGGAGGCAACCAGTGTTCCAGGTGAGTACTGAAGGTTGCTCCCTCAAGGCATCTGAAGTTGAATGGGAAGAGAAAGGCTTGCTGAGCACCACTAATACAGAAAAGCAGAGGGCTGTGAGACTGAAGGTGTGGTTACATCAATGATCTGCCCTTCCCAGATAACTGTAGTTTATAACATGTATCTGAAGATTATAAGGAAAATCCTCATTTGGCTTCTGTGCCTGGCTAACCTAAAGAAATGAGTTCTCCAACCAGAATTTATTTTCCAAGCAGATACCTTGACCTGCTTCAGAATGAGCCCAGATAATTCCCACAGACTGCACACGAGGTGGATTCACTCACCATCTCCTCCAAGAGCCCACCTGCCTTCAGAGCAACCTGATTCCTCCAAAAGAAACAGACAGGGGAAAGGGAAGTGCTAAGCACCCTCTGTTCGTTCTGGGACACTAACTTTCTATTGATGAAACCTCTAGATTTCAGAGGGTACTTACAGAAGCACAGCAAGAATGACTTGCAAGGAGTCAGAAGCTCCCTTTTGCCTGCCAAAGCAGAAACTCGTAGTTTGCTTTGCTCTTGTTTGGGGCCAGTGATACCACTCGCCAGAAAACTTCACTGGTTATCACAGAAACAGGCTCAGACAAAAGAGAGACAAGAAAAAGAAGCAGCAGTCCTGCAGACCAGCTGGACCGAAATAATGCAACCGTCTCCCAAGCTGGGGCCAAGCTTCCCCGCACAGGCTCTCACAGAGGGCACTGCCAGCTCACCGCTACCTTCTTGAATTCCCTTCTGAGCAGGCTCATGTAGTGCTGATTTTCTGGGGGGAGAAATACACAGGGAATGCTTTGGCTTTTGAGTGCTCCAAGAAGAGCTCAAAGACCTGAAGGAATTTGGAATGGAGAAGAGTCTATGCACTGGCAGGGCATGCACATCCCCAGCCAGGGTTAAAATCTATTTTGCACAGTGCTGGAATTGGAAAAATACATATGCACATGCACAAAGCATCCCTTGTAGAGACTGCCCAAGAGCAGGTGGAGACAGGGAGAGGACAGGGGAAAGATGCTAGGACAGTGGCAGAGAAAATCCTTACCTTAAGCTGCCACATGGAAACTGTCGAAAAAGAAGAGAAGGAACTTAATGACTGTGAAATGAGACCTTAGGCTGGGGGGTTAGTAGTTCTTTTGCCTCTGCTGTATGTTGAAGCTCATGGGAGCTGCCAACCTGCTTCCTGTTGTCTGTTGGACCCACATGGATGAGAAATCAGGGAGTGGACCTTTATGGTGGTGTTTCATGATGATAGGGAGTGGGAGACAGAAAAGGGCAATCCAGCTCCCTAGTTTCTTACTGGTCCCAAGGAAATCACCCTGTCCTCTAACGAGCAAAATCCTTTCACCAAGAGCTGCCAGGATTTCTGCGGTTTTTACAACCTTTGGGTTCCCTGTATAGTCTTGGGGAGATCTAGTCTCCTCTTTCCTAAACTAAACTCCTCTCTGCAAAGTCTCCTTCACCACTGGCTGTAGAGAAAACCATGCCTCTTTCCTCTGCAGCCAAAGTTAGAGGGGGTCATGGTGTCTGAGGGCAGAATGGGACACGTCCTCCCTCGACCCTGCACCTCTTGAATTTCTCCCAGGAAGCTGGAGATGAGCAGCAGGAGTTGTTCGTGATCGCTTTCTATCTGACCCTGTGAGAGTGCAACCCTGAGACACAGGGCTGAGATCCTTGCAACTTGTCCTGAACAGCGTTCCAGTCCCTGAAGGGTCCTACAGGAAAGCTGGAGAGGAACTTTTTACAAGGGCATGTGGTGATAGGACAAGGGGGAATGGGTTCAAACCAAAGAAAGATAGATTTAGACTGCATATTAGGAAGAAGTTTTTTGCTGTAAGGGTGGTGAGACACTGGCACAGGTTGCCCAAAGAAGCTGTGGCTGCCCCCTCCCTGGCAGTGTTCAAGGCCAGGTTGGATGGGGCTTGAAGCAACCCAGTCTAGTGGGAGGTGTCCCTGCCCATGGCAGGGGGTTGGAACTAGATGATCTTTGTGGTCCCTTCCAACTTACACCATTCTGTGATTCTATGAACTTATCTCATCTACCAAGAAAATGCCAAAACCTGGGAATGTGCACATTTCTCCCTTCCCCATCTGCTTTCATCTGCATGCCATCAGGAGGAAGGATATATCTGAAAAATGGTTGTACAGTTCTCTTAGTATCAAGTCCTGTTACTGTTCAGCATGATTGCTGGGATTAAATGGTTTCAATTTTCAGCAATTTCCCCTGTGTATACTCTCTTTTGACCATGCAATGTCCTATTGCAGCTATTTTGCAAATCCTTTAGGTACCTGGGAGAGAGGTGTGATGGGCAGATGTGGCTATTGCCTTTTGTCCTCGGATAGGGCACAGGATAAGGAGGGTCATAGCTGATCCTGGTTGTTGAACCCCTGGTTGTCCTGGGGTCAGCCAGATTTAATATCTGCTGTTTCTTTGATTCATTTGCCACACTTCTAGTGTAACCCAAGACAACACGGGTGACATTTGTTGTGAGCTGGACCCTTTTTCATTAAGAATTGGCCTAAATCCACACACATTTAATGGTAATTGCTAGGCAAGCAGCACAGAGCAAATACCTTTTATTTCAAATCCAAGACAAGTCAGTGCTGGCTGATAGCTGGTTGGCGCTTTCCTATATTAATTAAGTACCTCTGATCTAATATTACACGTGGTCTTTCTAAAAACCTCTAGTGAAAAGTCTGTTTGTTAAAAGTGCCAGTTGAAGTCAAAACAATGCCCAATATTGCAAATTAGGATTCCAGATTCTAGGATGAGATCTATTAGGCTTTCCCTGTTTAACTATTTAAAAACATGGAGGGACAGAATTTGTTTTGTCATTCTTCTGTCTGTAGGAGTCCTTACAGTAGCTAAGAAAAGAAAACAAAATTTCCATAATTTATCTTAGGATATCGGCTGGCTTACCCATCTGTGAGCAAAGAATGTTTTTGCTTAGCTTGCTTAACTAAATGAATCTTGGTTCACTTGCTTGCAGCTGAAGACAAATTAGGCTGATTATATATGAAAGGGCATACAGCACATCTAGGAATTAAACCACGACTGGGTATTTAGGATGAATGAAATGAATAGGCAGCAACAGCTTTGCATTGCTCTGAACAATCAGCAGTCCCCTTCTCTCGCAATCTTTTTAAAGCAGTTTCAAAATAATTCTCAGTGTTATTCTTGTGTGTAGGTTGCTTCTCATACCAAAGGGAAAAAAGTTCGCACAGGAAATTTTTTGTTTCTTTAAAAATCCCTATTTGCAAACCAGCAACCTGCCCTCTGCGATGCTGCCTTTCGGACCCCAGCTGAGGAATTCCTGCCACATGCCGCTGCCAGGCTCCTTGTGCAAACCACAGAGGCAAGCAGTAGCATTGCATCCTCCAGCACTTCTATTTCCCACATCTCTCTTACTCCACAGGACACCGCAGAACATACACCGTAGCCACTGCAAGTGCTTGACAGGTATTATTTCACATTCACTGCTCTAGGTGGTATGGGGAGTAGGCTGAAATACTGAGTTCTTCACGTGTCGATGGTTTTCAGTAATTAGCATATTTCAGCCCAAATCACAAACATCCTCCCTTGAAAAGAATTATAATTGGTGACAAAATCCGTGGCATGCAGTTTCATCAAATGCAAATTTGGGCTAATAAGACAGACACTGGGCTACACTAGGAGAATAAACTGCACCATAATTTTGGTAAAAATGTGATTTTTGCTAATGTTTTGCACATAATGATTTTTAAGAGGACATTTGTAATTTTAGTGCTTATGTGATATAAGTGGGGATTTGAAACACACAGACAAAAATGTCTTACAGGACTGTTCTTGTAGCATACTGTTGACCCATCCCTTGTACAACTGCTTCTCAGTATCACCATGAAAGATCCACGCATCTCAAACAAACTGGAGCTTTAGTTGTCCAGATCCCCTCTGAAACACACATCCTCATTTGTGCTATTCCAGGTACTAGCTGAGATGCAGTAATTCTAGTTTTGTGCTCTCTCCCCTTGGTATGGATTCAAAACAGAAATGGAAGACTGCCTCTCTGGTTGTTTGAGTCAACACAGGCTTAGGTTGGTGCTAGCTCCTTTGCAGTGCTGGTTTTGCAGCTTCATAACCCAAGCACGAGGTCAGGAAGATGCTTGCTCCTGTGATTGATGTCAATAGGGGAAAGAAAAGCAATTTCTCTAGCAACAGAAAACATACATTTCTTAAATAATGGGTGTTGCCCATATTCTGAAATCAGATGAAAATTGAAAGGCAAATATTTGTGCCCAGGCAGTATAAACCTCTCTTTTGAAAGTAACAGCTGCTAGAAAAGGTGGTAGAGGCTTGAACTGGCCAGAACTCTGCTGGGGAAATTCCCAGGAATTTGTTCCAAAGAACAAAGTGCACTAAAGTGTTTGGAGTGTGTAGACCAAAAGTCTTTCTCTATTACAAACACCCTAATGAGAGATGGTCTTGAGGGACACCTTGATTGTATCTGCAACTACATATAACTCCTCGTTCATTTGGTATTGCATGCAAGTACACTGTTGCCTCTCAGGTACCCATGGGCAACTGAAAGGTAGAAATACTGAAGTTGTTTTACTCACTATGACAGAGGGACCCCAAGCCAAAGTGCATACTGAGCCAGGTCCTCGGGATCTCAGCTCACAATTTCAGCTAAAGCCATCTTTTCTTCCCATCACTCATTTCCAAAGTCTGACTGTTCTTTCCATCTGCACCTGCTTCCCTGCAGCTTGGTCATCCTCTGCCTCTGCCAGCCCGTGCCGGTACTCCCATGACCATCCTCCCTTCCTAGCGAGGGGTGGGTCAGTCACTATGGGTGCAATGCCTAATTCCTCCAATGCCCGGTGTGTTTTCTGCACGCCATTTTAGCAGCATGGGTAGTCACGGTAAGCTGATTCTCTGTCTTCTCGTTTCAGCTGCTCTAACCCATATTCAGGCAATGGAGAAGCAATAGAGCACTTTCTAGATCACAGGCAGAAGATTTTTCCTCTTACTAAAAATACCCAAACTACTGCAGCAACAGCAGACCCAGCCACTCTCTGTTGACTGAAACGTGATTCTCATCTCAGTAAGAAATCAGAACAAAAAGTTTTCTTTCAAAGACTTTCTGACTGCAAAAACATGGGAAGCAAATGTAGCAAGTCAAATCCCCAGCCTGAGATAACATAGTCGATACCGGGGAGGATATGGCTTTTGCTCTGAATTGGATGCTGTCTTATTAAATGCTGATAGGTGCTCATGAATATAAGTCAGCAGTTTCCTTTTATCTAGTGTTTTTGTTTTCCTCTGATATGACAGGCTCCTGTTTTAGTATATAAACTTGCTTTTGATGTATTGATGCGCCAAGAATTTATCAATCATGGAGAAAACAAGACAAACTATCATAATATTGGGGGTTTTATAACACAGTTGTTGAGCTTTCATGATACAAGCATCATAATAAAATGATTAACTACATACAGGAGCACACATCCAGCTTGCTTTTGAAAAATCACATTCCAAACACACACATATATTTCTAGAACAGCCATATAAATGGATATTCAGTCATACCCTAACTTACAAAACATACACTAGTGGCAATCAGAGAGATAAACCCTTGTCTAACACTGAACAGCATTGTCTCGTCCCTTACTACAATTTTCTACTGTGCTGAAAAAAATTTTGCATCTACTGCTGAATCCAGGCTCTGAAATCTGAGGACTGCTGTATCACCGTGCTGTACAATCACCGAATGTCAGATTAAAATATGCACAGGCATCATATTATTCCATTATCAGGAGAGCACAAATATGTCTCTTTTCAGATATTTTTTATATGGTTGTAAGAAACTGCATTTTTTTCCAGAAAAGACTGTTTGAGAATTCCAATCTTTATAATGCGGTAATGTTACAGATATCTAAGGGAAAAAAACAAATGCAGCAAATAATTTTATACATATTTTGTATACAATTAACAGCTTCTTAAAAATGAGGATAAAGTTACACCTGTCAGAGATGTGAGCATTTTGTAAAATAACAGCACTTTTCTTGGAGTCACAAAGGATGAAAATTAATTAAAATTATACATTACTGCTGAAATACATTTAATGTAACAAAAAAAAATACCCTTAGTAATGTTAATAGCTACCTTGCTTTAACAGCCATCAATAAATGATCCTCACAATGACTTCACATGGCAGAGAAAGCCACAGTATCCCCGGAAGTCTACATGCAGGGAAATTTTAAAAAGCAGTCACACAGAGAGAGATAAACAAGGATTATGACAAAAGTAACCCCAGGAGCCCCATTTCTTTTAAGCCGTAGAGGCATGCCAGTCCTTCTCTCATCCACAGCACCAACGTTCCCTCATGAAGCTGCACCAGCAAGAGCTTGGCAGCTCAGGGAGAGGCACTCCTGGGGCTCAGTGTGTGTCTGGAAATTCCTCCTCTTTCCCACCAGCTGGGCTGCAGCTCCTGTGCTGCTGGTGCAGCTCAGGGAGCAGAGGAGGGAGATGAGATGTGGGGGGCCAAGGAGGTGGGGAGCACCTGGGAATAACCCAAGCCACACTGGCCTCCTGCCTCACAGGTGTTTGGAGGAGTTTCTGCAGAAAGAAAACTAATTTACAGCCAAGCCAGAGAGTTCTCGATTTCTACAATGTGTGAGAATGAGGCTGTGTGGATACATGTGAAATTAAACTTACCTGCATGCGAGGGAACTGCAGTCTCAACTCAGTGGCATCATTTTCCATTGCTGCTATATAAGAAT
Organism: Aegotheles bennettii; assembly: GCA_013398125.1. Taxonomy (NCBI): domain Eukaryota; kingdom Metazoa; phylum Chordata; class Aves; order Caprimulgiformes; family Aegothelidae; genus Aegotheles; species Aegotheles bennettii. The sequence continues at coordinate 174,965 of VZRW01007021.1, read as the reverse complement.
TGCATTTAAAACTTGACATCAACCCTTTTAAACGTACAGGGCTTTCCCAAACAGCAGTCTAAACAAATGCCCAGGCAAGAGGTGTCACGAGTATTTCTTGAGAATGTCCATGTCTCAAAAAGACCCCTGTGGCCCCAATTTTTAAGCAATTCAGAGAAGGCTAGTTGTTAATAGTCTAAGAATTCTCATACAGGGTCTTCCTCTCCACTGGAAAAACTGAGGGGTTTACAAATTAAATATATCTTTAAAATAAAAGTTGAAAACTGTGGAACTGGCATCAGAGATGCGCAGACAAACAGCAGGTAAGGACAGTGTCCCTAACCAGAAAGACCGGCTGCACCAGCTGCCTTCAGCCTCCCAATCAGTGCGTAACTGGGAGGCTTTCCTGGGGGACTAGCTCATGGGAACACTAGCAGGTTCCTTATGCAATGCATGGAAGAAGAATAAAGCCAGAACTTGGGTGTATTTAGACTAAAATTTACCTGCATGATGTGCATTCAGACATCAAGAGACACCAAACCTCTCCTGAGCTCAGCGTCTGTGTGTCCCTAACACTGACCCATCCTGGAATGAGTCAGTGCAAAACTTTTCCCAGGATATAACTGGGTTGACTCCATTATGGTTTCCTACTTTTTTTCTCCATTACTTTTTAGTTTTACATATACTGACATTTCCTGGTTCTGAGTGAAACTGGACATAAATGGCAGCTCTCTTCCACAGAGGCAGGAAAGCACAGGCTGTTCACAATACTCCTGACCAAATTTGCAGACTCACTCTTTCCCAAAGCATCTAAAATATTTGGCTGCTAATTCCAATCTACCCAGCAAGCACTCCATCAAGGATTTCCTGGAAATGACTAAGCTATTTAGGGTATCCAGAAACCCTCTTTTCTGAGAGGTTCAAAAGCTATGAAAATAATGTGTCAAACAAGGATCTTAAAGGAATAATTAGGGTAGCAGGAAACATGAGCCAAAACTGGAGCCTGTTCCTACTATCCTCTAATATTTTTCCTTTCATATTATCAAAAGATCAAGTACTTAAGCCCGCTGAACTCCAATGGCTAGGGAAACCTGAGCTCAAACAGAAGCTGCTAATGAGAGGCATTTCCTAAAGCTGCTGTAGCAGGTGTTTCCTGCTGAAATGGGGAGGGCCACAAATGTAAATCTCATTTGGAAAGTTTCTAACCCCAGGGATAACATTCAGTGGTGCTGCCACTCTCACTGCCATCTGCACTAGAAAGTGGTTCCGACTGAACTAGATAGCACTTGATCCCACTGAGCGAGCCCAATTGTTTGCATTCTTGCACAAATGTGTGAATGGCAGCCTTCCGGCAAAGCAAATGCTGGGTCTGCTCCCTTCAAAGGCTTTGCCAGTGATCCTTGCCCTGCTGGCTTCATCCTTAATTGGCCTACACGGTGGGGAGCAATTAAAAATAAATGGTAGCTTGCTGCGCTGCTGTAAGGGGAAGTTTTGCAACTCCAGGCATGAGTGCAGCTACCTTAGTCCACTGCGTATGCCATGGCAAGAGGGAAAGTGGAGAGACCTGGCTATTCTGAGTAAGTGCCAGGGGAAAAAAATCACACTGTAAGCTGCAATAAATCATCATTAGCCTTATGATTAAAAGTTTGATTGTCTGGGGCAGGAGCACGCTTTCCCTGGTGTTTGTGCAGAGTGTGGGAATGGCATTTGCTATTACACCTATAGTCCAGAAATGGGATTTTTCATACTGTCTTCTCAAGACGGTACATACCCGCTTCCATACAGTCTCAGTGGAGAGAATAGAATGGCTCTTATCTGCATGGAAAAATGAGGTTTCCTCAAATGAAACATCCAATAGCAGAAGTTGTAAAACTAGTCTTTAATGAAAGACAACTAATCTTGAAGAAAAGTAATGTCCTCCCACAAGCCCATCAGGGTTTCTGAAACTTTAATCATAGGAGGGAAATTCTGAACCAGCCATTAACTTCCCATGATCATCTGTATCATAACAATGGAGTTTTTCAGACAATTTCCAACTACTTGTTAAAATAGTCCACTATAAGGATGAACCGAAAATCCCCATCAGCTATAGAATTAAAACCTGAATTAAAAATACAGTCTTTTGCTACACACCAACCCATATTACCATGACATTCAGAAATGGATTAAAGCACAAAAAAAGGGAGAGCTAAGAGTCACTTGATTTTCCTTCATTTCCAGAGACATTTGACAGGGAAGATGTTCAGCTTCACCCAGGAACTAAACAGGTAACTCATGTCAGCAACAGACATTATATAAATATCATTAGGAAACAGTAGGGTTGCACATCACTTTTTGCATCTTATTATTTTACTATAAAGCATCTCAATATTTCCTGTATCAGAGATGTGTGTGGTACCTTCAGGGGTGTCTCAATTTCATGGTGGAATAAAAAGGGACAAAGCCTGCACTGGAAAATCTCCAGGACATCCTTTCCTCTTGTTCCCTTTTTGATACTAAATTGAGGTTGATCAAAGACTTTACTTAGATGATATCCGAAACAATCTGTGATGCAGTTTTTAAGAGTTTACCATCTCTCCAAAAAGCTACCACTCTTCTTAAGCTGAGTCAGTGAGCCTGGGACAGAGCTAGTGTACAGACACACACTACTTGTGCTCATTTTTATGCCTAGTGTTTAGAATGAAAATCTAGACATAGCTCTAAAAATTATTTCTCCCATAAATAACATGTGATGTTCCAACATCTGTAACACATGTTGGGAGTGGGACAGAAAGGTGTATTTGTTATGTATCAGCCCGGTTCAACCTCTGTGATTATGGAGAGCTCCTCTTTCCCAGGAAATGACCTACAAGAAGCATTTGCAGTAGATTTAATCTTCAGATGGGAAAGAGGTTACATAAACTGGATCTCTGCATAGAAATATCTTGTGTGTTGAGCTGCAATATAGCAATACGTCTGAAATGCATTGACAGCATATGATTTGCTCAACTGCTGAACTGGGACATTTATGTGCAAGCACATACATTTGATAGATTGTTTGCAGGCACCTTCAAAATTCACTTTCCCTGAACCTGCAAGATTTCAACAGCAGTAGGATGCTGTGTGGGCTGAGGAAACGCTTTTCATGTTCTCTCCATAGAGGGCTGAAGAAGATAATGTAATCCATAATTCTTCAACAAAGAAATGTCACTCATCTAAGGCACTTTCCTTTTAGTCCATTAATTTGTGATACAGCTCCTACAAAAGAAAAAGTTTGAAATGATGCAAATCTCTCTCAAACAGTTCTGAGCAGAGAAACAGTGAGAGGCCAGTTGCTTAGTGATAATCACAAAGGCAGGGAAGAGAATACTGCAAGCCCTGTGCTATCTGCACAGTCAACATGATGAAAAGGCTATGGCCTTGCAAGGGAAACGACATTGAGCTGCTTTGTTGTGTTGCTTGTGAAGATTTCTTATATGCTCATTCTACTTGATTACATTCAACATTGATAATTAGGTCTTCTGACTCCAGGGTTAAAAACTTCCTACAAAATAATGTCAAGGGTTCTAATATATCGTTACTATGACCTTTGTAATACAGTTTTTAAAAATCAGGTGGTATTTCAAAGCACATAGCATTTTGCATAAATTTTGTGTTCCTCCTTCTCATACCAAAGGGACAAAATATGTAAGCACTACAAAATGTGTTTAGATGAGGCACAAAATATGCCAATGAAATGAAGGCTGCCCTAAAAAGTCTGTCTGCTCAGATGATCAGACAAGTTCTGTGGGAAGCATTTAATATTAAGAAGTTACTACTGCTAGGGCAAGTCCTATAAGCCATGAGATCACTTACGGAGTCCCGTCCCTGTTTCTCAGGAACCTTGATCTCCTCCCTATTAGCCACTCCATGGGCCACAGGCAACTGGTCTTCCATAAGGCAGGAGAACCCCAGCAAAATCCTTTCTGACTGCTGCCAGTGTCTTCCTGTTCAAGATACACAAGCCAGAGCACAGCGAACACTCATATTTTTTACTGTCAACTCCTGAGTACAGTGCTTGCAATTACAAGAGCAAAAATGTGATTTTATAAAACAATATTAAAATTGCAGTTTTGCTTACCTAACTGCTAAGTGCTTTTCACATTTACAAGTTGCCCCAAAATAGTAGAGTATGAGATGATTCAGAGATTATTTTTGTTCTTTTTTTTTTACCAAAAAAATCTTTAATTAAGAATGGAAGAGGAGCACTGTCCTGGCCCATTTAAGAGGACTAACAAAATGAGGTCTTATATTATTTCCAGCCCCAGAAGTATGTTGTATATTTATACAAATCTTGAGGCAATACAATACAAAGCCGACAATGCAAATGAACTAAAGATTAATGCAAACGTAATGCAACGCCACAAGGGGAAATTGAGATTGCACAGCACCTGTGCATATGTGTGAACAGACCACTTCTACATTGCACGATGGCAATTTCCAGTGTCCTCGGATCCCTTTCCCTCCATAAATGCTGCATCTCAAGTTGCGTATCACAAACTGCTGTTCAAGAGCTGGTAGCGGGATGTGGAGCAGTCCAGGGCTTGTCCCTGGCTCACGGCCACCAGCGCAGCACCATCTGCTGGGAACACACACACTCTGGACAAATCTTTCCTGCACCACCCATCCTCCTAAACACCAGACACCTCGAAAATTTCCACCGCTCTGGTTCTTCTCCTTTGTTTTCAGCAAAGATAAGTGATTAATCACTCCAAATTAATCAGACTGCTACTTGAGCTATTGGCAGCTAGGAGAACTTGGCAAAAAGCACAGTATGGCCTGCGGAAAGTTTGCATTTTAAGGTCCCATCCGAGAAGTCATTTCAATACAGTGGCCTCTAATCTCTGCAGGCTAACTTCAGGGGCAGGCATTTCCAAGACACTGGTACAGACTTGTGATGCCAAAATGAAGCCGGGAACCTGAAGCAGGGCCCCTTGGACTGAGCAATGGCTTTGAGTGTTCAACCCTTCAGAGGAGACTGGTTTCAGACACTGCAAATTGAGACATAAAAGGCAACAGAAGGTGGTGCTAGGTGAGAGATCTAAGCTACTGAGCATACCACTGACTGTTTTATTTTGCCACTGTTAAATCTGTGGAAGAATTAGTCACATTTTCACAGTCAAAACTAAGCTTCATTATAAAGTAGGATATCAACATCTTTATTAGCTATGAAAAACACCATGTATCCTCCCCACATTAACAGCAAAAACCAGCTGGAAAATTTTGGCACGCTTTTTTTTTTTCTCGGATTTTTTTTCTGTTTAGAAAAACATCCATTGGAGGAGTATGAACCTTTGGTGGAAATCAGAAAGCTTTCACCCTTAAAGAGTACTTCAGGACAGAATGTCTGCACCCTCAGAAGGGGTGGATAGGTGCATCTGCAATATGCTGAGACAACCAGAAATACCTCAATTTGTTCTTCCTCAAGGATCTCTTCACCTCCTCCCATTGTGTGGCACAGGCAGGGCCAGAAAGACATTATTGAAAAATGGCCAGACTTTTTGCTTGAAATAAATCCTCTATTCAGTTATACACCGAAGGCGTTTGTGGTTTTGGGGTGGTTTGTGTTTTTTTGGGAAAACTTTAATTCTTGGATCTCCTTTAAAAGCAAACCAAAACCTCCAAGAGCTCAGGATCTCTTAGTAAAATGCAGGTAAGAGTGAGTTGAACTAAAGTATATTATCTTATGATATAGACTTTACATTGAGCAAAAGATCTAGGAAAAACACCCAAGAACCCCTGATAGAGTTGTAGGCTTTAGTCAGTATCAGCTAACCAGTTGTGCATGCCGTAAAGTGGTTCAAGATGACAAAATATACCAGAGACTTAGAGACCAGATGCACTTAGGAGAGTCAGTTCATCTCGTTTGTTAAAGAAACTCTTTTCCACTCTTATTGGTAATCCCAGTGGACTGAGTTAGTACAGGCAATTCTGCTTGTGTGTTCAGACTTCCAGCGACAAAAAATTTATTCCCAGAGAATACCATCATAGATTAACAATCAAGAAAGGGCCATCCATTTTTTTTTTCAAATAAATGCTTCCTGTTTACAGTTACTAATGTATCAAAATATTACTAGGTTTCCATCCCTATCTGTCTCCAGCTTTGCAAATCCACTATGCCACTGTGTCATTTGTGCCACGATGGTATTTGCAAGCAGAGCAGCCATTTGCTCCTGAAAAACCCAATCTACTACCCACAACCTATATTTCTCCTAAAACATTTTATGATTCTGGAAAACAATTTCTATCATGAGAATTTCATAAAATAGTAGGGAAAATTGAGCATATAAATCTATATAAATACCTAACTGTAACAACCTCTGGCACTTTAATTCAACATAGTTTAGTTTCCTCCTCATAAAAATGGTTTCATTTCACAAAAGGTGCTTTTTAACATAAAGATTACTATCATTTGAATAATCTGAATTATATTCCTGATTAATTCTTTTTTCCAGCTACTTTTAGTAACAAAAAATGAACAGGAGGGAAGGTCACTGTGACCAGCAGTGTTCTCCAAATCCAGCTGGAGACTGCTAGCAGTAGCTATTTACAGTTTTAGTAGACAAATACACAAGCCCCAAATATTTTTCAAGTGCTAAATCAATGAGTCAACATCCAAAGGCCATATATGATAAAATTCTTCATTCAGTTGCCCCTGTAAATGTTGTTGCTGTTATCTCATGTGTACAGGGCACAGCAGCAACTTGCAGGCTCCACCAGCTGCCTCACTCTGCAAGTCAAAGACACCCAGAATAATGGTCCCTGACCCAAAAGCCTGCAGTTTCCAAGGCAAGACTCCCCAAAAGGGTGATATAAATGAGGGGATGTATGAGCGGGGTTAATAAAAATGTGTAGGTTGTGCATTCTAGTGTACACAATTGCAGTGCATATAATTCCTTTTCAGAACAGGATCTCTGAATCTCTACCTGACTAATGAGGCATGCTGGTTTAGTTTGATTTTATTTCACATAGGCCATGTACTAATTCATATTATATAGCTTGAAGCCTTCAAGCACAGTGGAGCAGCAAGCAGAGGAAGGAAAGGAAATGGCAGTCTCCTCACAGAGCATGTCAGTATTTCTCTCTCCAAAGTGTCCTGCTTCTCCTTTTTCTCCTCCCACAACACAGAGGTTTGTATGTGCATTGAATGCTGGCTATGGAGGCAAAGCTCAAACTCCAGTTCACAGGGCCAGCACATCCTGGTCAGGGAGGTCAGCTGTCACTCCGAAGGAGAACAACAGATACAAAACTCAAGGTGAGGGTTCAAGCTTACCCATTTTGGCATGGAGAGATTTGTATGAATACCAGTGCCCTTAGCACCTACTTGCACACAAAAGAGGAAGACAGAGGTGTCAGGGAAATTGTTGGCTGGCCATTGATTTCAAACAGCTTTGAGGCCATCTTTAAATTCTCACAACACTTTATTGAGAGAAAAACATGGTCAAATACCAGGAACATGGGCAGTCATTCAAAATGAAGGGTCAGCTAAAACATCAGCTAAGGCTTGAAAGCACGAGGCTAGTGCTCCACAGAGTGAGAGCAGAGTTTCCTAGCAGCCCCCAGGCTAGCACCAGAGGGCTGTGCCTGCCAGAAACAGGTGCCGGAGGGTCCTACCTCATTTTTACATTTTAGCAACACTTGTGTTGGTTTCTGTCCTACTAATAATATCCAGAGGCATCGACAACTTCCAGAGCTAATGTAAGGACCCAGCGCAGACCCTGAACTATTTACAATAACCTCCTTCCCACATCACTCCACAAAAACCATGTATTTATGCAGAGAAGAAGAGGAACAGGGTATCAGAAAACAAGTCTCTGAAAAAGCATCATCACAAATAAATGCTGTACATAGTGCCTGACTTTTTTAATGAGGCAGCAATTTGTTAATTCATCTTTCTGTTTTAGTAAATACAGCCCCTAAAGTAAGGGAACACATTGTATTCACAGCAGTCTGTAACTACACCAAAGTAAAGATGCTTGTTAAAAATATCCAAATATATTCCTGATTAGGAGCAATTACTTATCTTTGGTTACATCTTTTAATTTCCTCAATGGCCAGGAACAGATAACATTCCCCAGGAAGACCATAATGTAGATTTATGTGACAAACCACTACCTGAAGTGTAAATGTTACGGGATGGTGGGGAAAAGCCAAGGTACCAAGTCTACCCTGCACCACAGGCAGAGGTTTCAGTACAGCACTTTTCTAGCCCTGATCATGTGAATCCCTGAAGGCATCTTTCTTAGCCCACATAAGGCAACTGGCTGATTTCACTTGTCACTTTTCAGACTGTTGAGCATGCAAAATGAATACAAATTCTTACCTGCCTCTTTTTAAGGTTCAAAACAGAATAGGAAACTCAAACGTAGGCTGCAAAGATAAATAACTGTTTGCATATTTACAACAGCAACATATATACTTTTAATGTAAATAAAGGTATAGTTTATTTATGTTTATTTATAGTTCTGTTACGCAACACAAACTATATATAAAATTATTTTGCTGTAAATTCACATGGACCAAGGAACAGGCTCAATTATTGGAACAATCCCGAAAAATCATTCAGAAGCATCACATACGGAAACATATTAATCCATATATGGATTAATACTGATTTGCAGATACTGGCCTGAGTGCCCCAACTTTAGGAAACCCTCAAGAACAACATTTAGAGCCTTCTGGTCATGAAGCTCTGCTAGCAAGTGTAATTCCCATGGAAGTTCCCTCCCGTTCAGCAGGTCTTCTCCTAAGCAAAATGTCCCCTGACAGCAAGTCCTGCCTGAAACCCTGTTCAAGAGCTTGTAACCAGTAGCTCTGTAAGCAGTAGGACAACCAGACCTGGTATCTGAAATCTCTTTTCTGTGGTTTCTCTGATGCTTAATAAAGGATGAGACTTTCTTTCCATGGACTATTTCTCATACATGTGGATGTCCATCTTCATAAAATATGCAAGAACTTAATAGCTCTGTGGCTCCATCACAGTCAAATGTAGACAAAATTGCCCCATGTTTGATACTTAAGGAAGGAATGACTGACATGAGCAGGCACACAAACAGTGAATGCAACACCATCATTGCAGCCAAGGAAATAAGACTGCCTTGCTCTTCTGACTTGTCTGTTGAACAGTGAGAATTACAACTTACTGCCAGCCTTATTACAGGTGAGTAAGATAAACTCCTGAGGTGCAGGAAAGATACTTCTGCTCAGATATAGTAACATCAGAGAAGCCCTACTCTTCTTGACTTCTGTATCCTATGCTGTGTGAATGTGAACCTCACTTCTCACCTGACGATCACAATATGACTAATGCAAAGCACTCCAATTCTCATGTTGAACAACATGCCAAATAATCAGTGAAACTACAGTTTTAATTACCATCATGAATAAAAGCCTTTAAAACATCCATGTACAGTCTCTGCTCAGAAAGTCTTCATGAAACTAGCACTTGAGATGGCTCGTTCAACCGTCTGCAGCTCACTGGCCTGGACACCAGGAATGTAATTACTCACTTTAGGATTCTACCAATGTAATAGTAACAGTAATATGCAGAAAGCCTACAGTGGAGTCATAACTCATAACAGGGCTTCAGAGTTGCTGTGAGTATTATATCATTAAAGGAGTTTTTCCCAAAGGAATTGTTCTAGGAAGCTGCAAGGCTGAAGGGCAGTCCAGCAAATAATTTCTCCTTTAATAGTGAAACATCTAATCTCTTCAGTAATTACATATTTCTCTACACCTGACAGGTGTAGACATTCTGATCAGCTCTCTGCAGTCAGAGAGTTGCTGTGTGTGGGACACTGGCTTCAGAAATAACTTTCCATAATTACTTATGTGCTTGGTCTGACTCACCAGACTACTGCTAAGCAGAACAGTGGACACTCTTGAATTTAACACAGTATGGAACCTGGGCAATCGCAAACACACAATCCTCTTGCTGATTAGAAAAATATTTATTTAGGTGAAGAGATGAAAAAGAAATTATCTGCCCCCAAATGCTGGTTAAGCAGCAGAGCATACAGGCAAGGAGTATTTAGATTTAATATCAGGAGAAACTTTTTCACTGTGAGAGTGACGGAGCACTGGAACAGGCTGCCCAGAGAGGTTGTGGAGTCTCCTTCGCTGGAGACATTCAAATCCCGCCTGGATGCGTTCCTGTGTGATGTACTCTAGGCGACCCTGCTCTGGCAGGGGGGTTGGACTAGATGATCTTTCGAGGTCCCTTCCAACCCCTAGGATTCTGTGATTCTGTGATTTTCAATGCAGAATACTAATAGCTGAGGTTCCACTTAGAGGTTATGATCCAGCCTCTCAGGTCATCAAAGTATGAAGATATGGAAGTGGTGTCGATACTAACTGAAGAATTTATGCTGGATGCAACTCCTCACTGAATGGGTGCCTTGCTTTGACTTAGCATCAATGAATTTTACCTCAAATTCTCACTACAGCCTCTAGGATGTGCCTGTTTTATCTGAAGATAATTTTCTCTAGTTTTCAAATAGCATAATTAATAACCTGTGATGAAGCAAGCAGATGAATGCACAAGTAGGTAAATCTCTGGTCTGCCCTTCCCTAGACAGCAATTTGTTGCACACATGAACCAATAATGTAAACTTTCATGCAACTCTTCCCATAGATTATCTGGATATGCTAGAGGGAAAATGTTCAGTGGTAAAGTCAGCATATTTTAAAACACTTGTATTGTTATTGGTTAGGGAAAGCTTTATAGTCAGTCCATTGCTCAATACAGTCAGCATAGCTGAAACAATTATGTTTCATCAACTGTAAAAGGTACTTTCATTGCTAGAGAGTAATATTGTCACAAAAAAAAAAAGAGGTAAGCAACAGCCATTTCCTAGATCTGCAGCTCTAAAAAACTCACATTCGAGTTCTGAAAACACACAGTAACTGCAAACACACTCCTCAGGTTCAAAACTATATACACAAACTATATAATACATTGGGAGATGTGGAGTAATCTGATGCTTATGGATAAATCACCTAAGGACAAAAAGACACAGGAAGTCATTCCGAGGCTCCAAACTAGGTTTGTCAAACACCTTGACACTATTAAGCAGACAGAGATGTAAGGCTTTAATGGATTACCATAGCACAAGAAATTGAACCTAGGAGCCAGTCACTCTTCAGTGCCCAGCAGCAAGGTTAACTAGGATTCAGATTTGGATTCTAGTTTGCGATTGATCAGTGTCCCTATACAAAGTTCAAGGCTCTCTTTTACTTTCCCTAGGAGCACTGCTGAAGATAATCCTCCAGTTTCTTCAGCCAGTCTGAACCACAGAGCAGTTTCCCATTACTGTGTTTTCTCTTCACCTCTCCTTTCCTTTTTTAAGGGTGATCTTCTGAAGCAACTTCCCATTTTTTTGTCTGATTTCTGCCTAGCACCGTTTTCCCTGTTTATCTAATGTTTTATTATGTCCTGTAAGTACCTTGTCCCACCCCTACCATTTGCAATCCTACGCCTTTTCTAGCCCTGATTTACTCAACTTCCATTTCCTCTTTTCCTGTTGTTTTTTTTTATTTTATTTTTCTCATTTAGAAACCATATTTCACAATACTTTTTGGCAGCAAGAGGGAAGTGTCATGTACTTGCTGGTGTGCAGATGCTTTCCTTGTAGGTCCAACATCTTTTTCATCCAGCCACTAAAGTAAGTTGATTCTAAAGGCAGATGTAGTATTAGATACAAGGTTATGTATCATTTAGTTAAAGCAAAGATATGCTTTATTTTGAGAATTTTAAAATAAATTGAGACTGAATGTGTGTGTAGTCTCTTATTTGACTAGTTAGTCCTCTGATGCACCTGTATTTTTTCAGTCTCAAATTCCAACCAGCTAGTTAGTTTATTTCTTAAACTCCTAGCAATGGGAGTTTTTAGAAGTGCCATAAATGAAAGAAAATAAAACAGAATACGAACCTAACACAGGAGTTCCCTCGTGGAACCTTAAAACCGATTAGTGCTGCTTTTTGTAAGGTTCAGATTGAATGTGATCATCTGGAAAGTCAATCTTCCAGAATAAATGTCAAACAGCATGATTATAAAAAGAAAAAAGACAAATGGCATAGATGACTTTCAAGCTTTTCAAAGCCCAGTGTGTGAGGTCCTTATCCCTCCTATGACTATCCTTTGACAGAAACTGAAGGAGCACAAAATGTGCCAGAGGGAAACACTGATTCCACGCAATCAATAATTTTGATTTCCATGCTGTCACAATTCAGTAGTAAATTAGGAATCAGAGGATCTACCAAGAAATGCCAGATGGTTCATTATGAAATACACCAGCTGTCCTTTTTCCTCCAATGTCTCATTTTAAACTGGTGGAAAATGAAGTTACTTTAATCTATCCTGTACAACTCTGTAATAAAAACAGACACCAAAATAAAGGTTGAAATATCCAGCTACTCACTGGATTCACCCAGTCTACCATCATGATGACACATAGTATAAGCCCTCAGCTACTTCACAAAACAGATGACATTTCCACTAAGGTACCTCTGCTCTCAACACCATACTGGCCCTTGTCTAACCGAGATCATAGTGTCAGGGTAGGCAAGCAGACAAACAGCTCTTACTGTAAACTGGATCAACACCTACACAACTGAGCTACCAAGGACACGAGTCCAATGAGTACATTGTACCTAAAGCCTAACAAAGGGCTTGAGTTAGCAAGTTAGCAAGATTCTCATTAGCTGTCATGTCAAAGGTGGCTCCTGCATTAAGTGTCTGAGAATGAAAAGCAAAGGCAGTTTTAGAGGGATATTTATGAATGGCTTGAGACAAAACTCCTTAGTTCAACAGTTTAGCAATACCCATTTCCAAAACACCCATGTATTGGAACGGAAAGCAGGGGGCAAAGAAGTTACTAAAAAATCATATCTGTTTACTATCTTTGGGTGCTACCTTTGCAAAACCAATAGCTCAGAACTGTTAATAAATAATTCCTTAGGATTATAAAAGGATACTTTCTTAGACATACTGGACTAAAACTCTTCCTGGTTTTATTTTGGTTGTATTACTTAAGGGATTATTTTGGCACATTTTAAGACCATAACAGACTATGCATATTCTTTGGAGCTCAGTCTCAGTTATTACAGCTCAGCCAAACTCTTTCCACTAAGGTTTGCTGGATAACAAATCTAATCCTCAGCCAAGCATAAAGATGTAAGCAGTGCAAAAAAGAAGTGGTCCAGGGGGACATTTTTCACATTGGCTCACAAAAAAACCAATTCATTTTCAAGTTAATTCTTTTCAGTTCCCTAGCTAAAAAAGATGACATAATTCATGTTGCTAGGTGAGTGTATTAACAAAGTCTAAAATACAGCCCAGTAAAAATTTTATATGATTTTCTCAACTGTGTGTTTATAAATTTCAATCCTTCAAATCTTTTGGAAGATTACTCAAATGTGTCATTGTTAGATCTGCAGCCACAATTTCTCCACACTAGTAATGTAAACTACATTAGCTGGGCAGCTAAGTGCACACACTTATTTCTCTGAGAGAAGAAAACAGTAATTATTTCTTGGACTTTACACAAATGTAGTCACACAAGTTCCTTTTTCCTCCTCTTGGAAATTGCCATGCATCTTTGAGTGTACCGGTTATTCTAGAAAAAAAATATTTTAGGCACCAGGATGCCCTTTTAACTTTCTGACACTCAGAACCTAGTATTTCTATTGCTGTGCTTAAGTGTCTAGGATGGACAAGAAACCAGTGAAACAAAGCAAAGGATCAGCAGAAATTGAATTAGTCCTAAAACTTAGATATTTCATTGAGAAACAGGACTTACAAAACTCAAGAAAAACAAGCATTTATCTTTATTTCCAAACAACATACATACAATTTTAAAATAAAGTTTAAATATGTCCTTGTAGTATTACTAATTCAAATGTTGTTGGGATATGAAATTAACTCATTTTTGCCCCTTCAGTTGTTTATATGACTTTCAAGTTATTTCCACTTTAATAACCTGCACCTTTTAATAAACACCTGACACAACATTTCTTTAAATGTCTATGTATTAAAATTCTCTATTCTTTCAAGTATTTAAAAGTATTTTAAAAATACTTTAAAAAATTAAAGTATTTTTAAAATATAGTTAAATTGATCCACTTTGCAAGACAATGTTTATACTATCTCTTTTTAGCAGTGTTGTAAACTGAATGCAATCTGGTTTTTAACATAACCAACAGCTGCTTCAAAATGTCCTTTCTGAGGCTCTCGCCCTTTTTCAAAGGACTTTCATGAAGAATGTCTTTAATTAGTATTCATTTCAAGTACATTTTTAATTCATTTCATAAAAATCTGGTCTGAGTAGAGTTCTCACCATTGTAAATAACTGACTAAATATTCAAATCTTTAAAATTGTACTGGAGAGCAGTAAGATAATTTATACAATGCTTTTTGGCGTATCCTTTTCTTTCTTGTCTTGCTATAAAACTTAAAAGACTACGCTACACACTGGAGAAGGTTATGTTTGAACTGGTGAAGGTTACATTTGGCCAGAGCTGAATGTTTTATGTAATACTAGCCTTGCAGAACACCAACAATAATAAATTCTGTGCCGTTAACTCCCTTTTATTGGGTCCTTTCTGACCCAAGGACCTGAAGCACAATACTGAGCTGGAGAGAAACTGCCTAAGAAATATGTATTTTCTGCTTTGATTAGCTTTAGCTAGCCACTCAATGACTTTTTTGTTGTACTTAGGCATGTAAGTAATCAAAAGAAAGTGAACAGCTTCCCAGCCTGCCTGTTCTTTCCTCACCTATGAAGCGCTTTTGCCGAAAATCCAGCGTTCTCTGTCTTTATTTGGAGAGCAATGTATTATCCCTACCTATAGATGGAAAAACAGAGATAAAGCGAGTAACACAAGCCAAAGTCACATAATGAGCCAGCATCAATTAGCAGAATATGCCTTTACTCTTCAGCTGCTCTTTTACATCCACAGCACTGCACCTCTAGAAAGCAGTAACACAAAAAGCTTTATTTCTGTGCACGGGTCTCAAACTAGGATGCATGAAACACGAACACTGCCAAGCATTGAGTCAGGGTGAAAGGAACAAGGCATTTCATCCCTCAGAGACCACCTGCGAGCAGAAAGGCACTGCTTGTAGGACACAGTCACTCCCCAACCACGTGCCATTTTGCTGATTGCATTCTTGGCATTGGAGTATCACCTTAATAAGTTTAATCCTTTATTATTTTCATAGCATTCACTATTTAGATTCAATCTTTGCACCACATTGTTTTTATAAGCTGATTTCTGCATATTCATGTTATCACACAGTGAATTGTCTTGAAGCTTTGGTGTCCTCCATTCCTGTCGAAACCACCACCGCACCTGAAGCCCAACCACCACAGTCTATCCGACTACACAGCCTATCTACTTCAGCCTTTCCCTAGCTCCAGTCCGGGGAAATTCTGTTATTTGAAATAGAAAGTTTACATAAGCTACGGTTAAGGGCACAAGCGCAGGGCCCCTCCATTTCAGAGAGCCCCTGCAGTGCTGTGGGCAGAGGAGGCAATGCTGCTCACTGAGGTGGATGAAGCGCCTGAAGAAACTTGGGTACCCTGGTTTTTCCTACCCAAGTCCCAGCTCAGGGGGAGCTGAGCGTTTGCCGCCATTTGACACTCGCAGGGTCTGGTACCTGCACACAGGACCCCGTGGCTGCGCCTGTGGCCAGGCCCGGCAGCCTCTCGCCCCGCAGCCGCTGTGGCACGGGGCTTCAGGCAACAGGGGAGCAGCACGAAGGCTCTACCGACGAGACCAAGGAACCACCATCCTGCCCGAGATCCACCGCCCACCACAGCAGCGTTTGCGCCCCCGCGCTCGGCCCCGCCTCGGGAGAGCGGCTTCTGCCATGAAGGCAGCACCGCTGACCCGCCAAGAGGACGAGCTTAGCGTGCACCGGCAGCAGCTCCTCTCCTCCTGCCCGTGAGTGCCCCCCCCCTCCCCGCTTCGCCCGGCCGCGGAGCTTCCCTTGCGGAGCCTCCCTTGCGCTGCCGCCGTTACCGCCCGCCTCTCGCCGCCAGTGGCGCGTTGCGGGCAGGCGGTGCTGGCGCGGCGCAGTCGAAGCGTCGAGGACCGGATCGGTGGACGGCAGAGCGGGCAAGGGGAGAGGGAGGACGGCGCGGGGGTGGCTGGGGCGACTGCGGAGGCTGGCGGGGTGGCGCGGGAGGCGGCGNGGGGCGTTGGTGAAGGTTCGCTGGTGGCCGTGGGCTTTTGCTAGGCGGCCTGGGCTTTCTGTCAGGCTGGGCCGCCCCGGGGTGGCCCCTGAGGCGGCCGCCTGAGGGAGGTTGTGCTCCGCTCCCGGCCGGGCCTGTGTCCGCCTGGGCTGCCGGGCGAGCTCGGGTGCTGTTAACGCTGCGCTGGGGAGTGGGCTTTTATGGGGTTTGTTGCTGTCTCTAGGCTCCTGTGATGCCATGGTTAAGGTCAGGGAAAGTGGTTGCTGCCAGCGAGGAGAAGTCAGCTGTCCGGGTGGGCACCAGCCCGAGCTCTCGGGGTGCGGGGGCAGGACGGGAGCCAAGGAGAAGGTTGGTCGTCAAGCAGAGTCTTCACCTGGCACCAAGGAAAAAACCGGAGCAGCCCTTATCTGTCTGTCCCCAGCCTGCCAAGCTCTTCAGCATTTCCTGTGAGCAATTTGCTCCTCTTGTGCCCATGCAGGAAGAGAAGGATGAGAGTACCCAGAGACTCCCAGGTAAAAAAACCGAGGGGATACGATGCAGGAGGGCTGCCAGACGCAAGAAGGGTGTAGCTCTGCCGATTGCAGGCACTGCTGGATGTGAAGATTGGCAGGCAGTGACCACAGCAGCAGCAGCGTGCTGGGAAGAGGCTGTAAGGATGGGGACAGGACAAGGTCAACAGCTGTTTTTCTCAGGAACTACTTCGCAAAATAAATTCTCAGCAGAGATTGAAAGGAAAGAATGTAGTTTGGAAGGACTGAACCTCTCAGATTGTCAAGAGAGTTCGGGGAGCTCAGGAGAAAAAGGCAAATACTCCTCTATGGAAATAAAACCTCAAAGCCCATCCTCAGAGGAGAAAACTGAGAGCGCTGAGAGACATGGCATTTCCTGTTTGCCAGAATCAGAGGTGCTGCAACCCCATAAGGGCATACGCAGTATTGAAATGAAAAGCAGTGGCTCCTTGGTGATACTGAAGATGCAAATCCCAGATCTTAAGAAGAATTTGGGGACTCAGGAATCCTTGTCTGAAGCAAAACCTGAGGAAGAGGTAGATACACTAGAGAAGTTGGATGGGTGTTCTTTAATTGGATCGAGAAAGGCAGGGACGCAGGAGATGGGAAAGAGATGCTTGAGCAAGAGAGGCAGGACATCTTTGATGAAACCAAAAGGAATAGATCCCAGAGAGAGGGGTAAGTCTGCCTTGCTAGAACTGCATACACAGTGTCCAGAGTCCAAGGAAGGAGCTGTGAGTCTGGGGAAGCGAGACAGAAACACACTGCTGTCGCAGAGGTATCAGGGTATAAATGGCCAAGAACAACCAACAACTAGAGGAAAGATGCACAAGAGTTGTGTGGAAGAAGAGCAGCAGAGCTCAAACCCTCAGAAAGGAGCAGACAGCCTGGGAGAAAGTGGTAAGCACTTGTACCTCTTTGTAGAAATAAAGGTACAGAATTTGGGCTTACAGAGCAAGGGACTGGTGCTGCAGTTAGACTGCATTAAAAAGTGAAAAAACGGGAAGATAATTTTTCTTTTGCAGATAAATCTGTGGGTCGAAGTCATGGGAGCAGGAAAGAGTGGCTTGTATCCTATCTCAGAGTGACTCTTTGGTGTGTGGGTGCTAAATTAGCTCAAGAAGTGTAGAGATAAGAGCTAGGGTCTGCTTTACAGTACTGTGAATACCAGTCTTAGAAGAAGACAGATTTTTAGGATGTGGAAAGGCTTTTCTTGAAGGAGGAAAGCCATTCTTTAACACAAAGCAGCAACAAGCCCCGAGTATGAAATTTATTTTATTTTCCCTCAAAAGTGGTCTGTTCATTTATGAGTAGGTGGTCAGGCACAAGCAGGAAAGGAGGCACTAGTTTCAGTAAAGCCAAAATAAAAGATAGTAAATTCTTCATTTATCTATATTATTATTTGATAGTTTTTGAACACGTATCGCACTGTCTTATTTTAGTGCTTGCCTTTACAGGGTGCTGGGTTTTGTTTTCAGAACTTTTTGCTTTTCGGTTACTATTCTCTGCAAAATCCTAAAGAATGTAGAAACAAAGATTCTATTTTGGTGTTTTAAGAGTGTGTTGTATCAAACTGGAACAATTTTGAAAGAGGATTTTTGAAAGTAGTTTTATTTTCAGGACAATTGTCTAAGGCATTCTTTTTACTTTCAAAGTGGGTCCATTCAAATGACAAATACGTGCTGTAGGTTATTATTAATAAATATTTTATTTAGAAACCAGAATCTGAAAAGCTGAACTATTGAAAATGTATCTTCTTTGAAAACTAAGATCTAAAAACCAAACATTCTACTAGTACATGCTTGAGTCAGTTCTCCAGACAAAATTTGCAGATGTACAGGTTTTTTACATAATCTGTATTTGCTCTTAAATAAAAAGTAGTATTTTATAAAATGCAAGTCCTGCAGTTTTTCTGAATCTTCTTGAACAGTCTGATGCACTTGGTTGGGCTGTGTATCTGAAATAAATCGCTATATTCCTATAAACAAGCTTTCATATTACAGAATCTACTGTGTAAACAAAAGATATTAATGCCAAATGTGCAAACAGCATCTGCATTTTCTTGCCAGACTTGCTCTAATTTGGTTTCCACCTATCTTTTAAATATACAACCTCCAATATCCTTTTGATACCTTAGGGTTCTGTTTATCTTTGCATTTTCTGAAGACAAAACGTCATTTATTACTAGAAGTCTTCTAATAGTGCTCATTTTTTTAAAGAAATGATAAAATCTTACAGAAATGTTTGACTTAGTGTCATGTTCTTTAGTAGCCTTGTTTTCTTTATAAAATATTTCAATAGGGTAGTCTTTTTGCCTTAGCACATTCTTTAATGACACTTCTTTGTTTTTAATCAGCAAAGGAAAAATGGAAAGCAATTGAGCAAGAGTCCAGTACACAGGCTGTGAAGAAGCTTAAGACAAATCGAAACAGATCAAAAGATTCCAAGGAAAAGCAACCTCACTGCTCTGGATCTCCTGTGGTTTCTACATTAGGTGGGGCTAACAGCAAGAGCTTTCTATGCCATCCTGTAACAAAAAAGGCTGGTATGCAGTATAAAAAAAGGAAATTCAGAATTGACCAGAGCAAGTCCTTGCAAAGTTTTGGTGAGACTACAGCTGAAAAAGTGCTAAATGTATCTGCGAAATGTGATGCTGAGCATTGCAGAAATGCCCTAGACCATTGTAACAGCTTGCTCTGTGCGACAGAAAAGAATCCATTTGTGAGATTAGAGGCCTGTAGTTACATCAATACGTTTGTACAGTCTTCAGCTAGTGGAACTACCAGCACTTATAAATTAAATGGATTCTTCCACATGGGCCAGGATAAAAGCGAGTGTATTTTTTCTGATGGTACTGTAGAACAGAGTGATACAAATTGCTGCACTAGCAGAATGCAGAATGAGAGATCACCCATAAAAGGTGGTTTACTGTTTAATAAAGAAAAAACTCAAAATGGAGAAGTGTGTTTTTCATGCTGTCAGAGTGAAAACAGTAAGTGTCTAAGGGGAAAAAAGTGGAATATTGGTAGAAAGCCTAGAAAAAAGATGAAAATCACTGAGAAATCAGCAGTTCAGAATATTTTCACAGACATGGCTAATGAATGCAGTGAGTGTGACTTACAAACAGAAGCAGCAGTTGCCACATCAAGCTCCTTTGCAGACATTGTAGCAGCTTCATGTGACCATACATCAAGTCTTCATTCAGGAGAAAGTACTCATGAAGCACAGCAAATATCTGAAGAAAGAATAGTACTGGAGAATACTTTCTGGAGAAAGAATAGTACCAAATCACTTGCATCTGAAGATGGCTTGAAGAAGACATCTGAGCTCTCTGTAATAGCAAAAGGAGAAAGTTCAAACAATGTGGCTCATCATTCTGCTGTCTCGGGTAGCCTGAGAGTGTTAGCTCAGGTCCATGATGGTTCTAATTGTGAAAAAAACAAGACAGAAGGAAAACTGAAAAAAGGTAATAAGAAACTGCAGCAGTTTTCCTGTCGACGAACAGTACCTATGACTGGTAAAAAAGTTTGGCCCCTTGAATCTTGTGCGAGGACTTCTGAATGGATTCTTAAAAATCATGGGTCCATCTCAGAGGGAAAAACACTTTTAAGGGCTGCCTTCGAGGAATTCTCTGATAAAAGCAGCATTGAAGATGTAGGAAACAGTCCTGTGACTGGGAATTTGACACAGTTGGATTTGCATACATCATTGGCAGAAATTAAAAAAGAGTCTACACATAAAATAGCGGATCCAAATACCGAGCGTCTGACTTCACCTGAAACACCAGAATCCTCTTCTGTGGCCATTGATGAGACTTTGAGAACGAACAATGAAAATTTGGAATCAGTAGTTAATACGGATAGAAGTGCCGTGACTTTAAACCATGAGGATGTGCAAGAAGTTAAAGCAACCTTGAATTTTAAAACAAAACAAAAAGATAAAAATAAAGGAGCTGTAACAAAAAGGAACCTGTCTGTGACAGTCCAGAATGGTACATCTACAGGTAACAAAACCAGAGTCAACTTCAGCCGTAAAGCATTAGTAGCGAATCAGACATTTTCTGATTTAAAGCCAAAGAAAGTACTAAGCACTGGAAACTTGTCAAAATTCAAAATTCCTTTATGCAGAAACAAACCTGAATTCAGGAAATCGGAATCTGTCCACTCATTTGAAAGAGAAACCTGTAGTCCACCAGAGCTTCTTGACAGCACTAGTGTTTCTAGGAGGCAGAAAAACGGTGAAGAGCCTCTGGCAAATTCCGAGCAGCAGCCTCGTCCTGTCATGAGGGATGCTACATCTACAGCTTCCATGAAGGAAAAAGCCGATGAGATCAACAGTAAGGATTTTCAGCATGATGCTTCTGAAAACCTTGCAAATGAGATGTCTGTGCTCCCTGGACATTGTTCTTTATATCCACATCCTTTCCTTGATGAACAACTAGAGGCATCTGTGCCTGATATCCATGGTACTGAATATGCACTAAAATCTGATTTTCCTGATGATTCTTGGAATGCAGTTGACTACCCTATTGCATTAGAAATAAATGATGATGGCAAATCAACAGTGAATCTTTCACAACACAAAAGCCAAAATTTTCTAGATATTCTTGAAGCTTACAAAGAAGACGTTCTTGTCATTGATGTGATTCAGGATGACCCTGACCTTTTTGGAACCAATAATGAAGAGGAGCTTGCACTTGCAGACTGTGAAAATTGTCCTGTGAAGGCATCCTGTACTAGCGTCTGCATTAAAGATGAAAAGCAGGATCTTAAGCCTGAGTATCCTATTATCTTGGAAAACGGAGATTCAGTAGATGATAATTTTAGGTATGCATATCATTGTTTTTATTACAATAATCGTAATTACATTGTTTTCAGTATACTGGGAGTTGTAGTGGTCAGGCTTCCTTACAGAATTTCACCAACTTCCAGGTTGATTTTAAGTGTCAAAACTTACAGAATCATTAAGGTTGGAAGAGAACTTCAAGATCATCCAGTCCAACCCCTACCTACATCACCAGTAGCCCACATCACCCAGTGCCACATCAGACGTCTGTTGGACACCTTCAGGGACGGTGACTTCACCACCTCCCTGGGCAACCTATTCCAATACCCAATCACCCTTACAGTGAAAAAATTTTTCCTAATGTCCAATCTAAATCTCCCCTGCTGCAATTTAAAGCTGTTTCCTCTTGTCCTTTCATTATGGGCACGGCAGAAGAGACCAACCCCCGCCTCACTACAACCTCCTTTCAGGTTTTTCTTCACTTGATTGAGGTATGACAGTATTCTGAATGTAAATAAATCAATATGTTCTTCATAAGAATTAGGATAAACTCTGAATTGAAGCAAAACGTAGTCCTAAAGAATTAGTTTAGACCAAATGAAGTGAAATACAAAAGTATAAACAAAGCTAATTAAGAGTAACAATTACCTAATTTGATTTGAGACAGCAGGTATCCCTTTGAGGGTAGTTTTTTAGTTGTAAAGTGGTATAATATTTAGAAATATTTTTTACTTTCTAGGTATAGCTTATTCTTTTGCCAGATCAGTATAAGTAAATCATTGTCTCTATAGTAGTACTGCATTCTGCCATTCTCCTTCCCTGCTTTTCTCCTATCTCCAGACATGTGAATAGCATTCAAATCTGTAATTTAGTTAACACATTATAGTCATTTATGATTCTGCATCTTCATTCAGCAAGTTCCTGGTGTAAATTACCAGGCATTAATGTTTTCTGGGGTTTTAAATGATAATGAAAGTCACTGAAGGGGGAAGAGAAGTTGAAAGTAGAGACGGACTTCTGTAAAACAGGTAATAGTTCTTCATGGGATACCTGAACTCGTCAACTGTCTAGTTTTTCCTCTCTTAACTTTGATACTTGTGTTTGGTAAATGAGTTTTAAGATTATGTTTTTCATGTTGCAAAGAAGGACATAAAGCTTAGATAGAAATAGTACAGTATTTTCCTCTGAAATTAGTTTTTGTATTGGCAGGGGTGTTTTAATTTTCTTCCTCTATTCTTTCTGGATGGTTTTATATTTTCCTTAATTTTATATCTGCATCCCTTTTTTTCACTCTTTGCTCTCCTTATCCATCTCCCTTCATTAAATCCATGTGCAAAAGAGGACAGGAATGTTTCTTGAGGTGCTGAACAGTTTTTTAGACTTGATAATATAAAACTTCCAGATGTTCATAGGATAAAACTCCTGCCAGAACAAGCCTCTGAAGAACAGGGCAAGTCTTTAGTAGGAGCATCCAACTTCTTAAGAAGAAGCTAGGCTGTATCATAATAAATTTATTAGAATGAATATTCATTGTGTGTACAGTGTATATTAAGTTATATGCACTGTATAACAGAATGAGTATTCGCTGTGTAGTACCTCAGGGTGTGGTATCCGCTGGGTATGGTATTGATGGTTTCCAACAGACTGTCCAGACAGCTGTTGCACAGAATAGAATACCAGAACTTCTGAGCCCTTTACTGGCATAACCAATACAAGTGTAAAGTTTGCTATCTATATAAATACTAACTGAAAATTTTATTGGATATTGTCAGTACTTTGTAGGAAGGACAAATACTCCCTTCAGTTTGTAATCTCATTGAGTTAGAGTAACATCACAACCATTAGACAAAAACTGAACTTGTTTGAAGTCATATTTCGAATTTCTTCCTGATACCAGCTGAATTTGCTTCCCATCAGCCACACTTCTTACTTAGAATTTCCCCTTAATTTGCTAAAGAAGCAAATTATTTTTGCTTTTTGCCTTCCATACTTTGATGCAAAAATCATTAGATGGTAACTAATGATAAATGGTTAACAGTCAGGAACATACTAAGGAACTGAATGTGAGAATATTAAAATAGACCTTACAACAGTTTTATCAGGTAGCTTATCATATCAGTAGATAATACTAAGAGTGGCCAGTTCATACTGTATTTTTTTATTTTGTTAGTATTTACCAGATATAACTGGGACGTCAACTTTGTTTGGCCAACCAAAAAAAGTGATTATGCTGGTGGAGTGACACATCGTACTACGTATTTTAAAATAAAATATTGTTTCTGTTAATGTCATAACTCGTACTAAGATTATTACTCTAAATTAGTTAACGACTCTAACTTGTATAAATATTCATTTATGTGCATGGTTTTGTTTAATATTCGGTTATTGCTAGATGAATGTTATCTAGGTGATTTCAGGTAGAAAAGCAATGCGAGCACGTAGTGGCTGCACATGGTAGTTGGTGACAAATGTTTTCTTCGACTGTATCAATACATAGGTTTTGTTATTATTTCTCTTCAGATTAGTAAGAGCAGGCAGATAATGACAGGAAGAATCAGGGTCTTTGCTAAAACTGGTTTAGTGCATGTATTCATGGGGATAGACGTCAGTACATTACTTTTTGTGTAGTGATATTTTAGTCTGGCGTTGGTACAGAGCAGTAAGAACTGCATTTCTGTTAGTAGCAAGTTATTCTGAAAGTATAGCTGGGTTGTTAAAAAGCTTTTAAAAATGTGTTGAGTGTTGCTTACAAATTTAATAGCATTTAAATTGTAACTGTAAAGGAAACAATTGGTGTCTTAAGTTGTGGTGTTCTTCTAACCACAAAAATCTGAGATCTAGCAGCTTCTCAGAATGACGCTGTGATGAAGTAATACTTTTTATTCAAGTTTCATTGTGAAACCAAAGCGCTGAAGCTGCGTGTAGGATGTACCCATTTGATTCAGTAACTGACAAGTGTTCAGTGGCAACTATTGGCCACTGTGGATGTGTAAGTATTAGTATGGATCCTTTTTTTTTGAGCTTTAAATTTAAAAACCAAGACATGTTTAGCCAGTGACACTTTCCATCTTTAACTGTTCATGACCTTAAAAACTGGAGGGTTTTTTTAGTTCTGAAAATTCAAGGATATTAATTTGCGGCTTCCAGATTTGAGATGGGAGCACATGTCCTTCAAAAGTAGAACATACTGGTTGTAACAGTGATTGAGGCCCAAAATTCAAAGAAGGCTTGTTTCTTTTATTTATTTATTTATTTTAAGCAAGCTGCCAAAGCACCCAACGGCCAGAGAGGCGTCTAAACTTGCTATCACAGATTCACAAAATCCTAGGGGTTGGAAGGGACCTCGAAAGATCATCTAGTCCAACCCCCCTGCCAGAGCAGGGTCACGTAGAGTACATCACACAGGAACGCATCCAGGGGGGTTTTGAATGTCTCCAGCTATACGTGTCTCTGACTTCAAGGTTCCTAACTACTGTAATTGTGCTTGTGCATGTGCCCAGAAAAGATGTCTCTGAACAAGCAGATTTAAATAAGACAAGCAAATTCTGTCTCTTAATCCAGGGAGATTGATAAAAAGCTCTGTGTGTCTATATCTTGAATGGTTTGATTCAGTTAGCATGCTGTGACCTTTAGGGTAAGTAGAACTGGTTATTCCTCTGATGGTTGCATTTTAAGAAGACAAGAGTGAGTGCTGGTCACTTCAGGTGTTAGTTGTCAGTCATCGGGAAAGGATTCTGGACCTGCAGCCTGAGCTGGGGTAGTGAGATTCAGTTTTCATGTATATTTCTGTTTGCCATTTTCTACTGCCTACCCCTAAGCGACTCTCAGCAGAGCAGGTTTCTGAATCAATCATCTGAGGTATTTCTCTCATGTAGGGAATCTAGATACTTAACTCTTCAGTGGCATCCAGTATGTCTTTTCATCCCAACAGAACCAGTAGGTTCAGTGGATACCTTTGAAAGTGCATCAGCAGCTATTCTTGCTCTTAGGAGACTTCTGCATTTTACTGTTTTCCTTTTTGAGTAAAAAGCTAAATTTGAATCCACTTTTCATATGCAAAATAACAAACTGAACACTGTGGTTTGTATAATGTGCCATAAAGAGAGATTTGTTTGAACTTAGCAGCAGCATGCAAGAGCGTCCCACATTCTGACATGGTCTAGTCTGTCTCCATGTCTAGATCTCTAAATGTGTTGACTTCTGGTTCTGTCAGCACCTCTAGATTTGTCAGGCTGGTGAGCAAATGCCAAGTACTGTAATAAATGTGGTTTTCTGTATGTGTTTTAGGCACCTTCTTTACAAGAACTTATAAAGTGCTTCTGTAACTATTTCACACTACACAATTAGCAGAATCTGGTAAAGATTTAGATGTGACTTTTGACCTGAACATGAAGATTTCAGTCTTTTGACGCGTTAAATGTTTTCGGTTTCTAGCAATGTTTATGAAGATGACAACTTTCTGGAACTGTCTGCACTGCAATTTTACAAAAAAATAAAAGTCAATTGTTGTGGTGGTCAAAATCACTCAAACTTTTCATTTCACATAAAATGTGGAGGAGAGGGGAAATAAGCCTACAGAGAGCCTGCCTCATAAAAATCCCTCGTTTCTGCAAACTTGCTGTAACTTATTAAACTCTGCTTCTTAATGTATCTCATGTATATCCATAGATACCTGTGCCTGGATGTTTGTATAGTTCCAAGTTATGCCTACTGGGGAACTTCTTCATTTTCACCAGTTTGTTGCAAGTTTTCATTGTTCCAATTACTAGGCAGCTTGCTAGCATTAAGTATTATTCACCAGATAGGAGCTTCCAGCATCTGTGATGATGAGGTCATTGTTTTATATATTCTTTATACAATATTATATTATAATATTAGAATATGTATTTTGCCTTCTGAGATTTCTAAGGAGAAATATTTTTTCCAGCTTATCTTTAAAATAGGTGAAGTTAGTCTCTTTCTGTGAACAGATGTTTTTGTTACTCTCTTTCATTGTTATGCAAATTGTCTTGAATATAAAATTACTATAAATCACATTTTGTAGAAACTGATGAATTGGTTCATTAGCACAGTATTTCCATAATTTGCTATACAGAGATTTCCCTTCTCAGTATTTTACGCAAAGCTAAAATGAGATAATGAGCTATTATTGATAAATTTTGGGATTTGCAATGTCTTGAGTTTACTTAACATGTTTAGGTGTGTATCTATAGGGATGGACATAAGAAAGCCAAACGAGAGAGTTAGGAACTGCCTTAGAACAGTGTGTTGTAAGTAAGGATACTGTCCATAGCTAAAAGTATTGCGGAGAACATTAATTTTATGTAACTGGTTAGATTAATTCTGCTTCTGTGCAAGGTGGAAATTTTAAATACACTTTTTATTCAAAACAGATACGTTACCGTACAAGAATCTGAAATGTTGAGTGATACTGAAAATTCCTGTGATTGGGTGCTAAAAGGTAAGAGTCTGGAGATTTTTGAATGTGTATTCAAGAGAAGAAAGTAACCACAAAGATGTTTGGTGGCAAAACATAGGATTTCTGCTATCCACATAAAAGCAGAACTTGTCCATTCAGTAATACCTTTTTATTTTAATAGTGATTTGTTTCCTAATGCATATAAAATGGACGTATTTTGTAATGGTACAAACCTGAGCTGTATGTTTAAGTAGGTGATCCTTCCCAGATCTGAGAAACTCAGGATCACATCCCACTCTTCAATTAATACGCACATGGTAACTTGTTTATCTATGACTTTTTAAGAAGACCTGTACAGGACAAAAGAAAGGTGCCTGGTTTTGGTAATTACTGACAATGTATTTATTTTAAAATACGTCTTACTGCTGTAGTGTCTTGTGTTATGCAGTGAGGTCATGGCTGCGTGTCTCAGTGGCTTCACAGCCCAAGAAGGACAACAGATAGTACTGTCAAGGTATTCTGGATGGCATCAGTCCTCTTCGGCTTTCAAGTGGAAATCTTACGTACTCTGTCTTCATGCAGATGTGTCTTGTGCTGCTGTTCATACAGAGACCAGTGATAAAGATAAAAGCCTTTCCAATAATAATCTGATTCTTTCTTCCTGTATCTGGACAACACAGTACAGTTATGCGAACCAATGAATTAGCAAATTTCTTTTCTGTGCAGAGTTCTTATGTTGTACATAACCAGCTGCTTCAGAAAGCTGCACTCGGGTGTTCTGATCATTTCCTGTGGCATCTGCAAAAGGTGCTGAAATTTCCTGACACTGAATTCTCATTGAGTTTACTGTATTACAGGAATTATGAGTTTCTCAGAGCTATCTATATTTAGTTCAGGGTTGCATCATGTCATTACGATTAGCTTATCCCCTTCTCCAGGAAAGACTCTTTATTTGCTTAGCAAATTACCATACAGATCTTTGGCTGTGTTTTAATAGCAAAGCTTAACTGAATTTATTCCTAAAATACTGAATTCACTATTATACAAATCAAGCTGTCCTACTGTTCTACAGGGACTATTACAGACCATACAGCTTGGATAGAGTTTTAATTGCCATTTCAGTTTAATATTTGTTTGAAATGTTTCATGCTTTAAAGGTGAAATAATTTTACATATAAATTTCACATTTAGGAAGTCCTAGGAGTTCTTAAATGTCATTAGTATTAAGGCTTTGTAATGTTTAGGAAATAAACGCTTAGTCTTGTAGCATGGAAAACACGTAAAGTAATGTGTTCATACATTTTCAGCTACAGATACTAAAACCCACAACTCCTCCACCAGAAGCAGTCCTTTGGGAGGTGTTACTGGGGACTTTCTTGAAGATAGGAAACTGACAGAACTAGATGAACTTCTAAAGAGTTACAAGGTGGATGAAAAGGTACTGAGAAATCATGCTTTCTGTCACTAAATAGTTTAAGAAATGATAGTCCATGTAATTGGATAATTCTAATTACTAATGCTGTTTTATCAACATTTTTAACTTCCTGTAGTAAAAAGAATATTAGCATTTCATAGATTACTGTGCTATTGACATTGTAAGTTTTCTTGACAGAACATGGGTTTTTTTAACTTGTCACTAATAATTCATCTTCAGATTTGAAATTAAACAAGATATTGTTAAATCAGTTGTTACAGTAATTCTGTATTACCAGTTGCATGAAAGTTAGTGTTCCAGTGAACACTCAAGAGTGCTACTGTGCATATGTGACATTTTTACATAAAAAAACTAGTTTTAAAATTTGGTGTTAAATGCTTCTCACTACACAGCCTGAGAAGAATGGGATGGTGCTAGAAAGCTGGGGAGTTGAACAGCCATCATGCATCCAAAGAGGATCATTCTGTGGCTCCTTACTTGGGCAGAAAGGCCATTACATTAACATACTGACTTCCTGGCAGTTCAGAGGGAACATTAAACCATTTTCTTGCTCACTGACTTTATCTGACCTTTCTACTCTCTCTCCTCCTTCCTCTAGATTTCAAGTCTATGTCTTTTAAGACTTGATTAAGTTTTATACTATTTACTTTGATAACAGATTGGAATTTACATCTCACTGCCACTCAGACATAGCTGCTGATAGCAATTACTGTTTTCCACTACTACAAGAGTGGATAGTGGTTTTAACTGGATAAGTTAAACTGTAATATTCACATGGCTAAAAATTGATGAGTAATTGATAAGGTAATCAAACAGTAGGGAATCAGTTTCCCTGGTGAAATCATTATTTAAAAGCAGAATAGAAACACTTGGTTCAGCAAATGGAATTGGGGCTGCTGACACCTGATTCATAAAGTGAACAGCAACAGTTTGTTCCCTGACCTCCCAGACAGGATGAAAGGGTCTGTCAAATAGTACAGATTACTGGAGGTGTAATACTTGCTGCAAATTGCCAGGTCAGTCCCAGGTGGGCTGCTTTGTAGTATTGTGGCTTTATAAAATCAGTGTCCTAATGCTTTTGCTTTTCTGTGCTCTGTTGGACAACAGTAAATACGTACTACTGATCACCCCAAACCTCAAACTTCCAAACTTAACCTACAAAATACTTGCTGCAGTCCAAAACCCGTTGCTGTATGTGGATGGAATACTAGCTGTGCAGACCTAGGGAGGGAGTGGAATGGCAGAACACTTGTTGCAAGTATTCTGCTGTTGGGCTGATTTGGGGGTTTTGGTTTTTTGAAGACTTTTTCAATGAATAATGCTGTGAGAAGAACAAAACCTAACCATGGAGAAAACCCTAAAAATACCTGGGCAACTGGTAAAATGAAGTTTGGAAACCCAATGAGAGCATATCCATCTCTAATTCTCTGGCTATCATAAATTTGTGATATAATACGAAGTTCAAGTTACTTCATTAATAATGGACAAAACAAAGCCCGGATTCCATGACTTTGTTCCAGTCGTTTCAGATTCTCACCCCCAAATGTTAGGTGCTGTCTTTTTTCCTCCATATCTTTCGGGATTCTTTACCTATGCACCATGGTGCACAGCTGAGCAAAAGCCCTGGATTTCTCCTCAATACAGCTTTAAATTTTCTTTATACTTGATGGAATGTCTTTTGTGAGTTTCTGCATGTCTGTCAGGTGTGGTTAAATTGGGCAGTGGGCCTAAAAATTGCTGGGATTATCAGTGGGAGCAAAGAGAAGTGAAGACTATCATGTCACCTCTTCTTCAATTAAAAATCACTGTTTTAAAGATCATAGAGTATAATGGCATTTATTTCCATTTAAAAAGGTGCTGTAAAATTTGCCCTACAGTCCAGATTACAGTTTTTACAGTCAAGACCATATTATCACACCTTCCAACGATCACTGACAGTTTTAAGTCTGTAGTGTAAGGTGTAACAGGCTTAGTAGTGCTTTGCTCTGTCTGAAAGTACATTTCAAATATCTTCACAGTTCAGGTTTGCAGATGGAGTGCCTGATGTTGAACAAGAAACAAAGAGTGAAGCTGAAAAAAGGTATATATACTGTGTCCTTCATGTAATGTGATGTTCCCGAGTAACTGTACAAATGAAATGTGATGTTTTAACTTAAACACTATCAGCATTTTAATTCAGTTTTTCTATGTTATTGTGACTATGAGATAAAGAAAATAAATACATGAAGTAATGTAATTTCACTGTGCAAAGTACAAGACGGGCATAATCATAGCCTGACAGGACAATAGAGGTTATTTTGGCACTTTGTGCCAGTGTCTCACCTCAGCATCTCAGTGTGAGCGTAGCATAAGATTCGTTTCCAGCCACAATAACACTTGACCAGAACTTAAAAAAAAAAAAATAATCAAGTAAACTTTCAGCTTTATTTTCTGCCTTTGGGGACTTTCTAAACTAATGAAAGAATGGGAATATCTCATTCAAATTCAGGCTGACAAATATTTGAACAGCAGTAGAAGAAGGCGCTTAAAAACATGGCATGTGGAGTTAAGCACACGCCTTTCCTGTTCTGCTCGTTTCAAGCTGTGTGTGCGGTGTTTATTGTACGTGTGACTTAGTGTCAGACTAAGAAACTTCTATTCAACATCAGCCCAAAAATGAAGCAGAATAAGACTTTGTAGAAAAACTATACTTAACTAATGGAATACTTAAGTAACTGGAAGCGATATTTCAGAGTTATTTTTACAATAATCAAGAAACCTTAGCTGACATAAGGGTAGAGGGTATTGTTTTTTCCAGCACCAGTCACATTTCTGTGACAGACTTTGAAGTGTACCAAAAGCTTATAAAATGGAGAATATTGCATCTTTTCATTAACCCACTAGAGAGCTCCAAGCTCCTACTTCTGGTAAAATACCCATTTAAATTTACCTTAGTAGCATAAATAGTTCTTTATGCTATAGAATAAGTAGATTATGCTGGATAAAATATGTTTGTGCAAGTGATACTGCATTGCTTCACTTCCTGAGTTGAAATGCAGCACTCTCTGTGGTTAGAGAAGAGACATTTATTTCATTTGGAATCAAACTATTTCCTCTAGTTTTACTCAAAAATGTTACCATTGCAAAGTTTCATCTAAAAGAAAACACAGGAATTGTACTTAGTTGGCAACCTCCACTTCCAGTGATGCTGTTACTTCAGAAATCTATTGTAGAGCTATATAGTTTACAATTCCTGGCAAAATTGTGTGTGGTTTCATGTCTAGATTAAAATGAGTGCTGAGATTGTTATCCTGAAGGTAAACTGCTGTGAAAATCCTGTTGTGTCAGATCTGAGGATGGCATCACAAATTTCTGAGTTAACTAGATCTGCAGATTTTTTTTCTCTGGAGACCAATACAATACTTTGATGAGAATAAAAATAAAGATTGATATTGAAGAGTTTGGGTATATTAGAATTTGTTCTTCTCTGCTGCAATATTTTTATTTCAAACTGCATTAGAACCAGTGTGAAATTTAGGAAAAATTTGGATTATCCTGATTATGAGAAGTATTGAATAGCTAGAATGTGTCTCATAGGGGATAGCAAGTCTATTTCTTTCTCCAAACAGCCAACAGGATGAAATATCCTTTGTGCTGAACCTAGATTCTTAATTGAAGGAAGAAGGTGAGGGATATCTCATTAAAGGGTATTATTTTTTTCTGTGACTTTATTTACAAATAAGAAAGAGATCACTAAGTATTTTGCTAGCAATATTTGAAGCTTATTTTAGAAAATATCAAATTTATTAGCTTAATTATCTGAAATGTACATATTTGGAAATAGTTAAGGGCGTAACAGTTGTTAATTGAAGTTCCCTTTGAAATCACCTAAATCTTCTGCCGAGCAGTCAGTTATTGGGAAAGAAAACAGTTGGCTCTTCAAATGACATTTACAAGACTTTGTGGATTGCTACTTTGGCAGATACTACATAACAGACCACTGAAAAGTAGATGTTTCTTCAGAGGTGCCAGAAATCATCTCAGTCTTCCTATTAGCATAGTGAAAAAAAAATAGTGCCTTTTCAACTTATTTATTGAATTGCATATAGTCACACCTTAGGACAGAATAATCTCAGCTAAGATCATAATCAGATTGGACCAGGCAATGGGAGTAGTGAAAGTAAAGTTATTGCGACTGCTAGCCATTTAAATTTACAGCAAGTTTATAAGTGTTGTGCAAATTGTTGGAGAAACTAACATTTTTTATACACTTAATCTCCCTTTTTTAGATGTTTAGTGTACGGGAGAAGCACCTATTTAATTCAGTTAAACAAATTTTTGTTTTTTTAATACTCAACAGTCACTGTAAATACAAAGATCCTGTGAACTGTGAATTTCTGTCAGGATTGCCATTGCATACCCCAAAAGTAAACGTCCTCAGTGAAGCTACAGTGATGAAACCCCGGACAAATGGTATTGTATGCTGTATTGGTGAGCTCTGCAGAATTTATTTTTAAATGTGTTTTATTTACTTATAAAATCTCAAGGAATTTCTTGAATTTCTGAAGACTTTGGTTGGAATTTCTTTTGGTTTGTGTACACAGAAGCAAAAATGCAAGTGCTGATATGATAGATTAGTGTTTTTTGGGGGGGTTGGGGTTTTAGTAGAATCCTATTTGGTAGGATCAAATAACAATCGTTCTATCTGGGTATTTATGCTTATAAGATACTTTGATGGTACAGCAATGCCTACATTCTTAGTATTTTGACACTGTGTTTGAGCCATGTTATTGGCAAGTAACTTGTTTTTCTTTATTTGTGGTTGGAGAACGTGACTGGTTTTCTGGATTGTTTGTTATCTGTTGGCAAAATGTGGCTAAGGGATTTGCCCACCTTGCCAAAGGTCAGAACTTTCTTGTTCGTGCCAATTCAAACGATTGTGAGGCAGTCACTAGACTGTATCAAGGAATTTATCTAGATGTAAAAAGCAACATTTCATTTTGACCTGGTATATTTAACAACTGGGACAGGTATCTCTTAAGTGTCTCTGCCACCAGAGAAATCACAATGTAATGGAACTGTAGTCAAAATTTGCTTCTCTTTTCCTCTGCACATAACAACTCTTGACATTTAGCCTGACATAAATGCATAGTTTTATTTGGCATACAAGTTAGAGAAAACTGGGAATTGATTACTTATGGATAAGATACTGCATTCTGTTTCTTTTCAGCAGCTGTTTTGGAAATGAATGTTTTTAGAAATGGTGGTTAATACAGATGTTTATAAACATGGATTTCCTGAATTGAGATCAGTGGCAGAGGTTCTTGCTTAGTTTGAAGTTACACTGCCAGTCTGAGCTTGCAGAACGATTTTATCATCATACCATTTAATAGTATTTTCAGGAAGTGCAAGAAACATACATGCTATGAAAAGCAACTGTGAAATGTGTCTCTAGACTACAGCAGTTTGGAATTGCTCATGTCTCTGACCTTTAAGGTGTACACATCTTCTGAAGAGTTCTTCTAAGTCTTTCATCTTAAAATAATTTGAAACGGTTGCCAAAGCAAGAACTTCTGTATTAAGAGAGTGCAAACCAGTCTGTTTTTCCCCAGAACTGTGCAGACAGGACTGGCTATTTCACTTTAGTGTCTGCCTCCCCTGTAAGTTTCGTGTACAGTCATCAGGGAGAGTACAAACTGTTGAAGGGTCAGCAACTCTATGCTGTGGGGACAGCAAGAATCTGGAGGAAAGACTTTGGAGCTCAAGTTCCCAGTGACATTTTTCTGCAGCTCATGGTTGACCATTTTTTCAGTCTTTTACCTGTCACTAAATTTACCCAATCCTGAATTTACCAGATTGCTCACCATCACTGCACAAAATTATGCAGCTGTGACAGTATGTAACATTTAGATATTTAATTGATCTATATTAGACTTCTCTTTCCTATCCTGTGATAGTCCTGTCTGTTTAGAAAGACATGCAGATCAAGAACCACATACCTGGTGCAAGTCTGCAGTAGAACATGAGTCATTATTAGATGCTCTTTAGTAACTACAGTTTGTGTCCTTTCAATACCCACTTCTTTCAAGGGGCCAAATGGGAACCCTAGAAATCAAGGCATCCGAAAGCTCTTATTTCTCTTCAGATATAGACTTGAAAATTTGAACTTCTGTCTTCCATTAACATTATTCATTTTTTCAGAGGAAGAAATCTGTTATCAATAATAATTAAAGTTCTAAACCCAAGTTTCATGGTTAAGAAACCAGTAACTTAACATTGGGCTTAGGCTTGGTATTGCACTGCTTAAAACATGGAGTATGAAAGGTTTTGTTTCAGTTCTGGAAAAATAGTTTAAATTTATGGCTAGTGATGTGGGAATGCAAAGATTACTGATAAAGTGTTGGGTTTTTTTCATTTTGAAATTAAAACTTCTGGATATTTTTATTCCATTTCTTTTCTTATCTCTGTAAGTTAGATTAGAAGCCTTGGATAAAGTAGTGAAGTTTTTCATGTAAATGTGCTTACTCTTGAAGTTTGCATAAAGTCTCAGTTTTGGGATAATTAACAAACTGTGACTTAAATTACTGGCTTTAGATTGTATTAATCAAATTTTCATTAATCATTGCAGTGACTCAAAGGAACTATAAATATAAAGGAAAATAAGATAAATGAGAGTGGTTTCAGTATGATTCATTTTATTACACGATCTACTTATTGCCCTCATCCTAACTTTTAGATTACAGATCTTCAGGAAAAAGTCCTTCACTGCCATTGCAAAATGACAGAGGTTTTGAGCCATTGAGGATGGAAAAAAATGCAAGTGTGAGTTGTTAAATCCTTAATAATTTCTGATCCTTTGACACTAATTTTGTTACGGATATTCAGACAATTCTCCATGTATCTAGTAAGAAATTATGAAATCTGTGTATGTTTATGTTTTGACGCCTCTAAAGATGTTATCACTGAGTAAATACAATTTCTGAGAAGAAGATCAATGATGAGGAGACAGCTATTCACAGTGGAGCTTTGTTGATTTCTATTTCCAGCTTAAGCAAAACCAAATAATGCTTTTTGCTTTATTGTCTTTGTAGAACTGAAAAGCAGATGAGGTTTCACATGTTTAAGACAGACTGTATTATCCGTTAAGCTGGGCACTGAAAAAGAGTAAAGGAAATTATTGCCCCAGAATTCTCAGACTATTATCCAGAGCCGTGCAGGAGATTGTCACCTTTCTTCTTCTTCTCCACTCATCTCTGTCTCATTTAGCTGTTCTTGCATTGTCTGCCTGTGGTCTCCAAGACAGTTTTTGTTTATAATTTGTAGGTATTTTGAAAGTCTCAAAACAGCGAGCAAGTGTCCTTTAAAAAAATTATCTGTTGTTTTTTTTCTGCTTGCTTTAATTTATTTTATTTTAGGTTTCTCATTCAGTCCAGGAGATGCTCGAGATGATTGAATTGCCCCGTAAATACTGCAGATTTTATTTCATGACTTTGCGTGGGTGTGAAAGAGCAAAATGTTGGTTTTGGCATGTTCCTGAACAAGCAGATGAAAAGGTAAGAGATTTGTTGAGAAAAGAACAGGTTTTAAGTGTGAACGCTTTTTAAATGCAAAATGACATCTCCTTTGTTCATTTATATATGGAAAAGGAGTAAGTTTCAGAGATTGATGAATCCAAAAATGTTTAGAAATTCTTCCTCTCAAGGTGCTTTAAAGTTCTTTTTTAAAAAATAGTAGAATTTTGAACTGGTAGACTTTTTAAGACAACAGAAGATCATCAAAAGAGCAAGACTTAGTCTGTATGAATATGGAGTAGTAGAATGGAGAGATTGTGAGTCATTTCTGTTCCAACCATTGGAGACCTGTAAGCAAACCTAGACTTTGTATGTATTCTTAAGAGTCAAAAGCCATCTATGGCATACTACTTTTTGCAAGTTTTGTCTGTTTAAAGATGCTGCAGTTTCCTTGAATGAAGCAACGTTTCTCATAATATTTGTAAGCAAAAATGCTTTTCCAGCGGTGGGCAAAGTAGATGTGTTTTCAGACCATTTCAGAAAAAAAATGAGTCTGTAATACTTTCAAGAACTGCAAGCAAAGCTACTTGTGCTGTCATGTAATAAGATTTTGGAATTGGCTGTATGGAACAGGGACTTAGGTGGTTGTGTAAGTCACTCGGAAGCAAACAGAAACATTAAAACAACTGATCAAAGACAAATCTTACCAGATTTATTTCCTATCTGCCATCTTATTGGTAAGATTTTATCATTGGTGTCAGTAAGTAAGAAATTTAAAAATCCAAAATGTAAAAAATAATTTGTAGTGAACCTATTAGACCTAAATACTAAAAAACAGAAAGGTAGTGTCTAAACGAGCTTATCCATCTCCTTGATATCTAAGTATACTGTGTCAGAACTTTTAAAATACTTCAGTGTAATTGGTTTTATGGGCCTTAATGTTTTCTCCTTTTCTTTTTATGTCCTAAAAAAGAGCTTTTTTTTTTCCTAATGCTTTATACTCCTTTAAAAGTGTATATGACAGCTTAAAAATACTAAGATCATGTGAGAGTAATTTTGTGTGGGACATTTTCCATTTTCCTCAATTGTGAAATATCTTTGGCAAACTGTAGTGAATATCAGTAGTTTTCAGCTAGTCTGCATGAATTATCATAGTGCTTCATTATGTACAGGCACATTAGAGAATTAAATTACTTGCCCAAAACTGTTAAAAATCCATTCCATTTGATTTTACTTGTGGTGCAGCGCTCTAGCACACCTACTGTTCAGCCCAGCAAACCTAGCCTAATTTTCTAGGTAATCTGGAAGTATACTTTGGGTTTTATTTGTTTGTGTATTTATTTATTTTTTTTAGAACTGTCAATTTAAAAATTATAATAGGCCAAGCACCTCATAGTGTCACCAAAGTACACATGGGAAATAAATCTCATTAGGAACTGTTACGCAGACTAGTAGTCCACTTGCTTAGTATTATGTTCTCAGTGATGATTCTTACAAGAATTTTTGAGGGGAAATACCTTTCCCCATAACATAAATAATTCCTTTGTATTAAATAACTTTTTGATTCTTTATGGCTTACCCTACTAGAATTTAGTACTCTTGAGAGTTGTGGTTAATCACACAAAACAGCAGTGATTCAGTTCATAAAAACACATGTTTTGAAAACCAGCATACTCTTGAGCTCAGCAAGTTCTACAAGTTACCAGATTTATTTTTTTTTTAAAGTTGCCTTTAATTTCACGCAGTGAAATCTCTTTTGTATTAGGCAAAGTAAAGAAAACTATTAAGACTAATACTCCCCAAGTATTTAAAGGGTGTATCTTAAAGATGTGTATAAGTATCCAATGGTCAGTTAAAAAAGGTGGACCCAGACTCTTCAGAGGTGCCTAGTGAGAGGGCAAGAGACAGTGGGCATAGATTGAAATTACAGGAAATTCAGTTTACTTGTAAGAAGAAACTTTCTTACCGAGGGTGATCAAACACTAGAACAGGTTAGCCAGACAGGTTGTAGAATCTCCATCCTTGAAGCCATTCAGAACCCAACTGGGCATGATTTTAGCAGAACAGTTGGATTAGATGGTTTACAGAGATGCCTTCCAACCTCAGCTATTCAGTGATTCTGCTTATTTGCCAAAATACTTTAATGTGTAGTACTCTCTTGGATGTCACTTCAGACTGTAGGATAGATAATTGCACAGTTACAACAAATAAGTGGTTTGAAAACATCTTTAGGCAAACTGTTTATTTGTCTGATTTTTATTTTAGTTTTGTGCACCTTACTCATTAACTTTTTTGTTTACTCTTTGTGTCTTCTGCCTTTTCCCTCAATCCTATGAACCTCAAACTAGAAACAAACAAGATATGAAACACGAGGATTGTTTTTCTTCATTAATGTTGTCTTGCAGCTTCAGGGCCTTGGGTGTATGCTTCTGTTGTGTTGGGTTTTTTTAATCTGGCTTCCTTAAGAAGTGACACTTAAAGTTGCACTGTCCTTTTATTTACTGTCTCTAACTGTCTTTAAATAATTTTATAACCTGTTGGTCAATTTCAGCCACATTTATTATGGAGTGTGTTTCTGAAAGATGCCACAGAGTTCATAAACAGAATCCCTTGTAAAAAAGATCCTGGTTTTGATCTGACTGAGTGAAGGGCTGCAGCATGGGGTTTTCCCACTTACTAAATATCAGAGTGCACACTGAATGGGAGATGCTGAAGGATTTCATAAATTCTGGTGCTTGTTCTTATTTAAGCACTTCTGTGTTACTGTAGTAGAACTGTGTTTACTGGGCAGGTGGTTGCTTATATAAAATACATGGCCCTTTTGCTATGACTTTTATTAAATTGTTGTGCTAAACGATTTGTGGAATCAACTGACACGTAACAGTAGGGTGGTCTATACTACCTTTTGAAAATGGGAATTGTCTCTTTCATGTTCCTTTGTTCTAAATCTATCATAATTAACTCAAAATTTATAGATTCTCAGATTTTTACACAGTCTGTAGGTTCAGTTACATCCAGACTGAAACAATTAAATCAACTGAGGCCTCCTAGAAGTTGTAAATTAAGAATGCAGTTAGTTTCTTTTATGAATGTAATGTAACATGTCCCATGATTAAATACTACTACAACTGGATTTTCCAAGCAATTTCACTAATACTTGGAACAGTCAGAGCTCCAGCTGCAACCTTGGCTTTTTTTTGGGAGGCAGGCCAAAGAAGGAGGAAACCGGATTCCGAAAGAGAGCAAACTAATTTACATACTGTAAGCATGTGCTAAAGTTTGTTTTGGAAATGCCTTCGGACACCTGGGATTGTAGATTTTAATTAAATGGGTTAACCCATTGCCAAGCAGCACTGCATATATATTAATGATCAAAGATTTTACATTATTTTCTGAAAGGTACATCTCAGACTATAGTTATACAACATTACACTGTTTCAAAATAAAAACACTATACACTTTATTTATATTCAACATACTTGAATGTACAATTTTTGTGTTGTTTGACTTGATGATCTGAACAGGTTAACAGTTTTAAGAAAAGATGTCTTGGCCACAAGCCGGTACCTTCTGCTTTGATGATAATTCATTTGCTGTGTAACAAACTCCATGTGTGGATCCTGCCGAATTTTGAAGTTGCGTGTAAAAATAAACCAAACTTCTGTAATAACGTGACTAATAATTCAAGAGGTTTTGTGTCTCTTGTTTTTTCATTTTTTCACAAAATAGTATTAAATATGATCCATTTACACTGTTGTTCAGAAAGACTGTAAATGTTCCAGAAGTTACAAATGGTATCTGAAGGGTGGGTGGGGTTTTTTCCTAGCTTGGAATTTTGAAGTTTAATCTCAGTAGTATTTTATTTCTTCATCTGCAGAGATGGAGAAAAATGTGTATGTATCACAAAGCTGACAGCTTAAGATGTTAAGACAAGAATGTTCCAGTACTAAATAACATATTAAAATACCTAGGTGTGGATTTATTTTTTTTAATCAAGTGGGCCTGGAGTGAAATGGATCATTAAATCGAGTTAATTCTGAGGGTTTTTTTCTCTGTCCTTACAAGTGTTTGAATGTGTCAATTAGTGTTACCAACTTCAGTCCTAGATGATTTTTTGATATCTTAGTTGGTACATTCATTAATTTTTGTTTATTATGTTTTCACTTTTGCCTTTTTGCTTCCCTTTATCTGTTTACAGACTGCCACGTTTATACTAGTTCTGGAGTAACTGTATTTTCAAATTCTTTGTTATGACTATGTACACACACATGTATGCAGTTGTGGTCTCAGCAGCTCCTTCCCCAAATGTTTAATCTACATTATTTTTCTATTTGATTGACTGTCCTTTTGACAGTGCCTTTGCCTACAGACCCAATTACCTTCTTGGGCTATTTACCAGTATGTATGAGTTAAGTAGAAGCAATGTAAAGCTTGTTTCTTTACAGAACTTATGTTTGTGGGTAGTTCTTTTGTTGGGCATAAGCAAAGATAACATTTTACTATTAATTTTTTTCCTCTTTTTTCCAGATTTGCATGGCAATACTTAGGACATACATTAGTATCAAAGAATCAGGCCTTCTAAAACGTGCAGGTATGATATATTAGTAGCTTTTGATGTATCTTTGATACTAGCTTATTTAAACCCAATTACATAGGCTGTCAGGAGAGAAATGGGTGCCACTTCAACAATTAATAAGAAGTTCTGTTTTCAAAGGAATACATCCAATCCACGTGTTTTCATGTTCCAATTTCCTATTGAAGTTCGGTATTTAACGCAGTTATCTCAGAAGGTTGTTATAAATCCTACTTCCACAGAAAATGAACTTAGCTGGGATGGAACCAGGCTTGAGTAACTGGAGCAGGGGGAGGTTTAACAGAATCAAAATTTTATTAAGGCACTTTTGGACAGCCTGGCCAAGCATCACAAATCCAAAAAAATTAAACTTAAGCTCTTGAAATGAAGTGCTGTTACGGCACCCAGACAGCTTTAGTTTAGTCCTTTCATATTACCATATATGCAAACAATTACAGTTAACACATTTTAGAGACTGTAGTTGGTTCAGATCCACCTGAGCTTTTGAGTTCAGTCAGAAAGGATTCATTTTACTCTGAACAGTCATTCATTTCATACCTGTCCCGAGCGGTCTTAAGGTTTCGAAAGCTTATTAGAGCGTAGTACAATGTGAATGTGGGATCCCATTTCAGCCTGTGTAGTAATGTTCCTGTGCTGAAATACTGAGCATTGTAATGCAGCTAACAGTGAGTACTAGCAGGCTACAGTTACCGTATGTATCTATCAGGGCCGGCACTGGAACAGCTATTAAGACCATCCACCATGATAACACTACACTTCACTTCCTAGAGCTTCGTGTCTGGAAAGGCCTTACTACCTTGGTGTGCGTAACAAATCTGACCTGGTATTGTGCATTTTTCTTGTGCTGCACCAAATCAGCTAAGCTTTCTTGAAACCTACAGAGCGTACTGTGTTCAGCTCAATGACATGAAAATATTTCAGAATAGTCTGTTTGGGTCTAGTAAGCTTAACACTGTATTCAAACTGGACCCTTTTACCCATTTTTCTTCGTATCCCTGTCCCGTAATGTCCTGGATAACTGGGTGTTGTTACACTGCATCTTGTTTAAATAGTATCAGTTACCCAAAAGTGAAATTATTTTAATTGTTTTTTCAGTCCAAATATTTGTGAAATATTACAAAGAAGTTACTCCTGGTGTGGATTTTGCTTTTCAAGTGCTGAATGATCTTCTCATTTCTTTGCTCAAGAACTGTTTGTTGCAGGAAGTGTTTCAGATATTGAATGTGGCTGTACAAATCAATACACTGGTAGGTGACCTTGTAATATTTTTTAAATATTTGATCCATAGTTTCTTAGTTTTTTGT
Organism: Aegotheles bennettii; assembly: GCA_013398125.1. Classification (NCBI taxonomy): domain Eukaryota; kingdom Metazoa; phylum Chordata; class Aves; order Caprimulgiformes; family Aegothelidae; genus Aegotheles; species Aegotheles bennettii. Next base: position 133,235 of record VZRW01007021.1, on the reverse strand, counting down.
GTACTATGCCATTTGTAGGAATAGGTTTGATACTCAAATCTTTGGGGAAAAAAGAGCAATTCAAGAGTTGCTATTATAAAAACTCTAAGCTTTCTAATTGAAACAGAGTTGCAAAACTAATTGTGCTTTTTTGTCTAAATCAGCCATCTGTAGATGTTCTTCTGAAAGTCTTTGAGCATGTGGCTTCTTGGAATATGAGAGATGCTGTGCCTACATTAATCAGTACCTTTTGTAAGGTATGAATTTGATTGTACTACTTCTACTTGTTGGAATTTCTGAATTACCTTGCCTGTTTTAAAACTCAAACATACCACTTCAGTACTGTTTTAGTAGTATTTTTGAAAAGTTATATTGTGACTAGCTGAACTTGTGGTACAGATTTCCACTATAACATGTTTTCCTCACTGTTGTTTGCCACTTGCCTCTGGAACTACATAAGTGATCACAATTTTCTGTATGCTTACTTTTCTTCCTCCTGTTTGATATTACAGCTCATTCATGCTGGTATGTTCCTTGAGTTTGAACATTTTGACTATATTACTAAGTTCCTTCACCAATTGCAAGTTTCCAGTCAGGAAGTAAATACTGTTTTGAACATGAAATCCAGGTATGTCTTCAAGGAGCTGAATTATATCTGTCTAGTTCCTTCTTCAGGTTCTATTTTTATAAATTTATGTTAAAACTTAAAAAGGTAATTAGAAAATGCAAATTTTAGTGGTTTTGATTAAAATACTATCATATCATGCCTAGTTGTGTTTTAAAGTGCTGCCAATCTACTTTGCTTCAAAGATCAAGGTTTTTTAAGTCAAAACTTAGATTCAGACCACAGTTATGATTAATTTTTTCCGTATCGATTATCATTTTACAATCTATTCCCAGCTGTGCTACAAGTTTGTATAACTTCAGTCAAATCAGAAACATCATGGTTTAATATATCATTTAGGCCTGCATAAGCAAACGGTACTTCTGCAGTAAACAAGCCTTCTAGGTAATAAGATTAATTATAATGTGAAGTAGTTGTTTCATTTACTGTATAAACACTTGTGCCAACACAACTAGGAAGGAGGGTCCAGTACTGCTGGATTACGCTGGGCAAAATGTGAAGTCACAGCCCAAACTGTTCTGAAATTGTTGATGTCTCCCCATCACTTGCACAAGATTGTGATTTTTTTGTTGTTGGTGGTGGTGTTGATGTATCTTCTGCATCAGACATGCACACACAGTTGAGAAACTAAATTAGTGATTCATAAAGCAACCTTTCATTCTTCGAGGAAGCCAAATATGTGGCATCTACTGTGTGAAAACAAGCCATGACTGTTTCAAATGAAAGCACTATAGAAATTGTTTGCTGCTTTTCATACTTTTCCCATAAAGTACCTTTCAGCCACGGATCTCGGTGTTTAACCAGTGCAGTTTACCGCACACATTGGGAGACAATTTTCATCACTTTTCAGATCAGGAATCTCATTCACAAAGAAATGACCCCTTCCAAGTTGCCTCAGCATGTATGCGTTTTCAGCACAAACTGAGAAGCAGTCTGCATCTATGAAGATCGCGCAGCTGTGCTACTTCACTGCATGTGTTAGCTCATTCATGTGTAGGTTGTGTATCTCTCCATGATAGCATCCCACTGGGTAGATACATCCGTTGTTTCAGTGACAGCATCAGAATAAAGCATTATGCTCCTAAATATTTGAAGCTGAATAGCACTTTCTTTCATGTAATTAACTTTTTTTTAACCTTTATGTCAGAAATACAAGTAATACAGTTCTGCATTTACTGAATGGATTGCAAGTCTTATTAATACCTTTTCAGTTACATTTATACTGAGACAAGGGAATATTTTCTGTGAAAATAGCTCTGATCAATTATTTGCATAATACATGTACTGACTTCCCTTGGCATGATTGTAAATTTCTGTTTTCAGTGTCCAGATTGCACAGTGTGTAGCAAATAGGGTCAAAAATCACATCAGTTTTTAGTTCATATATGATAATCTGTTAGTCACCTGCTGCTAGTGCATAGTTTAGTTCAATACGATATATTAAAATTAAGTATTGGTATTTTTTTCTTATGGAAGATTTCAGGAAAGACATTTTGAAAAGAACTGGCTTTTTGACTTCAACTTGGCAGTGGCTGAAATGCAGGTACGGTATGTGCATTCTCCAAGCCTTTTAGAGGGCTTAAACCATGACTTCCTCTAAACCTACAAGAAATAGCAATTTCTACATAATTTAAAATTAGTGGGCTTTATTATTAAATATATTGAGATTATGATAAAATATTGTTACGCAAAACTATGTTTGAGAAAGTTTAACATGCAGGAAAAACTGACTTTGGATTTTCTGTGATACCAATATTTTAATTTACATTACAGTTTGCATATTATCACATCTGCTGCACAGATCTTGAGACTGAAATTTAAGAAGGGAAGAACCAAAACTGATTTTTTACTCTAACACCAAAGTCAACAAGTGATCTGTCAAGCAAAAGACTAGTTCATATAGAAAATAACCATCGATTTGTCACACATCGTGAAAAAAAAAAGATAGTAAAATACTGGATGAATGTCAGTTCTTAAGTAGGATTAATAAATTATGAGCTTCTTCAACTGGGGCCATGACAAATGGAAAAAGGATTTGTTTTTAATTTCACGAGGGACAAAAATGATCAACAGTCCATACAAGTGATCAACAAGTCCATACAACATGTAACTTTGCTGTGTTGACCATGAGGGTGTCTTGTCAGTAGTGTTTCATCTGCATCTTTTTTCTGCTTTAAGTTTATCACAGGTGTATCTCTTGAATTGTAATTTATGTTCTGTTTGGTCTTCTGGAAGCAGGTTTGCTTCTATTTATCCTTTGCCTTCTTCACAGCATTGCGAGGAAAAAAGTGATTGGACCAAGCTGGGAGCTTTGTATGTTAATGCTAGAGCTGGATGTGAACATTTTGATGATCTTCAGAAGTTGTCTTTATACGTTGCTGAAATACTAACCGGAGATGCTAAAACAGACAGACCGGGAGTTCCTTTTTGTGATTTTGCTGATGCAGGTAAAATTAAGATGCAATAAATACTTTTTGTTCAACCTATTCTTTGTAGAGTTTTTAAAAGAGGTAAAAAAACCAAAATCTTATACTGTTTTCTGAATATTAGTTAATTCTATATGTTACAATATTAATAATTTCTTGAGGTGCAAAACCAATCAGCTAAAATGCTCAATAGAAGCCATTTTCTAGCAGAAGTAAAATCCACAGTGCTTACACTTAATGGCAAAGGACTACTGTTCTGAAAGAACATTTGAGCTTTGTGAAATCAAGAACAGAAACCAGATCTTTCTGTCCTGTTCTCAGGACAAAGTATGTAAGTATTGTCACGTGAAGTGTCACACTTTTAACTGCATAAATAAACCTTAAAGCTGTAAATACAGCTATATATATATTTGTATATTTCAAAACACATTGAACAGGGTTACATTGTGTATATCATTGGATGTCTTTTTTTTTTAAGTAATTTGGATTTTCAGAATTACTTCATTCTCTAAAGAACCAAGCGTTTCTGCAAAGGCAGTTTTTCAATAGTTCTGGCAGGTTTTCTTACCCCTTTCCTCGCTATGCCCCTTTGTTTATATATAACATTTGTATATATCTGTATCATTCTTCCGAATATGTTTGCAGAAAACTGAGGCTCAGTGAAATGTCAGTGGGATATTAAAACATTTTATAATGGATGACTCAGATCCTTTTCAATCTGTATTAACTACTAAAACATGATGAATATTTATTCCAGATATGTGACATGACCTTTCTGACCACACACTTTTGTTTATAAAACAACTGTCACAGCTTCCACTGTGACATAGACAGAAATTTTAGTGGGGCTTGGAACTTAGTCTGTCTTCCCTAGAGCAATGGTCTCCAAAACTGATAGGCACCTCTATCAGTAAAATATTTTTGAGCACCCACCCATAATGTATTTATTTATTTATTTACAAATTATAGATGTACTACTGCATTAATCTATTATGTACATTATAAAACATACACAAAAATAGAAATTAAAAAGATGAGATAAAGGTGAAATTAACACTATTTTAAAAATATTTTCTTTTTTAATGGTACCAAAAATATTTTCTTCTAACACCTGAATGGATTGTTGTCCACACCCCCCACTACACACCCCCCACTTTGGAGACCACTGCTCTAGAATACCAACAGTGCTTCCAAAATGGTTGTATAATATGGTTGGAAAGACTTGTAATTGGTCACTTCTGTAATTGCCAACATTTCTTCATGGTGCCAGAAAATGCAAAGCTTACTTTACAAATAGTAATGTTACTAAATTATGCCATTACATGGTCAAGCATCTTATGAATTAATTTGACTACTATGAAGTAGTGTCTGAATGAACAATAGTTATTTACCCTACTTCTCATGTTAAGACAGGAAGTTACGGCTTTTAATGGCAAATATTTCAGAAAGTATATTTAATATTTTCACAATGAGCATGTTTTTGAAATATGCAATCTCTTTAAAACTGAATTTACATGTAAATTTAAAAAAAAATGTTTTTTTCTTTCCAGTAATAAAAAAATCACAACATAATGAAGCAGACAGAATTTTCATTGGAAGGATTGGGATAAGTGTAATGTATTCTTATCACAAAGTGCTGCAGTGGATAAAGGTATATTGGACTATAGGAACCTGACTGGAAAAAAAAGAACAAGTAATTTCTTTTCTAGATGTTAAACTGTGTTTCTCTAGTTGAATGGCTGGATGTGTCTTATGACTTGAACTCTGAGTGTAAATATAATCTGTGGTCACAGATACCGCTGCTTTCCCTGACCTTGCCCCTTCCCTTCTCCCTCTTATGCTAGGGAAGGAAGGTTTTGGATAAATTGCATGAGCTACAGATACATTTTACAGTCTTGAAAGGAGTTGTAGGTGCAGAGAGTTCAGCATCAAGATGTCAAATTGTTAATAAAGCTGCAGAAATTTTTCTTAAAACTGGAAGTTTGGATGGAGCAACATGGGTATTGAGAGGTAAGCTTGTCTTGTGAAAAACCTGAGTTTTGACTTAGATTTGAACAGTCCCCTTCTATGACAGATTTCAAGTAAAAGTTACAAGCTGATCTGCATTATTAAATAGAGTTAATAATACTGGGACAACACAAATGAAACGTGATTCACCTTACTGGTTAGTATTCTTTATATGTATAGGAAATATGACTAATACCAAATTGTTTTCAGTAGTCTAGTCTGCAATCAATACCATTCTACTCAATAGCCTACCATAATAAGGGAGGGGTGCAGCTTGGAAAGCGACCTTGCCCCATGTAGATTTCCTTTGAGCCAGGTGACATTCAGTGTCCAAAAATTTTCAGGTTTGGGGCAATGCAGTGTTTCTTTACCCCTCACACTATCCACATTTAGTAAAATACCTTTAGAATAGTACCATATTTCTCCAATAAAGTAACACATAATTACTGGCTTTTTGAAATTCTGATCTGCTGAAAAGTAGAAACTCGGAAGCATAAACAAGAGTAGAAAGTGTTCTGTAAAGTAATATTGAAGATCTAAAATTTGCCATTCAGTTATACATATACATAGATATATACATATTTATATACAGAAATATATTTATACATGCCACTGACAGTCCATTTTACTACCATGATATTTAATAAAAGGGATTATTTACAGTACAGAAGTTAAGTGAATCCATCTGAGAAGTATTAGTGATAAGGAATGAGTTATTGATAACTAGAACTGCATTTTCTGTGAGGTTCTGAAATTTTTTTTCTGCTACATTTTACAGTATATTCTTAATGTCCAAAAGTCTCAGCATCCAGCAGTTTCATAGAAAATACACTTACTATTTAATAGAAATAACACTGCACTGTTGTTCGCCACAGAGTCAGAGTGGACCACAAATGCACCATTGTGGCCCTGTGATAAAATGGACATCCTCAATCGACATAATCTGTTATGTACATTGGCGCACGAGTACTTGAGGAAGAATTTATACAGGCAGGCATTTGAAGTTCTGCAGAACTTACCAGGTTTTCAAAATAATTCTGGTAAGTAAAGAAGGTACTGTGTTAAGAGCTAAAAATTTAACAGATTATTCTGTACTGTTCTTTGTGTTTGTTTTCCGACTAATATTTGTTGAAGAAGTAAGATGGTTTTAGATAAGCCCATTTATTTTTTCCAAAGAATATAGTATCAGTTAAAATATGTATCGTACTCTGCAGCTCTTGCCACACATTCATGCATGTACACATGTGTGTACACACACACACAAAGTTTATGCACCTGTTCTCTTTTTCCAGTTGGCTGAGTTACACAGGGCAACAGGAAAGACACACTTCAGTTTTTAAGGATTGTACACAGTCTATAGAATAAGATAAAATAGGGATATCATTAGGGCGATTCATTTTATCTTTAGATGAATGCATTGGAGTTTTTCTATAAGTGTGCTAGGTACCCTAGGCTTCTTTTACATACCATATTAAGAACTGATTGCTCTTTTGGGCTCGATTTATCCAACAAATTTTGGATGTGTATTTCAAGATGAGATGTGTAGTTACTTAGGATCTGCTGAGGAAACCTCAGCTGCTTCCTGCGTGTAGGTCCCAATCCTATTGCCAGTGTGTGCTTTTAGATATGTCAGGAGAGCTTAGTTGGAAGGCCGTCTTCTTAAGAGAATCCTAAAAGGATCTAGGCCTTTGAGGCATGAGGTGAATACATGGCTGCCCAGTCCTGCCAATGGGACAGTTGAGAGAAAGTGGACAGTTCAGAGTAAGAGTAGAAGTAGGACTTGAAGCACCAAGATGGTTTTTATTAGTGCAAATTTTAAGCCTGAGAGATCAGGTGAAGACTATTTATAGGCTTGGGCAAGTGAATATATTTTTATCTGATCCTATTGTTTTTGGCAGCAAATTATTACTTGGACCTTAACACTTCTCTGTCAGACGTGAATGAACTAACTGTATGAAAAAACTTTTGATGAATAAAGCGTTATCATAAGTTGTCTTGTTCCATTTTGCTGATAGAAACAAGAGTCCCAATATAAGTACTGATCACAAAGTGATTCTTCAATTAGGTTTGTATTTGACTTAATTCAGTAGTTAATATTCTTCATTTCATTTCAGATACTGTAGATGTTTCTCAGTACAGCTGCCTTTTTAACAACCTGATAAATGCCTGTTTTGAGAGCAAGAACCTTGGGGTCTCATCTTCTGCAGTAGACTTCATGCTTTCGAAAAACTTAGCTATTGATTTTTTTTTACTTAGAGGATTAATCACAGCTTTGGGAAGAAGTTCTTTGTGGTCTAAGGCTAGGACCTATTACAAGAGTAAGTTGCTTCTAAACAGTATCCTTCCCTTAAGTTCTTTGGGTAAGATATGCTCATAACAGCTCAGTGGGTTGCGGAGAAATGGGTCCCAGTATACTTTCTAAGAATAAATCAGTACTTTCTGTGTCACTATCAGGAATTTATTTGTAACCAAAATGTTTATTGGGAAAATAGCAACAGTTAAAAATATGAAACAGGGCATACTACCTGGCATGAAATAAATGTAGTTCTGATTACAATTAATTTTTCAAATTGCATTTCAGAATTTCAAAAATGTAAACCCTGAAATGCTTAGAAGTGCACCATCTTCACTTTTTCATATAGGCAAATTAGATTTCTTTATACTTTTCTCTGGAGTTATGGTGGTAAAATTACTAATATTTAAGATGTGAGAAATATGGCTAAGAAGTTTATCCTAACGAAAAGAAAAATCCTTTCAACTAAAAGCTAACAGTCTGTGATTGTTTTCAACTCCCCACTTCTGATCTAAAGATAATATGGGGTGTGCCACTCTGATAGGGCCCACCAGGAGCCATCTCTCCATATTGTGACATTATTTACTGTTTGAGTCCATCATAGCATTGTGGCGGTTAGCAAGCTTTGTGAACATTGAAATATTGATTTTCCTCACCTCTTTTTTGTTTTTTTCTGAAATGCTATATAGGTTGGGTCTCTGGGATCACCTGGCAGAGGACAGGGGAGCAAGGGGGGAGATGCTGTTCAAATGTCCCCTCACTGTGATCATATCTAACAAAGCTTCTGTCTGACCTGTCCTAAAATGTACTTGTGTTATTATGCACTTGGAGTCCCTCGATTTCTGATGAGAGCTTTTTAATCATCGCTGATAATATTAATTGATAAAAATAACATTTTACAGCAGTGAATATTATGAATGAATACTACCTGCTGTGTTCTCAAATCGGGCCATTTCACAGGTCAAATAGTAAAATCCATTAAGAGTTTGATGGGGTTTTTCCACATTCTTAGCCACATACCAAAGAAAACAGATCTATGTTCAGTATTGGTAATCCTAATTCCTCATGTTTCTACATTTATTCTCAGGTGCTTTATCATTGGGTTGCTACCCACCACTGCAAGGAAATTTGTATCAGAAACACCTGGTGATTCCATCTTACCTGTCTGAGATTGAGATGCTGTTGGCCGTTGAAATATTTCTTGTTTCAAACGCCAGTGATATTCAAAGTCCAACGGCTACCAGTCAGACTCTTCAAATAATACTGAAAAGGTCTGTTGTCAGTTATGTACCATTTTGATTGTATTTATTAATTTGATAATGTAATTAATGAAAGATCTTTTTTGCCATTGGCTGGGAAAGAGAATGCTTGGTTTTAAACTTGTTTTTAAACCTTGTTTCTAAACTGGTTATAGAAGGATAAATGTTTGGGTGGGGTTTTATTATTTTTATATGTGTGTAGCAGAAAAGTAACTGTTCAAGAGTGATAATGGCCTGTGTTCCCTAACCGACTGTGTCTATCACACTAAGACTGTATTTTCAAAAACAGGATAGTTTGTTATCTTGAGGTGTAGATTCCTGTGTTGTGGTTAAGCAGTGGAGTAGAATGGTACAGTCAAAATGTTACTCCTTTCAAAAAGCAACTGAACATCTCTTGGCCGCTTTTTGGGAAGCGCATGAAGCTGTTTTACTTGATTCTCTTTATAGTGGATATGTCAATATTAAATTTGTTAGATTTTTTTCCCTGTTCTGTGAGGCTTAACACCTTCAGATAAAAATGTGTTTTGTTGCTTTTTCTTTTTGTCCATGAGCCACCAACCACTGTCACTAGACTATACCAACTTATTTTTCAAGACCCCGTTTTCTCTGGGATTGACTGTCTCAGCATCAAAATGTGAAACTGCATAGAAAAGCTGCAGTTGTTAAGGATGAACAGTGGCGTCTCAAACTTGAGTACCCGCGTTCCTTCCCTTCTACTCTTCCCAAGGAATACATCTATTAATTTTTTTCTTTTGATACATGAGAAGTTTTTTCTCTCGTTTTCAGGTGTATGCTATTGTGCCTCTGCTTGTTCGCTTAAAGAGCAAGTTCTGCTCCTGTAAAAACGTAGGCATGTCACTTAGGCACATCCTTATTCCAAAAGTAATTATGTGCCAAAATGAGTAATCCTTTTGGATTCAAGCATGAACATGAATTCTTGCTATATCAAGTTTGTCAAATGTTATACATTCCTTTACTGAATTTTCCAGCCCAGAGTCAAGCATTTCTTCATTAAACATGCTCTGAATATTGCAGACCTGCTTTGCACTGGCAGTAAATCCTACTACTTTTCATTAGTGTAAAATATATTAAAAAGATAACTTTTTCTTTTTAATTTTTCAGAAGAATCAGCTAAAATTTGTCTAGAAATAATATATTCTAAGTGAAGTGAACACAAAGCATTATTTTAATGTTTTTGTAATCTTGTTGCCAGTATAAAACATTAGGCAAGTGACACAGGGCCTGCATGATATATAATTTTGTGTTTGTGAAAATTTGCTTACAGATGTAAAGACCAGACAGTTCAGAATAACAATGACTATCAAGCGGCAGTGAAGAGACTCATCCTGGCTGCTCGTGTATCCAATCCAAAGCTTTTTCTTAAGCACATGACAATGACTGTTAATATGGAAGAAGTTTACAGCTTAGATCTTACATCTGCTCTAAAATGGCTTCAGGAGAATATGAAGTGGGCTGGGAAGGTCTGGCTATTTCAGCAGTCATTAATTAGTAAAGACTCTCTTTAATGGTTAAAGCAATCATTGTTGAAAATAATTCAAATTAATAAAGGCAGTTCCCACTGTGTTCAGACTGTGCCTTACTGATTTACAGCAAGGCTTCAAACTCAAGCTGTGTTTTTAAATACTTATATTGATGATAATACAGATAGCACAGAAGGAGTAATTTTTTTTCCTAACTATATAGATTGTCACATTGGCTTACAGAGATGTTTTGTAATGGCATCATTAGGTAATGAGGAAGCTGCAGCCTCAGGACTTACATTCTCCTTTTTCATGGAGAATCCAGCACTAACTGTTATTCTTCTCCCAGCAGGTGATAGTATATAAGTGCATAGATTGAGTGTGCCTACTGTTCTTGAGTGAGATGTTTTCCACATTGCTTCATAGTCTGTAGAAGTAATATATGTTTCCTTTTGTCTTCCTCACAGTATCTTGTGAGGATATCATCCCATGAGCGTGCCCCTTAGATCTGAATTTCCTTACTCCAAAAGCCCAATAAAAAGCACTGAAAGTAGAATAACTTGAAAAACACTTACTGCTTGAGACATACCTGACTTAGGATACCATCCTTCACAGAACTGAGAGAGTCTACACAAGTTGCTCACAGCTGAAGGTTTAGTTGTGTCTTGATAATGACTTGTATGTAGTTTCACGTTTGTATATATGCATACATTCACTGAAAAGGAAAACTTGCTTTCTCCCTTGATCGTGCTCTTAAAGGGAAGTGGGTTTGCCCAATTTTTATTTTCTGCCAACTGCATGATGAGATAGAGGCTTCTAGCAAGGTGTTTCTAGCATTCCTGGTTGTTCTTTTTTCCACCTGCCAATCCAGAATGAGATACGGAGCATGAATTGCTTAAGTCACACTTCATCTACTGATCTGCAGCCTGAGTAAGAAGGACCAGACACTTCGTATCAGAAAACTCTCATGGCAAATCAATGGGGGTTCCTCTGTCAAAGTTGGTACTTGCCTGAGTTCTCCACTTCTGTAGTTTAGATATCCAGTACCAACCTTCACAAACATGCCAATGATACAGTTCTTTTGGTCCTGTTCTCCTTCCCCATTAGAGCTTTTTGTGGTGAAAATTTCTGCAGCATGAATCTCTTCCCAGTTCTAGCAGCATTATTGCAGGCATCCTTTGCATCTCTGAATCATGAAACCATCATGATCTTGGCACTGGATGCTTTGGAGGGGTGTTGGGGTTTGTTTTGTTTGGGGAAGGGTTGCCACTCTAGTCTTGAGGTTCATGCCATTAATTTGATGTCATTAATCTGGTCAACAGTTGTTAGCTTCCTGACCCTCTTCAGGGTCAGGTCCTGACCGTTTTTGATACCACTGCTCCTTCAGTCTATGTGGGAGTTGCTACGGGAAGAGAGAGGATTGAATCTGATGACCGCCAAGATCAGTCTTCCTCCTGTACAGAAAAATGGAAGGATAGAGACTCTTGTGTTTTCATAAGGTATCATTCTTCTGTAGGGATCTCATCTGCTTTCCTTCTAAAAAATGGTAGATTCAATACTAAGAATCAGATGGCATCTCTTTAAAAGCCCCTTAGCCTCAAAATTTCTCTAGAACAACAATTGGTACTAGTTGAAACAGACTTTAGGTTCCACCACTTGGTATTCACCAAGATGGCTCTGCCGTTTGTAAGGCTGTCCACCTGGTCAAATCCAGTACCATTTTGCTGCTTTTGTTTCCCAGTAGCTTAAAGACTGGATAAGAAGTGATCAGGTTTCAGATGAGGGATCTAAACTGATGTTCTTCTAGCCACTCCAGCATTAGCAGCAAGAGCAATTTTGGAAGGCTTCAACAAAGTAGAACTGGCAGTGTAGTCAACAGTGAGAAACTTAAGTAATTTTTTGCTAATTACTTTTTGAAAGAGCCTTTGTAGTTTAATCTTCCTTGGAATTAGGCAGACGCTATCTGAACCTCAGCTAAATCCCACATTTCTGTAAGCAGTACCAGATGTAGCTAATACTGTGTTTGAGAGACACAGAAGGACAAAATTCTCTTTAGTAATCTGTATGGCTTCAAAGCTTGGGATGTTCTAGAGACAGCATTATTTTTCCCATTATAAGCAACCTTGAATTTTCATTTAGATCATCCCCAGAAAAAAATCCAAATGTTGCTTAATTTTTCAGACAGGGATTAATCATTGACCTTCTAGCTTAACTTGGAACTGTGTAAAATTTGTGCAATGTTTTGGCTCCATCTCTTGAGTACCATCTTCAGCTGATAGGATGCAATCTCAGTCATGTTTTACATTAACAAGCAAAGCAAGCTTCCCACATCGTTTCTCAAAAGTTTTGTTACAACTGGTACATCTGGTGTTTCTGTCAACATAGTATTTCTCTCTGTCGCCGTGATAAACCAGCAGGCAATTCAAACAGCTTTACTGTCAAGTCCTGTATTTCACATTTTTGTACTGTCTGAGTCCACTTGAAATACCATACAAATCTGGTCATTTTGATGTGTATCTAAATGCCAGAAAGGTTTATTGAGCAACACTCTCAGTACCGTTTTGGTGATTGATAGAAGTTCCATGTGCTAAACAGGACAAAACTCCAGTGTGAAATGGAAACTAGCCTGGAAAGACGACAAAATGTTTCAAAGAATAAAGTTAAGTACAACAGAGACAATGCAGTTCTGCAGTCAGCCACTCAGTAGACAATATCCATATTTTTTGTTTTCCCCAGCTAAAAGTTACTGTTTCTTAGTAGCTGAAAACTTCTCTATTTGAGATTAAGCAATTTGTTTGATATATTTGATTTTTCATATAGGAAGTAAAATGTATGCTTACCTGCTTGCAAACAGAGACAGAAAAACGTGCAAAAAACCCCTTTCCTGTGCTGCGCTCAGTAGCTAGGTCTGTACAACAGTGTGCTCCTTCAGTATGTTGTTAGATGCACGAGGAATTCCTGTTGTGAAAATCTTTCTTCAGTTTTCACTCATTACAAGGTAAGCTTTTGGAAAGATGACTTTTGTTAAGTATGGACTGTTTCTTGTAACTAGAACAGAATAATGTTGTTTGGAAGACTTACCACAATTTTATTGCAAAGCATTGATAGTTTTCAGTTTCTTAACTCACGTCGGGGAGGGAGGAGAGAAGCTGGAAATAGAAGCTTGATAGTTTTATGATGGTTTATAAAGAGCAATTTTGGAGAAGTTGTTAAGATGTTAATAAATGTTTTATGTTCTTTATACGAGGTATCCAAAATATCTGAGTCAGTATTGTCATTAAATTATTTAATTTCATTCAGATCCCTATAATTAATATTCTTAGGAACGCAGGAGGGTAGGCAAATGGCAGAGCAGATGTGGAGAGTTTAGTACCTTGTAACTACTACAAGAGTCTAGAGTATGATATGCTGCATGAGGAGGTTAAGTCACACTTTGCAGTTTTTCACCACACCATAGCACATAATGTAGCAAATGCTCATGAATAAATTGGGGTGAATCTTCCAGCAGTGGACAAGGCCAGCTTCCAGCTGTAACTACAGACTCGAGAGGAGGCTACAGTGAGGCCTGTGGGCCATGCTCAATTCGCTGAAGAATTTTTATGGATATTAGTGAATTTCATGTTAGAAGAAATAGTAAAATTAAATGTCCCTTGTGTAGTAATCAAACCTTTAATTGCTGAAGTCTTAAGCCAGACTCCTCAGCTTAGTAAAACACAGCCACAATAAGAGCAATTCGGAGTGCACGTTTGTCCTTTCACATTCTCCAGATCCATCTTGCATCTTTGTGAGGGTTTTTGGCAAATCCCAGGTCTACGTTTTTCAGTCTTAACCCCTTCTGCATGAGTCTGATGAGTAGGTTAAAAAAATAAATGCTGACGTCATTGGCCCGAGAGCTTCTGTGCCATTGCATGTGATGGGACTGGAGAAACTGATGGCACTTTGCAACCATCTGCAGACTGAGGACCAGAACAGAAACAAAGGAGTAAGGAGAAAATGGCTCAGTTGCCGCTTGTAGCAACTTCATTGTGATGCTTGAAATTCTCCTCCTGATATGGGACAAGAGGTAGTCAAAATACAAACTTCTTCAGATGTTAATGTTATCTGGTATAAGACAAGCTTTCTGTTTGGAAATGCCTGTCCTGCGCTTGCTGAGCCATTGGGATGTATCCCGGGAACTGGTAGGGAACAATGACACCAGATAAAGCCACAGCACTGCTCCCATGGGATATTGTGGTGATGTTCATGAGCAGCAAGAGACTTTTAGCTAAAAAAATAGGAATTCATCCCTGTGTTCGGGGGCGGGTTGCTCTGGCTCTGTTTGAAAATGGGCACCCTACGCAGTGGTGTCTGGCAGGGTCACCCGCTGATCAGCTCTCCCGGTTTATTTTATTCCTCATCAAGCTGAAAGTAATCCCAGGTGAAACAAAGGGCATGCTTTTTTGTTGAATCAATTAAATGTATTTTCCTATCTGCATAATTATGCAGCCACTTTGCTTATATAACCCATGGCTCCTATCGGGAGGCAGAAAACATGTGGCATGTTATGGAAATTACACAAATCCCCCAAGGGTGGGGAGAGGGTTAACCTGATTTAAAGCTTCAGTGAACTACAGATAGTCCTTACAGCCTGTCGGTTCCCTTCTTAACCTTTCTCTGACTGGAAATGCAGTAGGTTGTATGCAAACAACCCCAACCCCTAGCAGTGAGTCTCTTTGTTCTGAAGCTGGGCAGCAGTGGGCATCTTTGCTCAGGCTGTGCATCCCTGTGGCAGCCGCTTCTCGCCCCCAGCTGCCCTGTGAGGAAAGCAGACGCCTGGGTATCTGCACATGGAGGGGTTAGGGGTTGCATGGCACTAACTCCTGCTTTTCCCGTCGGGACTGCAGGGCTCGGGGCCGGTTCTTCGTCAGTTTCCCGTTCTCGTTCTGCAGAACAAAGGAAACGTGAAGCGCCCATGAGGATCTGGCTGACCCCTTCCCTCCGCTCGGCCAGGGAGCGGCCCTTCGTGTCAGGGCCTGCCCTGCTGTGTCCCCAGCAGGCACACAAACGCTCCCCACAGGTACTGCGCTGTGGGAGGCAGCAGGCGCTGGGAAGGGGCCGCTTCCCTGCACCCCGTTAGCCGACCTCTGAGAAACGGCCTCGACACCACCGCTCGCACCCGCCTGGCGGGCCCTGCCTGTGCCCAAGGGCGGCACCGACACCCAAAGCACGGCACCGCCGTGTCTGTGCCGCCCACTCCTCCGTCCCCAGCCCGTAACGCCCCGCCTGCCGCCCGGGATCGCCG
>VZRW01007021.1:84857-117342 GCA_013398125.1 Aegotheles bennettii | reverse complement strand
GCCCCGGTGCAGCGGGCGCGGGTGGTCGCTGGGTGCCTCTGGTCATGGGGGGAGGCCCGCAGCGCCCGTCCCCGGCGGTTGCGCCGTTCGGCGGCTGCAGGCGGGACCCGCGTCCGTGCCGCCGGTGGGTTTGAAACCGAACCCTCCAGGGCTCCGTTCCGAGTAGGAGCAGCCAGCACCGCCGTGCCTCGCCGCCTTCGAGCAGCGGGACGGCGCGTTCGGCGCCGGTGCCGCCGGGCGCTGGGCCCGTGGCAGGCGCAGGGGATCCCCCGGGGCAGAACAGGGCCACACGGGGGTGCTCCGGGGCACCCCGGAGTGGGGTGCGCGGGGCTGGCTCGGAACCAGGCACTTCATCGCCTTGGCTGAGCGGTGCAACAGTTTCTGAGCCGTGAGCAGTGTCCGGAGCGAGAAACAAAGGTGCTTTTGTGCGGTTACATAAAGGGTCCCCGCAGATCAGCGAGGTTCTTGTTTTTCATCCTCTGTCCAAATCCCTGAAGCCGAAATTACAGAGAGAGGAAGCTTCTGTTGCCAGAGAGCTTACTAAGGTGTGTAAGTTAGTTTATGGTTAGGACTGTTGTTAAGGACGTTAAAAATGAGATTATCATTGTCTTGCCCACCCAGCTGAAAATCAGAATACAAACATTACAAAGTACTTTGGGGCTATTTTAGCTCAGCGTGTTTTTGCTCACTCCGTTTGCCACCAGTAAAATGTGCTGTAAGCAATTTATGTTCTTAGTTAAGCATATTTGTATTAGTAACATGCACTTGTAAAACCTCAAGGTTTTTTTTACAACTAGTCCTGGGAACTCTGCCGTGGTGTTGGAACTGGGGTGGTGTTTTGGGATAACTGCTCATCCCGGGTGCTGTAAAACGGCACACTTAGTGGAGATGTTATTCTGAAAAGTGCAAAGGAAAGTTTGGGCTTTTTTTAAAAAGCGCGTGAAGACATAGGAGAAAACATTGCCAATCGGGAGCTCCCCTCGTAGTCCCCAGCACTGAGGGGTGTTTGCACTCTGACATGCTCAGTGGTTTATCTCCTGTTGGATTACCCTCAATTACAGGTGCGCAGCGCAGGAGTTACTGGTAAAAATTGCTGATTCATTTTTACCAATGCCAATAAACTTTTGATAAAGATTTCCAGACATAGTCACTTGACATTGCCTTTCCCTTTAGTTTTATATTGTGCCCCCATAAAATATGTGGCATATGAATTTTAAAGTATTATCATTTGTCTGAAAGTTTTGGTCTTAGAGGAAAAATTTATGTGGAATTCAACAGCTGGTATGTGCTAGTGCTTGAAGAAAGCTTCTGTTTTTTTCTTTGTATACTTAAGACAAAAACTGAACATCAGGAAGAGTGTGAAACAGTTTCAGTAAATAATTTTCTAGAGTTTTTTTTCTCTAACAGGAACATCTTTAAATATTCATCTTCAAATCAAAATATGCTACCAATTCTTAATGTTTGTAAGACTCACTGTTAGCAGAGGAAACTCAAAACATTATTTGCAAAACTTTAGGATTTATGTGTGATTTCTCAAAGTTATATTACTGTTGTGAATTTAAAAGTTACCACCTAGGGTTTAGAGAACGTGCTGATGAGTAACGGGGAAAATATTAATGCCCATTACTAAACAGGATTTTTTATTTTTTTATTATTTTTTTTTAAGTGAGTTTATGGATGGCTGAAAGCTGGCTTGACCACTGAGTTGCTGAAATGTTTTGCTGCTTGAGAGCCGTGAGAAGGTATTGCATGTTGCTGACCTAATTTACCTTTAGCATATGTTTAAATGTTTGCTTAAGACTTGCATATATGTAAAATTGGTTCAGTATTTTTGTTTTAATGCTTATTTCTTCGGCTTTCTCATCTTTACAGCTTGAAGCTTTCAACAGAGCATCCACAGTTGAAAATCCCCAAAAGCCATATACTCGCCCTCAAGTGAGATGTTAAAGAGACTCTCAAAAAACCCAAGGGTTTTAAAATAGCTGAATTATGAGAAAGTGGTACTCTAAATCTGAATATGATGTCCGATATATTACTGCATTATTGGGTTATTAAAGCTCAGTGTTTCAAAATGAGTGACTATATCTGCAATAATGAGCTTAACTTAACAAAGCTTTTCAGTGCCAAAGCTATAAGCCAAAAAGTTGAACTTTGTGAGATGTGAAGAAAAAGTAAAAAGAAAGCTGAAGGGAATTATTCAATCAATAAATTACATCTGTCCTAGAGTGCGGTTGCATAACGTGTTCTAGTGGAGATTGTGTTTCATATCTTTCACAAAGTGGGGACGGCTGTCCTCGAGGTGATTATGACCTTGATTTTAACACAAACCCTTTCTCCGCTCTTCAGATCTGAGTGGAGCTCTTGGAACAGTCATTGTTTTTTGTGAGTGAAGCCATATGCATCTTTCTTGCATTTTCTCTCTCTAAATTATTTTTAATGCATTTAGTTTATCGCTTTGCTTGAAGGATGCCTCCAAGTTCTGTCTTTCACCTTCAGCGAATGAGTTCTTCCTTCTGTCACACAGACTAATTTTGGCCTTTGAGCGTTTCTCTTTTAAGCAAGTTCAAAATAGACTTTTGGCTGGAATCCTGAGCCTCCCTACTAGCACTGCAGTGTTGTTTAGACAGAAAACAAGGGAGCTGAAGATAACCATACTTGGCCATTTTTCATGTAAAATACCAGATGGAGGTTTGATTAATAAACTTGGAAGCATGATTAATAGTTTCCAGGTATGTTGGAACTTTTCCCCTAACTACTGGAAACAGCACACAATGTAGCTCGAGAGTTGACATGGGGAATGGTGTGCAATCAGGTGAACGTGAACTGAGCTTCCTAGCAGCAGGGGCTAGGATGATGTAGGTTTCTTGCATGGCTGTTAATCAAAACTGCTATTGGATAGGTAGCTGTCTAATTTACAATTTTTTTTTCCTTTTCTGGAAAGAATTTTTTTTTCTTTTTACTGCTTTGTGTCCACTTGCTACCAGAAAAAAAAGTCTATTTTTTTTCCTCAGCAAGTTGACTATTTTGGTGTTTCTGGGTCCAAAATGGTAAAACATATGACCAAGTGGACTTTTATCTGGTGTGCTTTGCTTCCTTTCTTGCCAGGTCAGGTAGAGGGGTTTTTTCCTGCATCACTGAACAACTCTGGCATGTTCTTCTTGTCATTGAGAGCTTTTGCTCTCCATAAAAACATGATATTGCTGTGGTACTTCCTCTCCTGCTATTTTGAGTAGGATCATGGGCTATAGTGATGACTAGTCTTAGAGTCTTTCACTTGCAGCCAGCAGGGAGGTAGAAGTGTTTGCCAGTAATACATTTTACCTTTTTTATTTAAAAAAAACACTTCCATTTAATCCACGTACATGAAAATTGCTTTTAGTGATAGCGGTTTGGAATTTCATCAGTCATCTTACGTTACAGGTTTTCCATCCCACTTTTCTATGAAATCTTCCTTGTTTTCAGCAAGCTGACTTTTAAGACCTTCTGATTAAATATTTGCCTGCCTCTTAGGCAGAAAACATTACCTTTAACTGCTTTCATCTTTCTAATTGAAGAGCTGGAAAGGTTGACAGAAAAAAGGTAAAATAAGGGTCATTGCATCTGCTTGACAACTCAGCTGTTGTCATTTGCCTACATGAAAAATACTGCTTATTGTCTGAGCACAAATTTGGGGCTGCTTTTCTTTTTAATTAATTAAAGCAGTCAGGAAATAGTCTCACATGTTTCTATGTCCAGGATGTTTATTTGGTCTAGTATGCTGAAAAAATAGGTCCTTGTAAAACAATCTTGCTTACTATTAATACGTTTTAATAGTTCTATGTGAATTGGAAGCAGCTTTGTCTCTGATCTGCTATGTATTTTCCTATTTGGGGCTTGC
Source organism: Aegotheles bennettii (assembly GCA_013398125.1). Lineage (NCBI taxonomy): Eukaryota > Metazoa > Chordata > Aves > Caprimulgiformes > Aegothelidae > Aegotheles > Aegotheles bennettii. Next base: position 113,465 of record VZRW01007021.1, on the reverse strand, counting down.
AGTTTGAATGATACTGTGAGGAGTGAAACGGCATTGTATTGCTTAACAGTGGAGAATCCCTACCCTGCCCAGTTGCAAAGTAAAATGAAAATTAATCACGGAGAAGATGGTTGGCCCCTTGAATTTGTTAGCCTGTGGAGTCAGCTGAAGGAGAAATCTGTTAATAACTTTTTAACAGTTCACATTTTCTTGCTGCTTTTATGTATACTGCCTGTTGGTAATTAGTTTCCTATCCTGAACGTCAGCTTTCAGCTACAGCAAGAAGTTTTGATGGTCTCAATTCAGAACTTGTTTATCGTTCCATTTCGGTCTGCAGTCTCTTTGCAGAACTGTTGCTTAATTTATGCATAATTGGAGGTATTTGATCTTTTGTACTTTCTGAACTTCCTAGAACTTCTTCAACTTAACTTTTCCTTCTGTTCTTAGGTGAAACAGCCTTCTTTTCCTACCACTGAAATTTCTTTTAGTCCTTGTTTTCTTATATTTCAGTGAAGATCAAAGGGAAGAAAGTACTGTCTTTTTACTTGATGTTTCCTATAAAAGAGTCGGTTTGGGAAAGTAGATTTTAATTTTTTTTTAAATGGACACAAGTATGTGGACTTCAGAAACTGTTTTAATTGAATTATTATTATTATTATTCCTGGGTAAAATTTAATATTCTTATGGCACTACTTGAAAAAGACTGAGTTTGGCTTTTTAACTTGGAGGTTCAAAAGTACATAAGAGTTGGTTTTTAAGAGCAGCTTCATCAATAGCTACAAAAAATACCACTAAAGCCAGTCTGTATCATCCAAACTACTTGAATGGAGATTTTGTATTTGAGCCTCCATTGAGAAAGCAGAGGGAAAAGTTTCAAATTATTACACTTTCAACTGTGAATGTTTACTCCTCTGTCACATTCTAATGTAATTTATATCGGTTTGTCACTTGATTGGTTGCATCATACATAAACATTTTATTATTTTATTAGGTTATGTCTGGAGAAGATATTGCTACAATGTATTCTTCAGTCAAGAGCTTTGTCAGGAGCTGATGCCATCAATGCTCTCAGACCTTTCTATTTTGCTGTGCATCCAGATTTCTTTGGCCAGCATCCCAAAGAGAGGGTAAAAGTCTTTTAGTGTGCTTGCTTTGTAAATGTCTCTTATATCAAGGATGGAAATTTTCTGGTTTTCCTGCTGTCAGAGAAACAAAAGTAGTATTAGAATTGAAAATGGTTATTACCAGAGAACAAAAAGATGCACTTTATTTTTAGTGAGGGTGGATCCCTTAAACACCCATTATTTATTATTCATATTTTCTGTTTAATTGTTACAAAGAAAATACTGAATCCTTACAGTCTAATTTATAATACATATTTTTGCTTTATCACTTTGAAATGCTGTGCATTATATTTGAATAAGTGGATTTCTTTTAGCTTGAAAGCCTTAAAAGTGATGTACATCATACAGTCTCTTAATGCGAGATAATTATTCATTTATGCTGAGAATATGAACTATATCACTACTTGCTAAGAGCAGCTGGCAGTTTGTAAAAACAAATTCTACATCTAAGATGAAAAACGTTTAGATGAAAAGCGGTCAAATTACTAATATGTATTTTTTTCCTTATTTTAAACAGGAAGTAAATGAAAACTCTCTGAAGAGGTTAAATGGCTACTTGGAGAATCTACAGAAACCAGGATTTCGCTCCTTTAAGCCAACTCAGCTTACTTTTTATGTAAGAGAAAGAGAACCAAACTCTTCTAATGTTCAAGAATCCTTCAGTGCTTCAGGTGCTCTTGCATTGTGCAGAATGTATCTTCGTGTATTCAAATTCTTTCAGACCATTACTTAGCCTTGTGTAGTCATAATGACTTCTCAACTGAATAAAATCCTGTCAAACCATGAAAATATATATTAGATCAGACAGCTAAGACCATCCAAAGTAATTAAACATCTTAAGCTTTAAAAAGCATTGAAAGAATGAGAAATTACAAAGTTGAGGTCAAGTAACAGTATGAGGAAGTAAAAAACATAGGTGGATGTAAATGATAATTTTTCTGTTTTTAATACCTTTGTCATGTTTAACTGGCACAACAGCTGGGTCCTTGTTTTCATTGCAGATAATGTGTCATGCACTGTGTCAGGGTGTATGTAGGATCAGTAGGAACTTACTCTGTAAGCAGAAGTTGTGTAATACCTGAAGCTTCAATTTAGCACTTTGTTTCTCAGCTTTGAGACTACAGAAAATATTACTGAGTTTGGAATATTGGTTCTGATTAATTTTATTCTATATATTTCTCTGATGTACCAATGTGCCTTATCTAACAGATGAGTTTTATGTTCTGTATCCTGCTGGTCAAAGCACTTAAGCAAATTATGAGGAACCCTTGTGCTAGAAAACAAAATCATACTGTTATTCAAGAACATAGTAGTGTTATGTCCAGTCTCCTTAAAATAACAGTTGAACTGGCAGCTGTGTTCTGCTCTGGAGTCTAGTACTTGCTTGCTTTCTAATGGGGCAGTTAGCCCAGTAGCTAAGTGATGGGACTTCGTTTCAGCCAGTGTGCAAGTGTAATGTTCTGTTCTGAAGCTTCTGTTCTTAGCCTGTGAAGAGCTGTTGTAGTACTGTGTTCCTACAGTAAATTATATCAAAGCAGTGATCAATAATAATGTGAATTGTGTAGAGCTGTTGGACAAAACAGCCACTGCTAAAGCAAAAACATCCTTTTTGGGGTTCTGCTGCATCTGTAGCTGGGTTTCCAATTTGTCCAAGGATTCAGATAGTTAAAACACCTCTATTTATATGTTTGGCTACTTAGCAGTTTTAAAAGTTAAATTGCATGTGAATTTTGCAGTGAATATTGAAATAATATCATAGTATTTTCCAATTATGTATGCCTTGTTTAGGTTCTTGTAAGATGAGAGAAATGTGGATGCATTTTAAATAATTTTAATTAAATAATACTAATTTTGTGGACATTGTATTTTGTAGGGTTTCGAGCAGTCAGTTTTACGTTGCATACTAGGGATCTCCTGAGCACGGTTTTAGATATTCTCAACTCCTGCAGTTTATCTACAGAGCATATTCAAAGTTTGAATGTGAGCTCTCAGGCCCACCAGGAAGCAAAAAGCACAGTGAACAGGCCTATCAAATGGGATAAGACTTATTATTCATTTACTGGATTCAAGGATCCTGAGGAGGAACTAGAACAAGCCCAGAGAATGGAAACAACTTTAATGTACGTAAGGCTTTTATTTAACTGATATTTTGTAACCTTAATTGGTCTTAGTCTAATGCTGAGATTTTTAAAGGCAATTGATAAACATTCTGAACAATACAAAAATTTATTGTCCAACATATAATTCTGTCCCACTTTTTACAACTAAAGAGAGTTCTAATGAGCTCCTGGGATAACTATGGAGCCAGCTAAGCTGAGGCATTCTTGACTTTTTGCCCAGCATTCATGGTTGGTCAGTCTAGTTTTGGTTGGTCTAATTTTCAGTTTTGTGCAATATTGGTGGTGAGTCAGAGGGAGGTGGAAACCCCAAATAGCTCCTTACCTCTTACAGGGCTTCTGAAACACAAAACTACACAGTTACTAACTTTATTTCACGATTGCATTCTGTTGGGTGTGAGAGATAATACAAGAAAACTAAGATTAGAATATTTTAATTTGCCAGATACTGAAGTGTTGTGCTTCTGATTTGTTGTTCAGCATACCAACCTTAATATTTAAGTTTAGGCAATTATAAATACTGAACTTGCATTAAATGCAGCTTGTTGTGTCTTAGAAGTTGGTGGTTTATAAGATCTGTATGCGCTCATTTTGGGGAAGGGTGAAAAATACTGCCTTGAAAACCTTTTTGTAATGATGAGACTTGGGTGCTGTCTGGAATAAATGCAGGACTGTGGTGATGGTATCTTCAGAGCAAAGGATACCCCTCATCCTGCCTAGCACCTTGCAAATAAAACTGCTGTAATATATACTACTGTAGAACACTTAGCTGAGATGTAACATACTAGAGAATATTTTTACTTATTTTTACACATTTACAAGAAATGCCACAAATAGTTACATATTAACAGTCTAGTTCAACACCTAGCCATTTGGCATTGGGCCTCTCTTGTTACTTCCAAGTTCGATTTTTTTTTTTTGCTTAGCATACAGTATGAGAATGGAAGTATTTGTAAAAATAAGACTATGAAAATAGGTTTATGCTATGAACAAAGGCTAAATCTCTTATAGAGTATTTTTTTCCTATGAATAGAATGATCTATTTATTGAAAGTTTTGGATGTACTCCATGAGTGATGTTTGTCTGGTTGTGATTATTGACGTAAGAACTGTAAAACTTTGACCTGTTTAATCTATGTTCTTCCCAGCTCTGTAAGTTACCTAACTGCCCTTTAGTACTACCTCCCTTATTTGATAGTTTACTATGATCACCTTGGTGGTTGTTTTTTTTATTTAAAGGCAGATATCTGAACTTCTTTTACTAAAGCACTAAGTTCTGAAGCTGCCCCCCTAAATCACTAATCTGCTGCTCTACCTTTCACACCTCTCGGTTGTAACACTGTCAGTGCCTTCTGGTTCAATTTGATTACATAGTCACCCCAAAAACCTTAGGCACCAGGTTCTCCTTTGTAGATATCTTAAGCATTTATCAATTGCAGTGTACGTTCTCTACTTTTAAAAAATCCCTTTACCTGGTAACTTGAAATAAAACATTAATGTTAGCAATAAGAATTTAGTTAGTTGTACTGTTTGCACGAAAGAATACAACATGCTTCTACTGTTGGGTTTTTTCTCTTCTTTCAGATCCTGGCTAGATGACAATGAAGCGCGTGCAGTAAAAAAGCTGAAAAAGAGTTTGCCACTCAGAAAAGAACTAGAACGTTTAAAATTTGAACTCTCTCATCAACTCCAGCTCTCCGATATCAGGTAATAATTTAGATCAGTTGGACTTGCATCAAGACAGTCAAAGCAAGGAAGTCTTGTGTAATGGTACACCAGGAGCTTTAATGGCTTATTCCAGCAAAACAGCTATGTTTCATACATGTAGAAGTGTTACTACACTGAATAATACTTTTCTAGAAGAATTCTGTTGGGACAAAAGTTTCCTGTTAAAATCTGCTCAAAAAGACCTGGTATTTGTAACTAGTAACACAGGCTCCAGTTGAGGCAAACACATAAGCACTTGAAATAGGACCTGTGCGTATGCATTAGTTTGGGTGTTTTGCTGGATAGAATTGCCCTTCCAGAGTTCAGGTGAATATCTACGAAGGTAACTAGATTGACAGTGAAATGCAACTTTGCATGTGGTACATACTGACGTCCTGTGAAGGCTTAATAAAAGTGTTGTTCTTTCTATTGTCTTGTTTCCCACGTTGCAGAGGAGGATTTTTTATTTATTTAGAAGGGCTGAGTACAGCTGGTGATCTTGATTCTTCAGAATATTTTCCAGAAAATAATTTATGATCCTTTTTTAAATTTTGTGCATTCAAATGAGGATGTTCTGAAGTGGGATATTTAGGATGTGAAAACGGCAGTGAGGGTATTCAGCAATGGCAAAATAAACTTTTGGGGATTATTTCAAGGGCTAGTCTTTTAAGTTCTTCTTTTAACCAGGAAAGAAGAGAGAGTTGGAACTTCTGAAACCATGATTTTGTTCCTTTCACCCTATAAAAGACCCTGACTTCCTTTAAGCTGAAGACAGTTTAGGGTTTTTTTGAAGACATTTTCTAATCCTCTGCAACTCTGCTGTGTTGGGGCTTCTTAAGTGTCCAAAACAGTCTTCAGTATTAAATGCATAGGTTTGGTTTTATTCATGGCTTATATTTAATTTTCTTAGAGTTTGTGCTTTTAAAATACACTAAAGCTGTTGTGTTCCATAAAGAATTATTAACCTTTCAAGAGTTATATTGTTATAATTCAGAAAAGAATGTGTCAGAAATCTGACAAGCAAGTATCTTAATAGGACTGCTGCTATTACTACTTGTGATCCTGCAGCCTGATGCTAGTGTTCACAGAGGTCTGAAAAATAAGGGGGTCATTGCCTTTATTCCATGTATATGTTTAGGAAAGCTGAAGAGAAGGTGAGATCATAGAATCATAGAACGAGTTGGATTGGAAGGGACCTTAAAGATCATCTAGTTCCAACCCCTCTGCCACGGACAGGGACACCTCCCACTAGACCAGGTTGCTCAAAGCCCCATCCAAACTGGCCTTGGATCTATAAGCCACCTTTTTACATCCCTGTCTGGTGCTACTGAAAGCAAAGTGATATTGCTAGGTAACAGTAAATAGTTATTAGAATGACTTGCACTGTAATAGCATTTATGAGGCAATTCATTCTGTAGTGTATGTAGTGCCATTCTCTGCATCCTAAAGAGTGATTATTTTTTTTTGCCAGTTTGGTTTCCCTAAATGAAATGGTGTGGGTTCGCCCCAGCCAGCAGCTCAGTACCCACGCAGCTGCTCACTCATACACCCCCGGTGGGATGGGAGAAAGAGAATAGGAAGAACAAAAGCAAGAAAACTCGTGGATCAAGGTAGAAGTTTAATAGGTGAAGTGAAGCAAAGCTGTGTGTTCAAGCAAAGGCAAAGGAGGAATTTGTTCAGTGCTTTCCATCGGCAGGCAGGTGTTTAGCCCCTTCTGGAAAGCAGGGCCTCAGCATGTGTAGTGCTTGGGAAGCCGAACTCCATAGCCATGAGGGTCCTCTGTTCCTCCTCCTTCCCCTGAGCATGTATTGCTGGGCACAACATTGTATGATATGGAATATCCCTTTGGTCAGCTGGCATCATCTGTCCTGGCTGTGTCCCCTCCCAGCTCCACCTCAGCCCACTCACTGATGGAGGGAGCAGAGTGGGAAGAAAAACGAAAACCTGGATGCTGTGCCAACAATGCACAATAGCCCAAACAGTGGTGTGTTATCAACACTGTCCTGGTAAAAAAACAAAACACAGGTGCTATGAAGAAAATTAACTCCATCCCAGACAGACCCAGCACAGTAAGGGAATGGTAGTTTTCCATTTTGAGAGTTTTATATCAGCTAGAAGTTTGCAAAAGGATGTAATTTTTCAATGCACTGGGACAATTTTAAATGCTTTTTGAAATTTAGTTAGGAGTTTGTCTGAGCTTGTCTGATAGGAGAGACGTCAAAACTGTATATTAAAGTCACCAATGTAACACCTGGCTCCTGTATGGTTTAACAAATTATTCCACTGTAAAATATGAATATATGTATAGCAATGTACCACTGGAATCATAGTAATATTCTGGGCTATGAACTCAAAGGGAAAAAATTGCTTCTCTAGACAGTATACAAACAGAAACTGCATGCCACATGACAACCAAATAGTGGGTTGTCTGTTCTGCAAGTTGTGTTCTGTCTACCAGATTTTATATTTATTTTTCCTATATCTGATTTAATTCCTTTTTTTAAAATTTATTTTTGGCACTCACTTTAAGAAAGACAGTGAAATTTTATTTAGGCTTTTTATCTGTTTGAATAGCATATGACATGAGCAGCTTTTCGGTCAGCCTTTGCTTTTATTACTTTGGAGTGGTATTTTGTTTGAGTTGCTTGTGTTATAAGGCTTTCAGCTGCACCTCAACTTCTGTGATTTTTTTTGATCCCTCTTAAAATAATGTTGAGAATGAAATGCTTTCAATTATATTTTAGGTGGCAGAGAAGCTGGGGTATTGCTCACCGCTGTAGCCAACTACACAGTCTAGGTCGGTTAGTCCAACAGAGACCTGAAGTATTAAAGAATGTTAAAGGTATTTCTGTTGCTTGTTTCATATATCATAATATAGTATTGATTCAAAGATGAGCAAGAGTCCTGCATGACAGGGAATCTCTAGTTCTTTTCACGAATGCTTTTGATAACTGGAAAAACAAACCTGCCAGGCTTACTGAAAAGCTGGTGAGAACTTAGGTTTTAAGCTACTACATATTTTTTAGTGTCCTTTCCTTGTAGTATATTCACAACGCTCAGCTTCTATTTTACTTCTCAAAAAATGCAATCTGGATACAATTAAAATAAAAAATCCAGACTGAACCTCTGAAAGGGTGAAGGTAGCAATAGATTGTTACCCATCATAGATTTGAGACAAAAATGCAAGTAGCTCTCTAAAGAGTCCATATAAGGAGAACTCCCTAGAATACCTTTAAAATTGTATTGCCTTCTCCTGTCATGCATGTTCCATAAAATACCTATATTAAAGTCTGTATTTTCTCAGGAAAAACTAAAATATTCTGTAAAATGACCACCATTGTTCTTGTACAGCTGTTTGACCTATGGCAGTAGCTGTTTCCTCTAATTGTAACTCCACATTTTATGCCTGTCTGCAGATACTCGGTTTTGAGTGGCTTTCATTTGAGGGTTCACCTAATCCTTTGTCAAAAGACAGAGTGGGTAGGACAATGAGAAGTAGTTCTAAATCGCATCAGGTTTCAAATTAGTTTCTTTACCTAAGCATGCTAAGGATTTAAAGTGCTAGAGAAGACAGACCTATAAACCCTTGCAGTCCAAATCTTTGAAGATCTTTAATAATATACTGGACAAATACCTGTCAGTAATTATACAGGTACAGTTTATCTTGCCTTGGAGTACAAGGAGGGACTAGGTGCCTTAAAGCCAATGTTGCTCTTGAGGATTTTAGACAACTGATTTCTAAGAGCAAGAGCTTCTACTGTTTAAGCCTTGTCTTGTCGATCAGCACATCCCAGTGAAGACTTTTGTGGAAGCTTATTTTAATAAATAATTGCCTGTGCTTTTACCCTAAAGAATTCTTGAGGATCTTTGTATTTCACTGAAGAAAACATACTCAGACTCAAAACTAATTTGTCCCCTCAAAAGCAAACCTAGTATTATCCTTTTATTTTGTCTCTATTCTTTCTTTAAAAAAAGAGCATAAACCTAACATGAAAGCATTTCTTACAGCTAACATGTTGCAGAGTTCTGTGGAAGTAAAGTTGAATGGCTGTGTTGAATAGTTCTTTTAACCACAGCTTCTTTGACTATGCTGTCTGCTGAGATTACTTTTTTTATTTTAAAAGTAGTCTTTGTAAGAAAAAAGTCCAGTTAACTAAAAATCTGTTAAGTCTAAACAGAGATAAGGCAAATGCTGGGTAAGGTTTGTATGAAAAAAAATTCTTGATCTGAGTTTTCAAGAATCACCTTTCAAATTTTGAGGGTAACAGAAGCATCTACTTGGGTGTGTTTGTGTTGCAGAAATGTGTTGCTTGTGACATGTTAGTAGAATAGTTAAGCTTTAAATATTTGGGGAATGATTGCAATAACCCAAATTAGTAGAGTGTTTTGTTCAATCTTTAGGACACACGGTGGTATTTACAGACCGTTCAGGTATGAGTGCAGCAGGCCACATAATGCTGGGGACCATGGATGTTCACCATCACTGGACCAAAGTAAGAAGATTTCAAAGTAAATGATAATGCCTTTTTTAAACTATAACCAAAATATTAATTGGTGCAGACAACTGAGTAATTTAAAGCAAACACATAGCTACTATGTTTAGCATAACTGAGTACATTGCATTCTTAATTTAATCCTGTGATATATTCGTACGAACAACAATCTTTGTCAGATCTTAACTACTACTTTCACTAACAAATAAGCACTGGCAGAATATTTCATGATCCATAAAAAGCTCATTCACATGAAATATTTAGGAATTTTATTCAGATTGTTTGTAAAATTAGGACTTAAAGGAAGTTGTGATCATTTCAGTCGATGGCTGCTCACCAACCCTGTCACTCCACTTTGTTCTTTTAGGCAGATAATGTGGATGTTACCAAAAGTTACCTTTAGTGACTACGTAAATTCTGCTGCTGCTTGTGTAAAGTTTGGAGTTGACAAAGTTTTCTGGCATCCTAAATGATAATATTATATGCAAAGGACCACAAACAAAATACATAGTGATACCAGCATTTCACTTAGACATTTACTTGAATTATGTTTTCTGACACATTATTGATAGTTCTATCAAAAAATATTTCTCTGTAAAGAGATAATTGGTGGAATTTCATAGCTGAGAATTTCACCCAGCTAGAATATAAGAATATTCTATTTCTGTATTTCAATAAGTGAATAATATGAAAACTTGGCACTCAATTCAAAGCTTTCTCTGTTTCACTGAGGGAGAAAACAAATGATGGTTTGTAAATGTGAATGATTTACACAGAACTTAAACTGAGAAACTAGAATTTAATGCAAAACTTGTAACTCTTGAGATTTGAGTGCGTTGATGGTCATTAGAATAAAAGCGTTCTTCTAATTAATACTAGAAAAAACACTGTCTTCCCTGAAAAGAGAAATGCTTTCTCTTTCAAACCTTTGGCAAGGGGTTTTCTGAAGGGGTCATATATCTTCACAAAGTATTGCACAAATGGGACAATGTGTGCGGTCAGTTGTGGTGATAGTATTTGCTTTGGAAGACAAAGGAAAGGTATGTATTTTAACCTGAGATAAAAGGCTTTATATTTTAAAATGCACTTAAAATCTTGTTAATTGATACACAGAAAAAGCCAGTGAAAATCTTCTGAAAGTTAGTTAGCTGCTTGGTTTTTAGAAACAGAATTTTTTGTCCAATTCTAACCCATTTTAAAAAGCAATTCTAAGTGCTATTACTTTTGTTGCTAATTATTAGAAAAAGAAAGCAGTAGAATAGTTTCCAAGTCAGTTTGTAGAATGCTTGGTCAGAGGTACAATATTTAGAGGAATTTTGCATTTTTTCTTCATGACAAATGCTAGTGCTGAACCAATGGATTTTATTGTGCCAAAAGCTGTTGTGATTCTACTACTTTTTGATTTCTAAAGAGATTACTCTGAAATCACTTGACTTGTTTCAGCAGTTGTATTTTTTTGTATGGAAAACTGTTATAGTAGTAACTGGGTAGATGGTAAATAGTGGCTACTACTACAGACTTTCCCTTTTCACTTGTTGCCCAGTTTCAGCCTTCTCCCTGTCACCTTCTATGTCTCCACTCACAAGTCTGATCACTACTTAACCTTTTCTGGTATAGGTTTGGTAGACTAGAGATCAGGTACCTTTCTCCTTTCTCCTCTCCCTTCAGACTCAAGATGAGCTAGTGTATCATCCAAATCCTTAGAAGGAACTAGCTCCAGCAACAGAGACTTCTCTTTTTTGAGAACTGGTATAAATTAGGCTGGTAAAACCACTTTTGACTCTATGTGGAATAACTCTATCACTATAACTGCAGTGATAAACATTTTATGTATTAGCTTTTATGTATCAGATTTTTATTTTTTTATCTGGGATTATTAATTTCTGTATATATAGAGAAAGAAGACATCCATCAATCCTGTTATGGCCTTTTGGTGCCTTTGTAGTATAAATACTGAAAATGCTTACAAGCTTGTTCCATTTTATTTTGCCCTAAAATGTATATACTTGATATTTCTGATTTTTGGTATTCTGATTTTGGTATTGATTTCCCTGCCCTGTGCACACCCCACCCCTCCCCGCCTGGGGTTCCATGTTTGCATTGTTAAGTGTCTCTTCTTTTATAGTTTCTTACTCCTTTTTTTCATTTCTTAAAATTGAGTTTTATGCTTTGTAACATAGAAAATGTTTGTTTGTGTGTCTGCACAGATTTTTGAGAGATTGCCAAATTATTATAAACTTCAAAAAAGGCTGCTGCTGTTGGAAGATCGGATAAGCCAACTTCTGGGAGGCATACAAGTAATATATATTGAAGAACTGCAACCTCTGTTGACTCTAGAAGAGTACTATGAGACTCTGGACTCTTTCTATAATAAATTACGTGACAGTAGACTACCTTTTCACCCTCGCAGTCTGCGAGGCTTGCAAATGATTCTGGAAAGGTAGGTGTTTACAGGAAAGGTTTCTTCCTTTTAGAGATTTTACTCTTTTTTCTTTATTTTGTTACACTGATTATTGCTCTCATTAAGAAGAAAACTAATACAATCTCAGATTTTCATTATGTCAAAGTCTTTTTGTTTCTAAAGGTATTAAGTGCCTTTTTATGTGTTAAGAAGGATTCAGATTGAAGAAAATCCTGCTTAATTTCATTCAAGTCAAGGTTCTGCCTTTATCTTACAATGTTGTGCTGGGTTAAATGAAAAGGTTTTATGCTATCAGGTAACTCACTCCACACTCAACTGTGTACGATGGTGCTGCTGTTTATATTTTATAAGTATTGTGACAGTTGCTTTTGAAGTGTAATTTTTTTAAAAAAACCTTTATGTATAATGCTTCTGTATTCTCATGAACCAAACTTAATTAATTTTTTACATATTACTCTGATTGTGATTGATATTTATCTTCAGAATTCATTCTGAAAGTAACTCATTTAAATACTTGCATTAAAAATTATACCTTGTTTTTTACTTCCATCATTTTTCATTAGTGACAGATACGCACCAAGCTTACATGAATTTGGACACTTTATAATCCCAACGGTCTGTGATCCAGCAACCCTTCAATGGTTTATTTTTGCCAAAGCACAAGAAGCAAGAGAGAATCTGAAAAGAAAGGAGGAGTAAGTGTTCATGTGACTCAATACATTTAGCTCATGAAAGTCTTTGCATGTCATACGTCTTATTTGGAGGAGGAGGAAAACTTTGAAGGATGTAGTCATGCTCTTTTGGTGGAAAAATATTCTGTTTATAAAATAGAACTTTGCCCATCAGCTTTACTAAGTAAGAAATTTCATTGTTCAGTGAACACAGTTATTAGAAAATACTCATTGTTCACCTTGTAGAAACAGTTCTACTTTATTCAGAAATAAAAGATCTTTGTTTACAAGATAAAGCTACATATTTTTTTACAATTACTACCACAGAGGGGATGTGGGTTTTTTTTAAGGGAGAGACCTTCTTACTGAAGAAGAAAAGCAAACTTTTATTAATGTTACACATTATGACAAGAAAACGGTAAAATCTAGACTAAAAATTACTGAGACTAACTAGAGAATTATTATTTCTAGTTGTTTGTCAGTTAGTTGAAGAAAATATTAGTTAGCACCTAACAAGGGGAAGAAAAAAAATTGGGATTGAATGATGAGAGAAATACTTTCTTGGTACTCTTTCACAGATGCAAGTGAGATGAGAGAGATGACAACAGTGAGTTGTGCAAGTCCATAACTTGTATTATCCATCTTGTAAATTTTGTTCTTGACCTTGTGTGTTATATGTGTCTGAGGAGTAAGAGCACGAAATAGAGATAATTGGGTTTTTTTGAATAAAATAACTGTGATAATTAACTGGGTATTACTGTTCTTTTAAAGGTTGTTACTACAAATTTATTTTTCTGCTTTAGAAAGCTTTTAATGACTTGTTGAAATACCACACTCTTATGAGTGTATACATGATGTATACATCCAGATATTTTTTGTGAAGGTTATTTTAGGCGTGAGTCTTACTGAAGACTTTATGGTTTTGGCTTTGTTAAGACCTGATTACTTGGGAGGATATATTTTGGAGGTGGACTTCAGTAAAACATGGAGGTTTGTTGGAATTTTTTCCATAACCCTAGTCCAGCTTTCAAGTTAGATTATTTTTGCCATATAGGTAATAACTGCTGAATAGCTGTGTAGCTGTCCACGTTTGACAAAAGTACTGTCGGTAGAGGTTGGGAGGGATGTTGTAGCAAATGTATGCATTTGCATCTGGGTAACTCACTGTCCGAAAAACCTCTCACTACCCCACGTTAGAAAGACACTAATCCAGGAAAAATGTGAGGCTCCCCTCAGAGCATAAGCAGCTGTGTTGTAAGAATGCAAGAGCCAAACTACATATCTCAGCTCTTCTTTTGTGTGTTTGATGATTGCTGGTTTGTATAAAACAGTAAAGAACAACTATACTGGGTCATATGAAGGTCTGTCCCCATCATCTGTTAGCTTATGAAAATGCCATATGAATGGGGCAAAAAATGTGGTGGGTTTTTTTTACTCTCTACTCCTTCCCAGTTTCTGACTGACAGCACTTGAGAAAATACTTGAAGCTGCAAACAATATCTCATGTTAAGAGCATCTTTTTTCTCTCTTGATTGTTTAATTATTTTTTGAGCCAATTTACACTTTGTGGCTCAAAAATATCACATGGCAGCAAATTGCATAGTTGAATTGCTTATAGCATGTGTATACGAAGGAGGGAAGGAGTGTTCTTTGTCATTCTCTTTTTCTTGTGCTGTAGGAAATACAAAACAGACATTCTGTATTTATCACCTTTACTATTTTTTGTGGATATGTCATATTTGCCCTTAGTTGTCTTTTGTTGAAGCTGAAAACCCCATTTCTGCTTAATGCTTCCTTGAACAAAACCCATTATGTACTTCTGATTTTTCCTTAGCCTCCTATGGTTCATAAAGGGGCCTTGGGATAAAGGGAAATATTTTGAGATGTACTGGATTTGCGTTGCACACGCAGATGAATATTTTACATGTAGTATATAGCTTACCATAGCTGGAATTCTGCATGACCTGATGCACCAAGGAGTTTAAACACTGCTTCTCTAGAAAATTGTCTTACCTGTGCGGATAAAGTCAGTCTTCTAGTAATGCAGGATTTAGTATGAATATATTTCTCCTTTCCTTGCTTTTGTGAAGTGCCAGTTCAGTATCGTGGTGGGGGTGTAAGCCTCCTTGTGGAAGTGACTAAAATGAACCTGCAGTTCTCACTATGTGCAGCTAGCTTCATATCCTTCAAGGGAGCCTGAGGTTTCATAGAGCAGGAAAGGTTGGTGCTCAGGAGGGTGTCATGGATATGGTCAGTAGAGAGAGAGAAGGTGGGCTTGCTCCAGGTTAACTCACTGGCTGAGTTCATCCCTGGCTGCCAGGGCTGGGCTCTTGCACAGCGATCTGAGTGCCTCAGCAGAGCGTTGTGCCATGTGAGTACACGGAGATCCCATACTGAGCTCTGGAAAGAGTGGTGTTGAGCCCCTACAGTAGTGTTTTCACATGAGTCAAATGGTCTCAGTAGTCTATGTCTGCTTAGCTCGGGCTGGTTCACATGCCAGTGGCTCTACAAATGTGCTGCTGCTTTGTAGCTCCTCCCCTGTTCAGCACAGGCTCTGTGGAGTCGGGCAGCAACCGTGCTGTTTCTGTAACCAGGCTGGCTCGGGAAGCTGAGTTAATGTGACACAGTGCCTGAGCTAGTAAGGCTTGCTGAACCTGAACTGTCTCTGCATCAGGTGATCAGCCATGGTTCCAATAACTCTTAATTAATTCTGCATATTAACTTTATTCCTAAGTAAGTTGAGTTTGCCATGTGGTCTCTTATCGCTCTTTGTCTGGGATGAGTAAAAAAAAATCATCTGCGACCTATGAATTCAGTATTTGTAGAGTCATTTAGGTTGGAAACGACCCTTAGGATCAGAGTCAAACCAAATCCATATACTGCAATTAGTAAGTTATTAACACATTTAACATGCAGTGGGTGACTCCACCTGTCATCTGTTGTTTCTGATGATGCAGATTCTACTGGTCTTAGTTAAGAAGACAGAAGAATTGCTAACATGATTTTATTCCTAAAGCTTACACTTTTGAGGTTAAGTGCTTTCATCCTTTACATTAAAAATGGAGCCTCATATGATTTTTGTTTGTTTTTTTTTCCTATTACCTGGTAAGCAAAAACCGTCATGGTGCAGGCTTTCAAATGTGACTCTGTAGGCATGCTGTTGCCCATCGGCATGGAAGCGTGTTGAGTCTAGTCTCTGAGGTAGACGTGGTTATCAACCTGCACAAAAGTTTCAGCTGTACCGTACCTGTACACGAGGAGACACAGTTGTTTACATGCATATAACCTACAAATATATTTATTTCAAGGTGTTTTTTTAAGAGATTAAATTCTAATTTTGTCACTGTATGTTGTGTTCATTTGCTAGGATGATGATTACAGAAAAAGAGCTAATCAATACTTCCACTGAAAAATTTTCTTTGGATCGGCTGTATAAGGAGCCCAGTGTTTCCAGTGCACAGATGATAGGTTGTTGTAAGCGACTGCTAGAAGAATCCTTGCCGTACCTACAAGGCATGCACCTTTGCATTTCACATTTCTACTCCGTGCTGCAGGATGGAGACCTGTGTATACCTTGGAACTGGAAAAACTGAGGACATATCTGATAATCAGATTAATTGTTTATTTTCTGTAAGAGGATATAAATATGAATGTTTCTAAGAGTAAATTATTTAAATCTGTATTTTGATATCAGTGTTCAATCCACAAATTTTTGTTCTATCTGCTGCTCAGAAAGGATCGGAGTCAGACCGCACAATGAGCAGTGTTGCCAGTGCCAGGAGAGGCATCTGTACATTCTTCATACTACTGTAGGAGTCCCAGAGTATGGTAGCAGTTGTGAAACCACATTTTTGTAGTGAACTATGAAAATACATTAAATTGCAAGTCAGCAAAAATGTGCATGTGTATTTTTAATATACATGAATATTACTTCTGAAATAAAGAGTGTACTACTTAAACCAGAGATTACATGTTACCTTAAGGGATTCATTGAATGCGGAAGTTGAGACTGTAAGTTATCTGGTGGCAATATTGGCATTTCATTTTGCTACCCATTACTGAATTGAAAAAAAAAAAGGGAGGGGGGAAACATCAGAGTATTTCTATTTTGCAGAAGAAAGCAGTACATTAACTTGGTCACTACAGTAGAGTTTCATATGCTGGTCCAATATTGTTGCCTTAGATATGCCAGTTGTACTGTCTGCAGTTACTTGAAAGGAGATGTCATTCTCTTTTTGTTCTCTGGCATTTGCTTTATAAATGCAGACAATCCTCTTTACGCATGCTAAAACAGATTGCAAACACCATTCACAACACTTAAAACCTGTGTAGTTTAATGTGACATCTAAGGAAAGGAAGCATTGATTTGTGTGGAATTGACTACAAGAGTAAGTACTCAGTGAGAGCAAGGGTTTGCAGTAAGGCAAACGTGTGGATCTCCACTAGTACTTTATTCCTTGAAAAAAATGAAAAAGTGTGAATGTATGTCAACACTTTTCCATTGTAATACATGCCAAGATACATTTTGTACTTAGGTTGCTACTTTGCAAAATATCTTTTGTGAAGAACCAACAGTTTAATGTTTCCAGACTTGAATTCACCTATAACAACTGGTAAAAACAAAGAGTTATCAAATGCTTACTTGCCTTGTATTTATATCTGTATTGAGCAGGGAAATTGCTGTGGTTCACTGTTTTGTCCTGTTAAAAGGCTCAGCATCAAGTTGTTTATTATGTTGCCAAACTTAAAACAAAACCCTCCACTGTGATCTCAAACAGATCTGTTTTTAAAACATGGAGACAGCAGCTGTGAATTTCTCAGGCCTTTAATTCAGCCAAATTACTAGCAATTCCTGTATAGGTTCTGAAGATCAGTTGATGGTTTCTTCTAAGTAGTTAACTTCTATTGCACATTACTTTCTCTCGCTCCATCTAGCATTGATGATACTGTCCATATCCCACTTGTGTGAAGCAAGTGAGCCAGTCCTGTCAGGTATAGCTTGGCAATGTTCCCTGTGACAGCTCTTTGACAGTAGAGTGTCTTCAGGAATAAAAGCTGAGTGTAGTAATGTTTTTTTCTTGCTTGAATTGAACAAGCCCTTACAGGTCTTCAGGCAAGAAGCAGCTGTCCAGTTTGACTGTAGAGGAGATAAAAAAAAAAAGCAAGGGAAGGTGAGTAGCCTTGACCAAGACCCTGATGCAATTCTTTGGCAACTGATGCTAAGGTCACAGAAAGCAGTGACCAGACCTAGGGACCTTCTGTTTGTGGCATAGAGGACTAGAACTGGCTGGGGGAGGAGACACACACTGTAAGGAGCATTCATGAAATACAGTTTGGGTTGTTTCTGCACATAAAGTGGGGCAGCGGAGACCCTGACCTGAATGGGAGTCAGAGTAGGCAAGGGCAGGCAAGAGGGAATGGGACTGAGTTTAAATGTGGAAACAGTGAAAATAGTTGCTGTTAAACTTGGTTCCAGTCTAGAACAGATTCCTTCTAAGGGGAAGTAGCCAAAATTCTCTGAGAAAACCTGTCAGCCCTGAAAGGGTGGCACGGCTACCACCAGTCTAGGGTCTCGGGTCTGTGCAATAAGCCAAAGAATTCCAGTCCTCTTGCTGTCCCACCAGAGATGTGATTAGCTCAGGTGCTGTGGGCATGGTCCTTCCCCTGTCTGTTAGGTTTTGGGGTTTGTTTTCCTGAGTTCTGAAGGAGATGCATGTCAAATCTCTAAAACTGCTCGAAAGTTGAGCAATATAAAAATTAAGGTTGTGTATAAGTCAGTAATTCAGAATGGTAAGGTCTGGGTCTTTACAGAGTTACTTCATAGTGTACTTTCTGTAAATTGGTTTTACTGCAGAATGGTTGAGTTGACTTCGCATATGTAAGGGCCTCCCAACATTTTTTAACATATTTAGAAAAGCAGTGGAAAAACCAAAAAGATAAACAACATGCATGTTGTAGGTTTGACAGTTTGACTTACTTTTGGGACAGTCTTCAAAATAACAGAGAATTGTCCACTTAGGTAGATGTGTATGGGTTGAATCTGTCAGAATTATATTTTGCATTCCAACATAAAAAAAAAAGGTTTAGCGCTCCAAAAGCCTTATTGGCAGGGTGGAAATGGACAATGATTTGAAAACTTGTTTGTTTTTAAACTGCACAGGACACCTCAGATTCTGTTCAACAGACTGCTAGCAGCTCATTGTGGAAATAGATTTGAATGGATGTTAACATCTACTTCAGCTTTATTCAGTACAGAATTCCTGCTTGCTCTGTGGCCAACAACCAAAACCATGCTTGCTGTGAAGTTTCAAAAAGTGTTCTCTTTAAAAACAAATTCTAATATTAAACTAGGTGGAGTTGATGTCTTGCTGTTTTAATCATTATTGTTTGGCTTATATTTCAGTTTTTCTCATCCTGTTTAGAAATCTGTTACAAACATTTGAAAGATAAGTAAGAATCCCTACCAGTGATCAAAGACTTGAAACGTGTGCTGGTCATCTGTCACGAGTCAGTAAACCGTGATGCCTAGATCGTGCCATTCAGCCTCTGAGAATGGTTTAGTATTTTAGTGCAGCTGCCAGAAAGAAATTCAATGCTAGATCCAATGCTAGAATAAAAGAGATGGGGCCTTAAGACAAAATTTATCACCTTAACGAGTTATTTTGATGCTGTTTAATACTGTGACCTTGAGATGCACGCATTGGCAAACAGCAATTTCCATTTTGCCAGGTGTCAGCATCTAACATTTTACTGTATCAGTTCTTTATGAATTCCAGTGTTCCAGGCTCCTGCCAGTGTTTTAACAGCTTGATACGTGATTTTTATTCTTAGAGCTGTATATGAAAACTGTATGAAATTGTGTGAAATAGTGCCTGTTTTGTCATTGTTCTTTTGGCTATTAACTGCTGTGATAGTGTCTCAGGGACTAATAGGTTTGTATTCATGTTTTAGAAGACATTCAGAATGTTGATAATAAATCTTGAGAAAGACTTAAAAAGGGAAAATTTTCCAGAAGATTAGAGCTTGTGTATCGAAGCATATCCAAAACTCATCAGAACTTTTCATGGAGAACATAAATCTCACCTAGTTTTTGTATATTACAGCTGAAGAAAACTTTCTGAGGAAACTGTGACATTTTAGAGCTTATTAATTTAAAGTTACCTTTCTGAGAATTTATAGTATTTGTCTGAATAGGGTTGTCTCTGATTCCTTGGATGTATGCATGTACTGTATGTGTGTAGTACACATATCCAAAGATGAGACTTTCCTAATACTTCTTTATAAGCTTAACAGTATACAGATTTGTAATAGAGCAGGGTAGTTTTAAAAATAAATAAATAAAAAGCAACCTAGGTGAGAAGGAGAAAACATAGGTGTAAATGCAGCGAAAAACATTTATTTAAAAAGTTTGAAGATGGTTATCATGCTTTTCTGTTGCAAATGAATACTAGAATAATTTGACGTAAAAATAGGAAATTAAAAGCTGGGATCTCAATTCTCTGCTTGGAAAAAATGTTTATGTTTCTCCCTGGAAGACCCCGTTAAAACTACAGTATATACTGAAGTAACAAAAATAATCTTATTTTGCAGTGTGTCCTTTTCAGCTACATATTCCTTACATGATTGCTTAAATGCTGAATAATTTAGTACTTCATTTTTGCTAAATCCTCTAGTGGGGCGCTGTGTGTCAAAGTAGCCAGACTGATTGATTATGATCTCAGTGATGTCTTTAAAACAAAAAAGCTCTTGAAGATATTATATGTAGTAGAGCTGAAATTTAATATTTTCTTGCCAGCTTTTATATTCTGAAAGTGTCTGTTGTGTTATTTCCTATTTCCATAGCGTTTGGCTGTTTTCTGGCTCCATATTTTATCAGGTTTAGATATTTTTTAACCCTTTTGCTTTTCCTAACATGTTTACCAAAAGAACTCAGTTTAAACTGGCCCCATCTATGCTCTGGACTGTGCTAACAACAGACCCCCCAAACATGCCTGAAACTGAGCTGCTTAGCCTCCTTGTTAAGCTTCTCTTGGAGTTTAGCAGAGAATATGATTTCAGAAAAGTGAGAGTGGGCAGAGTTTGTGCGAAATGTAACGGCTGCAATGACAACACGAAATGGTGTTTAACATTGAGGTTAAATGAAAAGAGCAGGGTTATAATTTTCTTCTTAATTTAGTTCCAACATCCCTACTCGGCTGCTCAGGAGAACACATGGCAATTTGATGTAGCTTAAGATACCAGTCAGCTTTAATTGCTTTTTTAATTGTTTCTCTTTAATCATCTGCTTTGTCATTTAATTTTTATATGTTGCAGGGGCATAGTTGAGCAGTCAGCTAATGCTGTGGTAGCTGTGTGCACCCGCTCTCTGTAATGGGATATTCTGGGACCATTTACTAAAAGCAGCAATTGGATGAGAACCTGATGTCCTCCCTCAAGACCGCTCTGTGATCTGGAAGCCACAGTTCAAGATCAAGGCGTTTCCTTGATAGTGCTTTGTCCCACCCACACATTACTTTACCCATCAGTCTGTCATGCTCCTGGGAACCTCTCATTCTGCGTTGTTTTTTTTTAATGGGAGGTTTCAAGTTCAGTGAGTCAGTGGGTCATAGTTATATACTGAGTTTTTGAATCCTGCTTTTGTTATAATCCCAAGGCATGGGGAACTCCCATTTTCGGCTTGCATTGATTTCGGACAGTCAATCAGGGTAGAGCTGTAACTTCTACACAATCACACAATGCTTAAAAAAAAATACATTTGAGTAAAGGCAGATCCCTCAATTTCACATTTAATTAGAATTACTAGAAGGTGCTTAACAAGGAGCACTACATGTAACTTTAATTTGAATTCTCTCAATGGTCTGCAGCCAGGGCAGCGTTGTACAGAGTCCGTGTGATTTGGGGTTCACCCTCATAGCAGGGATCTGCGAAGGTGATGTTGGCTCAGAGAAGCAGAGCTACCAAGGGTAAGGCAATACTGTTCTCATCACAACTGCTTATGCAGCCCCAGAGGAGGACATCCCATTGCAGGAACCTCTCTGGTGGGGTGGTGAGGAGCCCTGTTCACACAAAAATCCCCAAACCAACCAACCACAAACTTCAGAAAAGCAAAAGGAAGGAATGGCCTTTCTGAAACTGCTATGTGGTTTTGTAGCAGTGTTGTGAGAGTAACAGCTCATGGTGTTACAAGCCAAGTCTCTGGTGCAGTTTTACACATTTCAAATAAGGGAAGATTCCTGGAGTGTGATGCTGCTGTCTTTGAAATGGACAATCCCTCTAGTCAGGTGATATTTAAACACAGGGCCGTTGGTGTATTGCATGATCAGATGCACATTCCTCACTGTTTAATCTTTGAGCTTGTGAGACCTTTCTCCAAAGGTCACGAAGCATTAATCTAAATGTGACCAACCAGTTCACAAAGGTTTTAGCAACAGGGAATCTTGTCCTGGTCAGTATTTGTGCGATGCCTGGAATAGCTGGATCTCTTTCACTCTGTATTACCACCAATCAAATTAATTAATCAAAATTTAAAAGCTTGTATGGTTACAAATGTTTCTTCACTGCTCAGATCTTTGCTGTCCTGGTATGACAGACTTCGGAGGGAAAACCAGCTGTGCTGTAAACTGGGAGATGTTACATGTACTCTGATTTTAACCAGAAATCTGTGCTGAAGCCCGAGGTTCCCTGTCTCGACTTCGAGATGATAAAAGTGGGTGGGACAAAAAGCCATGAAGGTTTGAACCCATCCTAGCCAAGATCAAGACTTAAAAAAAATTATATATAATGTATGTATCTTTCTCACTATTGTATGGTTCTTTCCATCTTTGCTGGTATGGAAACCATAACTGTAATCTTATGACAAGAACCACATTTCATCTGCAATTTATGCTCTGGTCTGAAAATGAGGAACAACAAAGTTTAGGATTGCTGCAGCTTGGCACCTACAATTTTTGACCACCTCCTTCCTAAGAGCAGTTTGTCATGGCCAACACTGAATGGCAGATCTTAAAAGGAGGTTCCAAACAAGATTTCTAGGTGTAATTTAGTAGCATATTACTACCTAGGTGTCAGCCCTTTGAAAACCATGGAGACCTTACCACCTTTTCAGGTATCTTCACGTGTCTTCAACAAGTCCTAACAGACCTTCTCAGCTTTCTCTTGGAAGCCTTGAAACTTAATTACATCTTAATTTGAAAAATCACTTGTGAAAAGATACTCTCTCATCCAAGTAAAGCTGTATAAGGCTGTAGGGTGAGTGTAGTATGTCTGCAGAGCTGGTTAGCACTGGAAGTTTCTTTCAGAGAAAAGGAGTGCTGTTCTGGCTAGGTATGTGTGTTCTGAATATCTCCATCAGGTTATTCTTGGTACATAGAAATGTTAGACTGGCTTATTCTAAATGTCTGTGCTCAAAAGTGAAGAAGGGAGCATGAAGGGACTGGGTGTTGAGCATGTCTGTCTTCCTCTTTCCATGCCTTTCCATTTGTCTTCTCAAGCACTAGTGCCATGAAACAAAGGCTTCTCCATCTTGGGTGAGCATGAACCATTGGCTGTAATGGTGACAAAGAGTTCATCAAGAAATTACAAACCATGGTTTCCCAAACTGCTTTCTGCTTCTGCTGAAATAGAAGCTTCTCTGCGTACAGGATATCAATCTGTGTCTTAAACCCTCATGCTTCATCATAGTGTTACAAAATGTACTCTACTATACTTGCATTTAAATATGTGCTAGCATGCTGCTCATATCTGTGATAGTGTGTAGAGTTTCTGTAGAAATATTGAGTTATCCATGGCACGGGATATTTGGTAAATGCTCTGTTATTTTTTGTTTTAAGGTTTGTGCTCTTTTGTCATTCTTTGTTGTTACCTTGTTTTATTATTTTTGTTTATTCCAAAGATAAACCTGCCTTTCCTGAGGGCAGAGTTAACATTAGGTGAAACATTATTATCCAGCGATTAATGGAAGCTGAGGTGCAGTTAGCAATTACTTAAAATGGGCTGGATTTCCCAGTGATTACTTTGTTCTGTACAAATTTATTTTCCAGACAACTTATTATACTGAATTCTTCTTGGATAATGAATTTGTGAAGTATTTTCAGCATCACTATGAGGCACTAGCAGAAACTACCTTCTCATCGACCATGTATCACAAATGACTAAAATGGATAAGATCTGGCACGGACCCTGCGCACTTGAAAGGCCTGCAGAATTCGTAGCTTCTGGGGGGGGTGGGGAGGGGTGAGGAAGTGATCGTGTAAGTGAGTAGAACTGCGCTGGAAAATTTGAGCATTATCATCACAGTGCACTGTTAGAGTCACTGAATATGTCTTTAGATAAGAGGCATGAACAAATGGTACGAGGAAAACAAATTGGAGTAGCTGTAAGCTCTCCTAATGTTTCCCTTTCTGCTTTATTAGTCATTGTAAACCTCCTGCTACCCAGGTTATAACCTTGGGATTATTCTTTATACAATGAGAATATTTAGAGTAAAATTTTGTGTCCCATAACTTTAACCATAGTATACGTTATTAAAAATTAATTTAATAGTCCTCTAGGATCCAACTCTGGAGGCAGCAAACAAGCGTCTCTGTTATATATTGTCTTCAATTATTCATTAAGAACTACGGGGATTTTCTAGAATATATCTCTAGTGAAGCTCAAAGCTGTTCTCCTAATGCCAGCAACAAAGCTCTGCTACTTAGTTTAACAGAAATGGACATGATTTCCCTGTTGGGTTTCTCTGTTTGAACTGTGTAATATTTTATCGCATTTAATAAAGTTTATTACAAACATGACTTGGTATGAGAAAAATCCTGGTGGTGACGCTAAAGCATCATTTAATTTTGAATGAACACTTTGCCAACAGTAATTTTAATATATCACCATATGTGTGAGCACGATGAATAGTTTAACACACAAATTACACAACATCAGTATGGATAATTTTCTTTTGCACTACAGCCATTTTCCCAGCTCTTTGCACTCCTGATTACATTTATTCTATCTTCAATGTTATTCTCATTTTGACTTTGTAGTTATTGCTGGCTCTTGGTTTTTTTTAAAGCAAACCTGTTTTCCTCAAAGGAACTGCTTTATTATGGAGCTGCCATAATTAAGTCCTCACTCTGGGAAATGGTCTCATTCCACCTCGCACACCAGATGTACAGTTGCACGAATGCATATGGGTCTATGGGAAGAGTGTATCTGAGAAAATGTCACCAGTTTGAGAGTCAGAGTTGAATTCAGGGTAGTCAAATCAGTGTAATTTCTTTTGTGGAAACTTGTTCCAGTATTTCATTTTCTCTTTTGTTGTTTTATTTCCTTAAATGTATACTCTTAGCTATAACTAAACTAAAGAAAGTATATTACCAGTTCCAGAAGTGAGCTACCAGTGGAGAATTACACCAGAGTTACCCTAAGTTAAATGTATGCCTATAATGCTGTCACTTTTGTGATGACAAGCCCCTCCATGGCTTCAGAGAAGCTGTTTCTGATTTACTCCACATCTGATGTGTTTTAAAATATTTCCCTGTTCTTCCAGGGTTGCACTGGAGTTCAGTGTTTCCATAGTCCCTGTTGGATGCTTTGCATCCAGCAATCTCTGTTCAAACAATAGTGCACCAAGTGTCCTGGATTTCTCTTTGTAGATTTTTAATTCCTGCTATGAACAGGTCAAATGCATAGATTTTGTGAAGCATATTTTTCCCCCTTTTTTTTCCCACTTTTTTCCTTCTTAACCTCTTATTTTGAAGGGTAGAGCTTGCTTTCTCCTGTGATTTTGCTGCCCTAACAGGAGGGCAGAGCACAGGGAGGGGTATGTAGGGAGAAGATAGATTGGTATGATTTTCAACACAATTACAACTGAACTTTCAAGAAAAGCAATGTGACTTTTCCCTCCCACTGTAAGAAGGTTCAGAAAAGAATACTGTACCACAAACTTCACACTGGTGAACCCCCTCTGCAAAGGCAGGCACTGACGTTGGAAACCTTGGCAGTTGCTTTATGCTGTGTTTCCATCTTGTGGAGATGTGGTTTTTCTGCAGGATTCTTGGAGAAAGGTTCCAGCCACTCGTGTTCCCAGTGACATGCTGCTTCCATGGCAGAAGAGCTCGCAATAGACAAACACTGAACCCAGCCCTTTCCCTTTGTGCCTGCTCTGGGTACTTTCTCGCTGAAGGCTCCAAAACCAGTGCAGCTGCAGCCCTGCTATTCATGCCATCACCTGCTCCTTTCCCAGTGTCACGTGTGTGACCTGGAGGGTGAGCCACTGGTGACTCCATATTGCAGGCTTGAGGGGAGCTGATCAACCACTCTCTAGATGTGAAGGCAGGAGGGCTGGGTTGATGGCAGGTTGCAGCCTCCTCCAGCAGCTGGGGGGGACCTTGAGCCACCAGAGGCAATGCTGGTGTGGTTAGCTTGCTAAGGTGGCTTTGCAGAGAGAAGCTCTGAATTTCTGGACTCACATTTTCTTCGATAAGCTGGATTCATATTTGACATTGGTATGATGCAAAACAAGCCCCCCACACCACCACCTTCCATGTGCATCTATTTAAATCAGGAAGGAGTTTTTAATCTTCCTGGCCAGACTCTTGTCCCTTCCAGCTTCAGAAATGCTCCTGCCCTTTGTACCGGGGCACTTCCCAACTCCTGGAATGGCAAACATCCTGCTAATAATAGTAGCTGTGCTTGCTTTGTTTGTGACTAATTCATTAACCCACTTTGAGACAAAAATGTAATTTTTAGACCAAGTGGAGCATCCAAAGGACTGTTTTTCCACACATACATTTTCCGGACATGTCTTTATGTCCCAGGCATGCATGAGTATGTGTGTATTTGTTTGCCAGTTGTACCTTACAAAGGTGTGCAGCTGGGGCGATGTGTGCCTGCAGCACGCTGCTGGCACTCAAGGGGAGGAAAGCCGCTGGGCCAAGTGAACACCTAAGCGGGTCCCTGTCCATACCCTGCCCATGATTCACTTCCAGACCTTCTGATTGTTAAGTAGCTGCTAAACTTCCAGCAAGCTGAAGATGAATGATGGTATTATGTGACACAGCAGATCAGAAGAGTTTGGCAGGCTCCAGCCCGCAGCTGGAGGGAAGGGCTGTGAATACACAGGCTGCGCTGGGGACCGTGGGGACCCCCAGTCCTCCTTCTCTGGTATCACCTCTCTTCTTGCTGCAGAGGGAAGGTTTTCATAATCCTTCAGTCTGGTCCTTGTGGGAGGAGTTTCATGCGTATTATTGGATTTACCAGTCCCCATCATCTTCACCACCTCTGGGATCAGTATGAACCACCAGCTGAAGGACCCATTGATCTTCACAGAAAGATCAAGAAAGCAAAGACATTGATAGCAGTTTCTGACCATCATTCAGGCCATGAGCTCTGGGGGGAAACAGTGCCTCGTCCTGTGATGTACATATGGTGAAGACCAGTTAAGGATCAGAGTCTGTCTGCAGGACTTGTGAAGCACTCAGCAAGAGGAGAGGGTTTCAGTCATCCCTGCAGTGGTTTGTTTGTGGGTCCCCTTCAGACAGCCTGGCCATGAGGGACAATGCTGCCTGATGGTCATGCTGGTCATCTGCAGTTAGGATGCTACATCAGATGTTACATCTGCTGCTGCTGAGGGGCATGGGCCAGTGATGCCTGGGGAGCACAGGAGCCCAGGGACCCAAAGGAAGTAGGTTTGTCCCAGTGTGGTGAGGGGCTGGCTGGTGCAAAACCTCTGCCCAGAGACAGGGCTGTCACATGGGGGAAAACACTTGTCCTCTGCAGGGAGCACAGCCAGGAGAGCTGAAGACTGCCTGGAAATGAGGCAAGGGCTGCTGTGGGCAGGGAGTGCAACACAGCTGCAGGCAGCTGCCAGCAGGAGAGCTGGAGACAGATGCTTTGCACCGAGCCATGAGAGTGGGAGAGCTGCAGCCCTGATGAAGCTGAGGGCTGTGGACCTGCTCCTGGGGTGCCAGTGCCCTGTTAGGGTGATCCAGGGTACGTGGGGTGGCTGAGCCTCTCTTGCTCACAGCTTGTGAAAACAACAGGTCAGTCTCCTGAAAATGCTTCTTAGAGCAGAAATGTGAATAGGTTGGTATGGGATAACGAGGAGAAGAGCAGTCATCCTGGTCCAGAGGAGTCACACCTGAAAAGCTAAGAGCAGTGGTAGTCAGCAAGCAGCATCCCTAAGGTGCTACCAGTGGAGTACAAAAGGGTTTCAGAGAAATGGCACTGTGGCAGCAAAGCCTGTCATGGAGACCCCACCATGCTTCTCCTCTGCCTGCCAGGCACCTCTCAGATCAGGCTGAATACCCACCTCCGTGTCACCACCATGTGCTGCCCTCCTCGAACGCATGGCAGCAGCTCCACAGTGCTCAGCACTGTGCTCCCAGTGCCTTCATCCACCGCTGCTGCATCTCACTGGGAGCACAGCCAGGCCTCTTATAGAATCATAGAATCATAGAATCATTATGGTTGGAAGGGACCTCCAGGGTCATCAAGTCCAACCTTTATCCCATCATATTCCTAACCTCTGGGTGCCAGCCCCATAAAGTTGCAGTGCAGGACGCACTGTTTAGGGACCCATTGGGCAGCAAAATGAATTATATTGTCCTTTCTTTATAACATATTCAAAGACAGAAATATCCAGGTTATTTTTGTATCTTGAGCATTGCATTCAGCCTCTCCAGGTGAAGTCTCTGTGTCTTCTTTTTAATACAAAAGAGAATATGCCTATTTTTAACTTATTTATCTTAAAGATAAATCTACTGTGAGGTGTGGTCTGATGCAGAATGAATCTCTAAAATGTTTTAACAAAGGGGAGGAGGGTGTGTGAGACCTGCAGCTCTGTCCTGCCAGAGGAGCAGCCCCGCCAGCTTGATGAAAGATATTCCGCTGGGGGATTTCTGACACACGCTGCCCCTACATTTCTGGTATTTATTATAGAGGGAAGGGAAGACAAAAGCTCAAGGGAAAACAAAAATCTAGGTCTGCCTTAGGTTATTATAAACTGAGAATTGATAGGCATTCTCAATTGCCTGTTGCTAAGCAGCCAAGAGAATTGGTTGACCATTCCCTGGGTCTTTTTTTTTAAAAAAAAAAAAAAGCAGA
Source organism: Aegotheles bennettii (assembly GCA_013398125.1). NCBI lineage: Eukaryota > Metazoa > Chordata > Aves > Caprimulgiformes > Aegothelidae > Aegotheles > Aegotheles bennettii. The sequence continues at coordinate 84,861 of VZRW01007021.1, read as the reverse complement.
AAGC
>VZRW01007021.1:71355-84822 GCA_013398125.1 Aegotheles bennettii | reverse complement strand
GTGTGTGTGTGTGTTAGGGGTATGTGAAATAATGTGTAAATATCATATCAGCATACAGAGTCTCAGTTTATTTTTTTGTTGTTGAATGTGTTTGTGAGGCACTGCTGCACTGGTGATGCACGAGTCAGGCCATAGGTGGACAGGATGACCTGTGCTTTAAAATAGAAAGAAAGCCAGGGAGAAAGAGAGTGATTCTGCCACGTCCGCAAGGCCAAGCAGCACTTTCTTGGGTTTTGAAGGGTCCCTTTAGGGCATGATCTAGCGTCCCCCTGAAAAGCTGCATGCTGATGGTCACGGGGACCCAGTCCCAGGGATCCAAGTTCCTCTCCCAGCCACTGTCACCAGAGTGGCCTTCAGCATTTTTCAAAATGCACATGTATAAAACAGTGCAAAGCACTGGAGAATCCCCACCCCAATAACCACTGGCGCTGGTCCTGGCTTGCTTTTGGCTGGAGCTGCGGGAAGAGAGGATGCAAAATTCACTGGGTGAAGTAACATGTGCCCAGGTCCTGGCAGCCCCTGCTGCTGTCCCCAGCGAGGGAAGGGAGAGCCCAGTGCCACCTGGGGACACCCCCATGCTGACAGCTCTGGCCCAGCTCCCAGCAGTCAGGCAGCTAAAACGGGAGGAGACCAGTGTCTGCTGGCAAAATCATCACCCTGGAGGTTATGGGGTTGGTTGATTGTGGATTTTTTTTTATTTTCTTATGGCTCAGCTAAATTAAAATGGTAAAATAAAATGGACATTATGCTTAGTGAGGGGGGTGTTGTCTTGGGAGCCAGCTTTGCTTTCACCACCCATGACTATTTCACCCCCTTTTCCTTGTTTCTGTAAGCCTGATTTTGTCCATCTTAAATGGAAAAAAACCCCAACCCAGCCAGTTGGTTTGCAATAATCACTCCCTAAATCAATGATTTCTGTGTTCTGCCTCTGACACCCCTGAGTCCCTCCTCTGCTCTGGTACCTTCCTGGGAGCCCCTCGGCTCCCCAGCAGCACACACGAGGTTACCTTCACACGGAGCAGACATCTGGCAGCAGCCGCGCTCCATTGCACCAGACCTTGTCTTTCCTCTTGCCACCCAGCGCGAATCCCCTCGGAAGCTGCTCGCGGCTGAGCACCACTCCCTGTCCAAGCCAGCTGTCCCATGTCCTCCTCCTCCTCACACTCCCCGAGCGGGCAGGTCAGACGGGGTCTGCAGGGGATCTGGAGTGGTGAAAGCACCCTGGTACCAAACCCGGCTACTCAGAGTGTGCGTGGGCACATGGGGCCATTGCTGCGACGTGCAAACAGGAGCATGCGCAGGGGAGGGGAAGCACCGGAGCCCCGCTACTGGGCAGGGTCAGGCCACCCCTGCCCTCCCTCCTTCCCCAAGCACGGGCCTAAAAATAGACGTAATCAGGTTTCAAAGAGGAAAAGAAATGAAAAGGTCAAGTGTCATGACTTTAGGCATGCTCTGAGGCTGCTTTTCTCCCCACATGCCTCGCCTTCGCTGGGCCTCCCGCTGGCGTTTCCGGACCAGGAGTGGCCGGGGTGCGTGCCCTGAGCACGGCCATCAGCTGTAGCCTCTGGTCAGGGGGTTCTTCCTTTTTATCGCTCCCTGTCTGCCTTCCTGCTGCCTGCAATTGGCAACTTCCTTGACTGAGGAAAAGCACCAGTGAGTGCCCAGGGCTCCATCCCCAGCTTCTTGCTGTGGTTGCCTCATGGGGCCAAGCAGCTCCGCTGGGGCTCCTGCCAAAGTTACATTGATTTTGGGGTGCTCGAGCCCTGCTCCATGCTGGATGGGTGCAGGAGGGAACCCAGAGTTTTCCCTTAATGATCCCACAAGCATTGGGTATCCATGGCCGGCCCATGTGGCTGTGCTGCTCCATGTCATTTTGTTCAAATCATGCTATAATAAAGTGGCACGTTTCATGCTGGGAGCACAACACCTGGAGCAGGCAAGGCAGAAGATATGGTGTCTTTACAATTATGGTCTCATTTTTTCCCAGCAGGTGAGAAATCCCTCCATCCTCGTTTGTTTTAACCCTGCTCAGATAATTTCTGAAAATGTTGGGTAGTTGTTTTCAATGCGTATGTGCTCTGTGCAGGCATGAGTCAGGACTCATGCTTTGCCTTGTCTTTCCTTTTGGTGCAGTGAGGAGCACACGTCCACCTTCCAGGTCCAACGAAAGAGCACCTCAGAGCACCCTCTGCCTCTGCCAGCAGGAAGTCAGTCCCAGCAGTCTGCATTATGAAAGCTGCAGTAGAAGACACCATATTTCACCATTTATCAGCTTGTACCAGACTGGCATAGTAGCAGAAACCCACTTTCTGTTCTCCATTTGCAGATCTTTATGTTTCCTACTGGGAATATTTTACTCAATGGCTTGATTTTCTTGCAGCAGGAGAATGTAATAGCACAGCAAACGCAGTCCTTGGGTGCTTTCAACTCAGTGCATCCCAGGGGCAGACAAAATCTGCAGCGCATCCTGGCCAGTTGCTGTGGATGCAGGACTGGTGAAGCGTGAGTGCTGCAGGCAAAGCTCCAATAGCACATTTCTTTTACAGACAGGAGAGGAGAGAGAGGTGTTTCTGGGGATATCACACAATATCAACATGGAAGGAGAGCACCTTGCTCTCTGCCAGACATGCAAAGTGCCACTGCTCTCTCCTCTCCAAAGCTGGGGGCAAGAGGGAAAAAAATTACATATTAAATAAACCTTGGCATTTCTGAGGTGCAAATGGCTATTCTAACCACTTGAAATATTCAGCACTGTAGCACTCTGTCTCCAGTACTTTGCTGTCCCCTCGTTTTGTCCTTGTCCCCTGCTTTTATCTTAAAGATAAGAATGCAGCCACTGGGTTCCCAGTGCTTCCCTCTCACTTGTCTGTGCCTCAGCCCTCCTCCTGCATATCTGGCATCCTTCCTTATAAAGCACAGCAGAAGATTTCAAAGCCAGGCATCTCCATACCAGTCCACTCATCCTTGCCCAAAATAACCATGGCACACAGGGAGGTGGTGGCTGTCATATAGAAAATGTGTTCTCCAGGAGCAGTGAGTAGCCGTGCGCACACTTTGCACAAGCCGTCCTGCCAGCAGCTACTCTCCCGGATGGATGCTTGGGGGTCTGGCTGAAATTCCCCTTTTGCTTGCTCCTGCCAGGTCTCAGCTCCCCACACAAACCCCTTCTCCCTCCCCGGAGGCCTCAGCTCCACTTTTGCATCCTACACAGCTGCCCCCATCCTCTCCACATTGTGCTAAAGCTGAATGAAGTTCTGCAGAAGTTTATAATGAAAATAAGTAAACAAAATAGTTATCTCATACAAGAGGCGGTGGAAAACAGGAATTAAAAACAGTGAAGAAGCTGGTAAGTTAGAACTGAATTTGTGGCTGATGAGCACAGGATTGATTTGTTCTGTTTTTCAACTATTTTTATTATATTGATACAATAGATCAATACATCAATATACCAATATACAGATCATACATTATATATCAACAATATAGTTGATGCTTGTTTAAAATCTGAAACACGAATAATAGAAAATCACTTTGAAAGGACATATTCAGAATAATACTGCTTTTTCTTTACACAAGAAGAAATATCGACTGAACAGGCATATTCTCTGCTTTATAATGTTCATTACTTCTGCATTTTTCTGCTTCTGTACATTTTAAATCTATTCTGGGCACGTTCCTTCCTTCATTAATGATGTGTGGAAAGCCTGATACATGTCATTTTACTGGTTATTTGCTTCACCTGCAAAATCAGGATCTGCCATCTGAGATGGGATTTGCCTCAGGATCCTTAAAAAACTTTAGCTCAGCAGATATAAATCAGAGAGTTGCTTTAAAAAAGATAAGACCAAGACCTTAGATTTGGAAGTTTCCCTGTCCCACATGGGATCTGCCACGAAGACTGATGAAAAAGTTTCTGTAGAAGACTTGTCTCAGCCCAGCTGGTGGTGCTAGGTGATACCTGGAGACAACGGGTGTTGCACGAGCTCTTCGTGCTCCTGATTAAGCACAAGGAAGCTCATAGCCATGGACATCCTCTGACCTGCATGTTGTCTCCAGGCAACAGGTACCCCTGCTTGGGGTCCAAAAGGATGTGTGTGCTCCATTGTCTCTGAAACATCCTGTGTGACCTAGTAGAGGAAAGGTGAAGCAGTGTTATGAGACCACAGGTTTAATGCATTTGCACCCTCTTGACTTGAGATTTGTAAAATGGGATCCATTGATTATTTTTTTCTGTTCTACATATGGATCAATTCTTGCTAGAACTAGAGATATCAATGCTCTTTTCCCTCACTCCCCCAGATCCACCTCTGGGACATCAGAAATAAAACCACTTGGTGCCAAACCATGTGCAGCCCCAAGGAAGGACATGAGGGCTCAGGGGGACCATTCCTGTGGGGCTCACACAGACCATGCCTCAGCTGATGGGGACATTTGCAGCAAGACCCAGGACCTGCATCAAAAGAACTATGACCAGCAGGTCGAGGGAGGTGATTCTGCCTCTCTACTCTGCTCTGGTAAGACCCCTCCTGCATCCAGATCTGGAGCCTTCAGCACAAGAAGGACATGGACCTGTTGGAACAAGTCCAGAGAAGGACCACAAAAATGATCAGAGGCCTTGGAACACCTGTCCTACAAGGAAAGGCTGAGAGAGTTGGGGCTGTTCAGCCTGGAGAAGAAGAGGATCTGAGGAGACCTCATTGCTACATTTCAATACCTAAAGGGGGCCTGTAAGAAAGACAGGGACAGGCTTTTTAGCAGAGCCTGTTGTGATAGGATGAGGGGTAGTGGTTTTACACTGAAGGAGGGTAGATTTAGTTGGATATAAGGAATAAGTTTTTCACCATGAGGGTGGCAAAACACTGGAATATATTGTCCAGAGAGGTGGTGGATTCCCCATCCCTGGAGATGTTCAAGGCCAGGTTAGACGGGGCCCTGAGCAACCTGGTCTTGCGGGGGATGTCCCTGCACATCGCAGGGGGAATGGACTAGATGACCTTTAAGGTCTCTTCCAACTCAAGTGATTCTGTGATTCTGTGACCTCCTAGGAACAGCAGCATCCCAAAGACTTTGACAACTGGTGTTGTGGTCTTGAGCACTGTGCTTGCTGCCTTAGCTGTGTCAGCACTGGAAGTCACAGGATTACCTCACGTCCAGTCAAAACAAAATCTAGGGGTTTGTACGAGTATAGATCACAACTTCTCCTGAAAGTTGATGAAAATTTTTCCCAGAGGTTGGCTTGCTCATGAAACGAAAGCTTCCCTTTATGTCCATCTCAGCTAAGTATCTTGAGCAGTTTGAACACAGGCACCAAGCCTACACAAGGAGGCTGGACCCAAACCTTGTGATGTGTGGTGTGACCTCTTCAGGCAGATGAAGACTAGTGCTGATGAGCCAAGCTCCAGATGTTTTTCTCAAGGTTTTTTTCCACAGCATTGGCTGACCTTGGCCAGACCCTCAAGGGTTTACCCACAAGCAATGGCAGCATTGCAGAGGCCACGGCAGGGGAATAAGAACATGGCAGCATTCAGTGCAGCGGGTTCTGGAACATGGAGCATGTGCCCCCTCAGGGCTTCTGACACATTCAACAGAAGCCCAACACGCTTGTGCCCCATTTGCTTCAAATTTCTGCTCCAAGTGGCACAAGTACATGCAGACAGGGTCTGTAGCCTGAGCTATGAATTGACTAGGCATACCACGTAGCTCAGTCCAGAGCCTGCACCATGAGATTGTCCCACCTCCTCTTACTCGTCCTATGAAGAAAAATGTGTGATGGAAATGAAAACTTCCTGCGAGAAGCTTGCTTTAGACAAGACTGAAAATACTGAGGGATGAATCACACTGGCTAAAGGAGAATCAGGCTCACTTCAAAATATTTCTTGTGAAAAACAGTTTCCTCATGCCATTTTGGTATGAACTCCTTAAGCTCCACCAGCTTCCCAAATCATGAGTTTTGCATCAGCTGTCCTTGAGAAACTTCATATCCCAGCAGCTGAGTGGTGCCGCACAGAGCATAGCCATTGCTGTGGCAGATGGAGTTGAATTAGTTGATGTGTTCCAGCCATGATTTCCAGGCTCCTGCTGCCTCGCACCTCAAGCAGGAGGGTCAGAAGCTGTCAGCCTGGGTGCAGTTTACCTACTGAACGGTTGTGGCTAGTAGAGCGGCAAATTAAAAGCAAACCTCTGGGGCCAGAGGTTTGTCTTCCGAGGTTGTGTCCACAGAAAGAATGACCACCAGTTGAATTCCTCCTGACTTGTCTATCGTGCTGCTAATCCTTCTATGCCTGGATCTACTCACAGCAAATATAAGGTATTGCTCTTCCCAGTCCCTGGCTAGATTGGTTTTCTCCCTGGTGGCGTGTATGAAGCATGCCCATGGGCATTGACCAAGTGGTGGTACCCACACAGGTAGTTTGGCCGTGTTTTCATGCGCTCCTGAAGGTGATAGGTCTTTCTCATGTACATAGACTCTTGCTCAGCAAATTAAAATGTGATTTGGTGTACTTAGTTCCTCAAGTTGGACCATTATCTGGATGTCTAAAAGAATCTGGTAGTGAACTGTGCTTAAGAGAGGAATCGGGGAGAAATACCCATTTTGATGGGAGGAGTGTGATAACTCTGAAACATGGAGCTCATGTTTCTTTCTGCCACTTTGCCATTTGGCTGAGAATGAGGTGACTTTCTTCCCATCTGCACAAGTGGGATCACCTCTGCTAATGTCAGGCATCCAGAGGACAGCACTGGTTACCTGAGACTGTATAATCACAGTGAAGGGATCTGCCCTTTCGAGCTATCATTCTTCAGGACCTGGCACCTCTGCTAAAATTGAGAGCCAAAGCAGGGTCATTATGCTCTGGCTTTTTGACACAGACATGTTTGCAATCCACAATGCAGCAAACTGATGTCTCCAAGGTGTGTTCAATCCAGCAAGACAGACCTGATGTATTTTAACAAAAGCTTTTTAATTACCTTTCGAGACATGCTGATGAATTATCAGGAGGAAAACTTATCAGCTGGGCATTCTCAGAAGGAAGAGAATAAGTAGGTCCCAAGAAGGAAGCCTTGCTGAGCTGTTCAAAGTGAACTGGGCTTAAAAAAATGAACACTACATAGCAGAAAGTAAAAGAATGGCGACAGTGGGTCAGATCTGGTGTGTCTCCTCACCCCAAACCTCCCTCTAGCAACAATGAGTAGCAGATGTTCAAGAAAAGATGAGAAACAGGGTAAATGCAAAGTGATCTTCTCCTTACACATCTTCCCGGCTTTCAGCACACAGTGGTTTTGGCAAATCTGTAAGTTTCAGGGAAAAATCATACAGGAGATCTTTTTTAATTCTTATTTCTGCAGTGCATGACTATAGGATTTTTTTCTTGAAACCACATGAGCTTGTTCAGCCACTGAAGAGGCTTTTCAGAAAGAGGGCATTATCATAATACCCAGATCTTGTCCGCGGCTTTCCACATGACTGCTGTGGAAGGGCAGCCTGCCAGGCTATCTAAATCCAGCCAGGAAGTCTACCAAATACCACTCAACAAGTCACATCAACTCCAGTTTCCTAGTGGTTACTCTAACAGTTGCAACTCTGACCACAGGGGGAATGCTGCATACTCCTCTGTGGCATGAAAGCAAGGCCACAACGCTGTGTTGCTCAGTTCTCCAGGGCTAAAGGGACATTACGGTCTGCAGGGACCGCTGCAGATTTCCCTGCAGCTTGGTGGAACATCCCAAAGGTTTTGTGGAGAAGGGAAATGCCTAAAAACACAGAGGAAAATATCTTGTCTGCACAAGGGGCTCTACCCCTGGTGTGGTGGATGGGTTTTTAATGAGGGGCTCCTGGGAGCCAGTTAATGTCCACCCCACACACAGAGTGGGAAGGACCCCTTTGCAAAATGCTCCATTTTGGCCCCAGGCTTTGCACACTGGAGGACAGGGTGGGTTGTGAGTCATAACCCCAAGGAGCTCCATCCCTGTGCCCTCAGGGCATCCTAGTGTGCACCACCAGGCATCAACCACTTTGAGACGCTTGGAGAGGCAGTGGGGCTGCGGGTCAAGGAGATTATGTGGCCATCCCAAGGGGCAGTCTCAGGCTGTAACCCACACCGGAGACAGCCCACTTCCATGGGCTGAGCTGGTGGTAGGAGAAAAAGGGAAAATTGGGGGAGCCTAATCCAGCATTAAAGTCCTCACTAATTCTCTCCTTCCTGAGGACACCTGAGCCACAGGGCTGGCGTGTGGGGGCCGGTGGCTGCCATCCCAGTTGGCTTGAGCAGCTGCAGCCACCTGCAGTACTTGTCTCCAGCAAGGTACAGTTTCTGCAGGGCTGAATCCAGGGCTGGATTTCTACTCCCAGGGATCACTCCAGACCAGGGGAGAGAGTGATGCAGCTTTCTGGGCAAAAGGAGAAGGGCTACATCACGTAAACATCACTGGTGCCAGGTGGAAGATGCTAAACCTCTGTGTCTCTCTAGCAGTGTTGCTTCGGAGGAGGGAGAAGTGTTTGCATGGAGCAGAGCTCTCCCTTTACCCCAGTAGTCTGACCTGCAGGGAGCCAGGAGAAACACAGGTGCTGTATTGAAAGCTCTGCAAAGGGCAGGAATAGCCCTTTTAGTTCATCTAAAGATTTTATCCCCAGTTGCTGCCAACAACAAGGGAAATTGTTGAGTCTGTGAAAAGATGAGATGAAAAAAACTCAAAATTGGTTCTTAAATGTATGATTATAAAGCAACAATGATCTGTCAATTGTGGTTTTTCACCTTTGGATCTTTATAATGTGGTGATGCACACACCCAGATCTAAACTAATAGCAATATAAACTGACCTGAAAAAAACTGATGCAAAACCTAAAAAGGAGGAAGGATACAATAATAGCATGCTTTGCATTTCCCTGTCCTCTTGGGTTGTTAGACCCACTGAGTCTGAAGCAGCTTTCGAAATGCATAAACAAATCAAAGAACTAAAAATAACACCAAATTATTAACTCGTCCAGACAAAAATTCACAAGAGACGCTTAGTTTTAAAATAGGATCAAGATTGGATTTTCTAAGTCCTTGCTACGTTATTTGAGTACAACATAGACTGTGGTGAGTATACATATCTATATGCTTCATTGGCTTTGCTTTCTACCCCTCACACTGATTTTTTTTTCTCCTTATCTTTATGTTCTGCTGCTTGGAAAATGAAATTAGCCTGGCCAGAGAAGATTTTTGACTCTTCTGCCCTTTCACGAAGCAGCTGGGTCAGTCTTCACCAGGGCATGAACATCCATCTAGGGGCCCATGTAGGCCAAGGAAGGTGAGCAGGGCATGGGAGTAACTCCCACGAGTTTCAGTACTGACTCAACTGGAGGATTGCTAAATGCCCTCGGGAAGGTCCTGGGCCTAGTTCTGAGCCACAATCCCACATCTGTAAAATGGGGATAATGTTTTCAAAGCTTGCATGGCTTTTGGGAGAGTCATGACTATTAATGGTCATGAGAAGCTCCACCATGGCAGAGATGTGGGCCTTATAAGGGCTGCTGTCTCTGTCTTGAGAGAAAAGGACTAATTCGAATCAGCTGTCCCCACTGGTATTAAAATTGTTATCACTGTTAGTCTTTTGGCTTTCTTGGTGTAATCTTTCTCCTTTTATAACTAAAACTACATTTTAAAGCTTTAACTGGATTCCTTAAAAAAGGGGGTTGGAGCTTGCTTTTGATTTTCTTCTCACACTCCTGGCCATGTCTGGGCTTGAAAACTTAAATACCAGCATTAGCACTCAAATAAAAATTACTTTGGAGTCCAAGGAAAAATGGTACCATTATTTGGAAGCCATTGTACAAACTGCCAGCTACCCTCCTTCAGAGCGATAAAACATAGATAGATTTAGTGAAAAAGTAGAATTAGTTCCTGAGTTTCTGGGCTGAGTTTCCTACCCCTGACTGCTATTCCAGACTGCAGATTACTTCAGCTGTTTATGTGGAGATGTCCTATTGGGATAAGGCAGAGAATCTAGCCAATGCTGCGGAGTTGAATGCCTTTATTCTTCTTGAAATAAAAATGGTGTCATGGGATCTTCCACGCCTCCCCGCAGACAGAAGCTTGATTTAAAATGTCATCTGAGGGATCACATCACTAGAAGCACATATTACTTCCTAGCTCAGTGCTAGGGTGTTGACAGAAAGCAATAAAGTGTCCTCAGCCATGATGTGCAGTTAGACATTGTTCTCTGAAGTGGGGCTCAACACCTGGGCACCTGTGTTGCGGTGAGGGACAACCAGGCTCTGCGGTCCATGGACCATGATGGCAGGATTGCACCCCTTCACTGGAGATATTTTTCTATTCGATTTGGTGTAGGTATGGCTTTGTAAAGAGCTAATGAACTTGAAACATCCCCACTGCAGCATTTACTCTGCTCGGCTTTTGACAGCGTAATTTATTTTTCCCCATCCACACCGCTATTTTCAGACATAGTCAGTACTAGTATTTCAAGTGTAAAGATCCTTGCTAAGCAGAAACTTCCCTGTAATTTATCTATTATTTAAACCATGCCTTGAAATGTGTTTGCTTAATGGTGTCAGCAACCTCCAGCTGACATCACTGGACATCATGGACCCCCATCACACGCCCAAGGAGGGCTGGAGTCTGGGACACCAGGAAGCAAAGGTGGCTGCTCCTGCCATCAACCAGGAAAGATGGAACAGCAGGCACCACCACATCTTCATCCATCCTCCGCTGCAGGACCATCTCTCAGTCCAAGCCTCCTGATCCAGAAAAGACCTACAAAATCCCAGGAGGTCATTCAGTTTTGCCATGGTCCCCACAGAGTTTCTCAACAGGGAGAGAGAAGGGAAGCATTTTGTGGTTAAGAAGAAGGTAAAAGGTGGAGCATGCAGAGCAGCTGGCTGGAGTGGGATTGCCCTGAGGAGAGCAGGTCTGTGATGGGCATCCAGAGGTGGAGGGCAGCCCAAATTTGGCCTGCTTGGAGAAGCACTTCGGGATGAAAATGCTGTTGTTAGCAGTTTGTAACTCCCCGGGCTTTGGAAAACAGCCAGCCTGGGGGAATTGAGTGCATTGCGTAGCCAGGTACACTTGCAGGAGTGAAATTCTCACTGAAGTGCTAAAAGATGATTTTTGAACCTGGCTTGATGTCCTGCCCCTCCCATTGCCCAGTGTGTTTAGGAGAGGCAGGCAACAGGCTGTCCTGGCATTGCTTAACAAACACTTGGCAATGAGGAAAAAACTACTTTAGGCATGACATGGAAGTCTCAACTGCACTGAGGTTACTACCAGGAGTAGATCTGTCTCTCTACCACCACTACACAGCATGATTGGTTTTCTGCCCTGGGAGCACGTCCTCCGGAGAAAACCTCTTCTCTACTCCTGCACCCACCCCCAACATCCTCATGGGAATGTGCTGTGTTGAACACCAGCTTGGGGCTAAGTTTTTTGCATAGGGCCTCAGGGTCACCTCTGCTCTGTGATGGCTTCCTCAGGTGTCCTCCAGAGATTTTTTCAAGACAGTAAGTNAAATGATTTTGGTGATTTACTGTCTCTACAATGAAGGCAAGAAGTAAGCAAAATAAGCAAATCAGGATATTTCTGAGGCCATTATTCTAAGAGGGAAGAAGTTGAACTGATGGGGGAATGATGACTCTGCAAGCCTTTATCATGTGGAAGGGTTTAAAGGCATGGCACAAGTGCCTCAGCCCATGAAATCTGGTTCAGTTCTTGCACTGTTCAAATCACGGTGTTAGTAGGCACTGGTCTGCATCACTGCTGACCATTTCTGCAAACAGGGAAAACTGCTGGGCAACAAACTCATGTTTGTCTGCAGCATGCTAAGGGACACCTTTTGTGCCTCTGTGCAGTGCTGCATGGTCCACAGGAGTGAAAGGGCAGCTTTTCCTCCAGGTCTGGTCCCGGGAACAGCTTCTGAGCTTGGTCCCAGAAACAACTCCGTGCAAAGCATGCCGACAGAGGCCGAGGGGGCAGGCTCCCCTCTTGCACTCCCACAACTGCTGCTGTTGAAACACAACCCTTGCTTTAAATCAGCTGCAGTGAAACGGAAGGCTTTGAGAAAACAAACTCCCTCCAAATATATCCTTAACTTCATTTCCTCTGGTGGCCCTCCTTCTTTCTGGGCTAGGTTTCATGGGTCACTTTGCAATTTTTATTTTTTTTTCTTCTTCTAATTTTAATTCTTGCCCCACCAGGGGTTGTTCTTTCATAGGATCCCAACCACGAAATCTCAGATACCAATGAGAGTTGAGGCAGGGACTTGCCTGTGTTCTCTCTGCTTTTTTCTCTTCTCTTTTTTTTTAGGTTTTAAGCTGAGCTCTAACATATCCCATATTTTATTCATTTACGAGGATTCTTTTACACCACAAGAAAAGTAAACTTTCTGCCCACTCTGTAATCATGCTAAAAAGATTAAAAACAACAATAAATACAGGTTTTTTCTTAAAATATTTTTTCCACCAAGCTCCACTTCTACTGAAATGCAGCTAGTTGAGAACTATTTATTTATCACATTTCCAAAACCACAATTGGATCATCCTCATCAATGATCTCTTCTTACAAAGACAGCGATGTTCAACGCCCTGAACAGGGGTAGGGTTAAGATCCACTTGCCGTGGGAGTTCAGGCAGAGTAAAACCAGCAGAACCCGGCACCCTTTCTGTTGGAGCTGTCTCTGGATCAGACCCGGAGGAGGAAGATGAGTGACAGGCTGCCTCCCACGCTCTGGTTTGCTCTCTCCTGGCTGGGCTTGGTAGCCCGTGGACTCCCACAGCTGCACTGAGCAGACACCACCCGTGCTTGCTGTGGGCTCGGGGGCTGGTTCACATGAGCATGCAGACCATTACTTGCTAGGCACAATTATTGTGGCCTTCATTACTCTAAGGCATTAAATTATTTTTGCCAAAAAAATCAGTTCTTAAGGGTAGTACTCCCCACCCAGGTGCTCTGGCCAGCTCAGCAACTCCATCGAAATCCCACTGCCTGGGATTGGGGTTAAATCTGACAGATTTTAATCTCTTCTTCCATTTCTCTTGTTGGCAGAGAAAGTTGAAGTTTGCCTCACCGCTGACCCTATCCTGGGATGAATCCCTCAGGACAAAACTGGCGGGTGGAGAAACCCTGCTCCCTGATGTTTGTAATAGCAAGAGAAAGGTCCCAAAGCATGTGGCTCCCTTTCTCTCCTCTCAGCACAGCAGCAGCAAGCCCAGACCTTCCCTCTGGCTTCCCCAGGCCTCTGTCACCCCTTCGCGTGTGTGTTTTTTATTAAAAATAAGCAGTCTACAAGTCCTTCCCAGGGCTGGGAGTCCCGGGCTGGAGATCCCTCTCCCGCTCCCCGCGGAGCCAAGCCCGGGCAGCGCTGGCCGCCGGTCCCTCTCCGCAGCTCGGGGACGGGCGATGGGAGTATCCTTGTGATGGAGTTACCAGCCACTGGGTGCCACTCTTGTCCTGCCAAACCCCGCCGAAACCGCCGCCG
>VZRW01007021.1:53021-71342 GCA_013398125.1 Aegotheles bennettii | reverse complement strand
GCCCCCTGCCCGCCGCCCCCTCAGCACGCAAACCTGCCAAAATGAGGACAAAAGCCGCCCTTCTCCTCGAGAGGGTGGACAGAGAGGCGCTGGCGGTGCGGGTATTCCCGCTCACGATCCGGCGAGGCAGCGGGCATCGGCACCCTGCCCGAGAGCATGGCCGGGGTCACACCTTGTGCGTGCTGGTTCTGGTTCCTGCCTCCTAAGCAATCGGAACACTCCGCAGTCACTAACCTGAACCGTCCAGGACCTCCCAGCCCCACCACCGGGAAAGGGACAGGTGGCTTTCCTCAAAGGCTTGCAGCAGTGGTCCCTGTTTTCTCATAATTTCTCCATCAAAAATGCAGGCCATGGCACCAGGCAACACTGACCAGACCCAGGAGTCCAACTGTGTGCAAAAGCCCCGTCAGGGTCATGCGCAATGCAGAGCTGAGGACCCTCAGACCAAGCTTTTGTAATATTTATGGGCTTTACTCCCATTGGATTCAATGAGAGTTTGACACTCAACTATCTTTGTGGATCGGAGTGTTGGAATATGCTAATAAAAGTAAAAGAGCAAAAGAAGCAGGCTAACACAGATTTTGAAGCTCTTAATTTGGCAGCAACATTTTACGGCATATTTTCATAAAGTGAGTTCGTATTGTCCCTCTGGTAACACTACCTACTGTGTCTTCATGGTTTTATTGAATGGAATGAACTTTCAGATGGAAAATGCTCAATTGTGTAGCATCAGGATAATACTCTAAATTATCATCTTTTTGTATTACTTGGGGGTGTTTATTTTTAAGCTGGTGAAGAGCAGATGGGCAACTATCAACAAGTACAGGATGGTGGCAAGAGCAGCTGGACAATGCAGTAGCCCATCTCTATTTAAAAGTACATAGTTGGGACTTCAATATCACAAGTCATTTAAAAATAGGAAGCAAGTTCTTACTGCAAAATCAGACAAACTTTCCTGTGTTCATCACTGGTGAAGTTCAGCATCCAGCTGTACTCATGGACTTTTCAGTCTGTTTAGAATATTTACACTGTTTCCAAAGAAAAGAAGAAACAGGACATGGGAACAGCTCAGTAAGTACAGATTTCAGATGTAACATCTACTGAAAAATTCAGTAAGTACCTACCTATCTGTTTGACCCCGGGCCCACTAATCCCAGAGTGAAAGCTCTGACAACTGCCCCTTGGTGTGGGCTTTCAGAGAGGTCTTTCTTCTTGGTCCACATGGTCCCCCCACAAAGAAAGCCCCATTCTGCATGTGCACAGCAGCAATGTCCCCGTGTGACTTTTATAGCCACTGGAGATTGCTGAACCTAGATCTCCACTGACTTGTGGCCATTAAGCTCTGAGATATCTTTCTGTGTGGCTGTCAACTACGCTCAGTCCAAAGAAATCCTTCTGGAAATGTGTATATTGAGAGAGTGTGAATGGTATGGGATTTTATATGCTGTAGGATTAACCTTTACTCAGCCCATATACTGAGGAGAAGGATTTAAGCGATGTGCTGGCAAATGTCCCCTGAAGATACTAATCTCTCTCCCCTCTTTCTTATTTGTCTTTAAGCCTTCTTCAGGAAATTGCTTGTGGTTTAAAGGTGAGATCTCTGATTTACCAGCAAATACATCTCCCAGGGGCCCAAATCTTCATTGCACACACAAAACCCACTTTAGCCAGCTCATGTGTCTGTCAAAGCACCAGTGTGTAAACCAAAGTTAAGAAGAAATTTGGAGAATGGAGAAACGTGCTCCTGGAGCCCCATCTCCAGGACTCAGCAGGAGCTCTGAAAACCAGGATATATGGTGATAGTGAAACAGTTTGAATGGCTAAAGAAACAATGAATGAAAAATTGTTGAGGGTTAGGTATGCCTTTTCTTGAGCAAAACTGTACATTATTATTTGGGTGGTTTGAATTTCTGAAGGTTGGATTTCCGATATATTCTAAATACAGCCTGAGTGGGAGTTCGGCCATTTATCACCCTGGGAATATAAATCAGGCCATGGACTATCCCTAAACTGCTCATTCTTGTAGGGTAATCATGAAGGTGAGACAGGTTTACATGCTTCAAAACTAAGCAGCCAGTACTTAGCATGGCAGGCCAAAGAGCATTTATTATCCCAAATCCTGCAACGAGCTGTGAAGATCTCAGTTATATCCAAAACATATCATTAGGCCTTCTTTTGATTTTTGGTAACTAGAATCTTCCCAAATATCTCTGAGCATTTTCATTACTTTGTAAATTTTCCCCAAATAGTTTAGACAATTTATTTTCAGCAGATGGCTTGTTATGAATAGCTTGTGAATTTTTCACTTTGACATCTGTACTGTGTTTACTGGGTGGTTTAATCAGTTCCTGGGCTGAGTGACTGAAATGTTTGCAAGGGAGGAAAAATGAACACAGGATACTAAATAAGAAACAGTGCATTTCAAGGACAAACAAATTCAGCTGCCTGTACTCACAAACACTTTCAGAGATTTCCAGCGATCGGTGACTACCCTGTGGATGCTGGATGCCGTGATGTATATATGCCTGCAAAACAAACTCATCTCACTCAGCCAAAAGTGTAATTGTGAACCTCTTCTCATTTTTTAGCAATCATGCTATGTAGTCAGAACTCACCAGCAGAATTTTTGCTCCAAGGAGTTATATTTTAACCGCATGCCCAATCCTGACTGTCTTGACACTGATGTGGAGGTATTGTTAAGCAGAGCTGCATGTCCAAACGGGCTATGTTTATCTCCTTGCTTTGTCTTTCTCAAAATAACATTGGAAGATAAGGTACACTCTTTCTTTGATCACTAATCTCCAACTCTTGAATGCTGACCACAAAGGATAAGCACGCATTGAACAGAAGTCTTAATGATCAGCACATGATTACAGTTTCAAGGAATGGGAAAATTAAAACAGAAAGCAAAAACCCCAAACATGCGGGAGGCTGAAAAGGAGGGGAAAAGGGCCAGTATAAAAAACTTCAAATATCATCAACAGAGCAAAACCGTAAAACAAACATATGCATTTGCTGATGAGAATTAGCATATTCTTGTTTTAGTGGTGTCCTCTCCTACCTAAACATAGTTTAATTAATAAGAAAATTGCAGTAAAGGGAGCAAACCACTGGGACAAGGATTGTCTCTGTGGTATGTTCATATGGTGCATGGTACAAAGGGATCCTAGCACTGCCATCATGCAAATATTAAATAAAAATAGCTCTGGGAGGAGTGGCAGGAGGTTGTGAGACCACAGCACCAGTGGCAAAGCCATCTGCAGCAGTGCAGGCTGCAACACGCTCCAGGCTCCAGCCGTGCCTTTTCTCACATCAGATGCTGCTGCACCCACCACTTCGGCTCACCCCCGAGTCCCCAGCATGTCTGGCAAGTCATGGCTGGCCTCAGGTTTCTTGAAAGGCTTGTGATTTTCTGCACTGAGTTGCCATCCAAATGGTAAGTAATAAACACACTAATAATTCATAACCAGTCAGTAATATCTTAAATAATTTAACAAACAATTTGTCATCTTTCCTTGTGATAGAAGATGCTGGCTGAAGAGCAGCTGAGAAATGTTTCAGGTCCACCTCACCCCTCTCCAGGAGCAGGCTTTGCCCCAGCCAGATAGATGCAGTCTGCAGGGGAGCAATGGGAGCCTACGCCAACCTCGAGGGGTGTGAGTGCAGAGGAAGACAGGGGAGCTATGTTCACCAATCTTCTCCTGCAAATGTTGGGTATGCTCAGAGATGTATTTCTGGAGCCATTCTCCTACTCGCTGGCCTTCAAGGTGAGACACTGAATTCCCACCTCCCTTATCCCTGCTTTCCCATGTTAAGCATCTAGCTTCTCTGCAGAGCAGCACAGATCCTGGAAGCTACAGCTCCTGCGTTGTCACTCAAGCTGCTAAAGGATCGCAGCGGGCCTAAAGCAGGCTGGTGAGTCAAATGGCCATTCATTCCCATGTGGTTTAAGCAGCAAGTCCCAACAAGATGGATGTTATCTTCCAAAGGCATGGAGAAGGCCTTGGAGCGATGCCTAGTTCAGAGAACCACCTCTGAAGATAAAACCCCATGAGAAATAAGAGACCAAACCTGCTTGAGTCAAAACCAGTAGTCTTACCTGGTTACGCTGTAGCATATGTCTGCAATATAACCCCAGCATCGTGTTAAACACAAACAGCATCCAGGGAGGGCAGCCAAGCTTTCCAGGTGCTTAAAATCATACAAGTGCTTAAGACTGTAACTGAGCAAAGCACGTAAGGAACACAAGTGCTGTCAGCTCAGGCACAAGGAACGTGTAATAAGTCATAGAGAAGCACTCTTTTTATTATGTTTTAAAAGAAGTCTATGATCTTATTTCCAAGCAGTTCCAGTCCTGCTGATGGATATGTTCCCTGTACACAGGCTTTGGTAGGAGAAGATGTTGCATCAGCTCCAGTGAAGTTACGCTGGCAGAAAATGTGGTTCCCTGCAACTTAGCTGTTCCCCAATAGGCCCTTTAGCCAAGGCATTTGCTATATATAACTATGTATTTTCATTTAAGAAGTGTATTTTCATTTAATAGTGGCCACTCCTCTATTCAAAGCATTTAAGATGACCCTAACCTTGCTGCAAGCATCAGGCTAGAGCAAACAGGCAGACAACCCACCAGAGAACTGGTGAGCACCGAGAAGGATGGCAAGGGGAGCAGGACAGAGCATCAAAGGGCCACACAGCCCAAAAACCACATCAGAAGGAAGCGTGGCCCATTCCTGACACCACAGTGTCTGCACTGTGCTTTGAGGGCGAGAACTCAGGCGTTTTGCAGGGCTTGCTCCCAGGAAATGGTCTAGCCCAGAAAAGCAGGGAAACTCAAGCAGCATCTTTGTTACCCTGCCAACCTGTGTGTGGTTAATTGGCATGGCACAACATTTGCAACAGCACCAAAGTGGAGCTTAGGAGCTTTACCCAACCCCAACCAGATGTAAACCTCTATGCACTAAATCACTTTAAAAATTCCCTCTGAACTTAAAAGTCACTTTGTTGACTCATGACTGGGATCTGCCGTTTCTGGGCCATTTTAATGACAACCCTGGGAGAAAGGAGAGCAGAGGGAGACAAGCTCTTCCTTGCACTTCAGGGTGCTGGTTCACAGCCTGCAGGGAGTACCCTCACACAGAGAGACTTTTGCTGAGACCTGGCTAGTCCCAGGGACCCCTGGGCTCCTGGACACAGCCCCAGCCCAGCAGGACATGGCCAAAGATGGTAGGCAGCTATGTTGAAGTGGTCCTGGTGGTTCCTTTGAACCAAAGGACTTGGACTTTATCCTGTAATGTCTTTTCCATAATGAGTGACATCTAAATTATCTCTCTTATCAGCTGGTATGTGTGTCAGTGCTGGCTCGGTGCTGCTATTTGCCAATGAAAAGAGCTTCTTTGGAAATTTCTAAATGATCTCATAAATATATGTCCTTGCTCACAAGTCTGCTCACCCACAAACAACAATGCAACACTGGCTAACTCCTCAGAAGTGCTCTCCTAGCCCTCAGTTCCTGCTGTCTCTCTCCAGCCTTGCTGATGTTTCTTCTTTGATAGATTTTGAGAATCCCAACACTGCAGACACTGCATGACAGCAGGGCTGTCCCAAGGCTCAGTGTCATTTAATGGTTGCAGTAGTTTTTACTTTGTTTTGGAGTGGTCCTTCCTCCACCTTACAAGTTTTTCCCTTCCATAACCCCAGAACCCTTTTTGAAAAGATATAAGCTGACACAATTGGTTGATGTCAGGAGAACTGTCAGTTACTGTATGGGCAAAAAACAGATTTCTGGGAGATGCAATACATTATTCATCATCTTCTGAAGATCATCTAAAGGTCAGGCTATTTTGGCCTCAAGGTGGATAAGATATGCATCCAGCCTTATGGGCTGGCTATGATTTCTATACCCGAAAGCCTGAGGTATTACGCAAGGCGCTTGCATCAGAAACCTGAAAAGCAGAGATGGCTTCATAGCTCTGCAGGTCATTGTTGCCAGGGTGAGATAGCTATTTATGGGGTTTTGGAGACACTCTCTGTCTACCATGTCAGGAGAGAATCAACAGTTCAGGCTTTGTGAAAAGGTAGCACTTTTCTGGTTCGCTGCTGAGGAACTACAGTTTTTACCAGTTTTCCTCCTAACTTCTGGATCTGCAGAGTGAGAGAATAAAAGTCTAACAAACTTCATCTTGAAAGACAAATATATCAATTCAGTTCAGAGCTACCTGGCCAGGCCCAACGTGGCAAGGTGCCCAAGAGTAGTCAAGGCAGGGCAGGCCCTGCCTCAACTCTCAGCCCCTGCTGTCAGGGTTGGGTGTTTTAATTTTCCTGAGATGCCCAGTTTTCCAGGGGTGCTCAGTGCTGTGGGAGTTTTGTTTTGACAGTCAGGTAGTCAATCATCCCATGGTCATGCTTTTGGCCAATATTCAAAGTATCTTTGAGAGGTGTTCAACATTTCCATCTTAAAACCAAAATATAATTACCCAGTTAGGTGGAAGCTTTTAGGGTGCTGTATCAATCCATATCAAGAAAAGATATAAAATCAATTAAAAATATATAGGTTTTCCATATCTTGGATTTAAAAAGACAATGACTGAAAGATGATCGATTCCAGCATAGCTATTACCAAGCAGAAATACTTGGAAATACTGTTTGCATCCAGGAAATATAAAGCATTCCCTCATACCTCCAGAAATACTATGGTATATCCCATCTGCTTGGATGCTGCCTTTGTTTTAACTGTTGAAGATAGCCACATGAGAAAGGCTTAAACCGGACCAGATTCTCACAACCAAATTTGTGCCTCTCATTCACTCTGCAATATACATGTGATTCAAAGGAATAACAAGTAGAAGCAGAAATGGAAACACATCAGGCTACTAACTGTAGCAATGGTGTAGGAAAATGGGTCTTGAGGAACATCTGTAAACCCAATATAGTGATTTTTTCAGCTGTTTGAAACATAGACTGTAACACCACGGATTGGTCATTGGTTCAGCTGCTGAAGTTCTGCCATTTTAATTGCAGTCATTAACAGTCGCTCTCCCGTGTTGTCCCCCATAAGCAGTATTTGGGGCTTTGCTGAGCTGCCATTTTCCGGGCTGTGCAATGCTCGCTGTGATGCCGAGTGGTGGCTTCTGCAGTTGTAGCTACCACACTGCACAGGGATCTTGACTTGCTCCTTTTATCTCACTTGAAGGCTGCTTTGTACACCCATCAGCTTAAACCAGGTCTGTGTTTGATCTGCTGATCGATGCCTGATTTGAGGTCTACTGTTAGCATCAGCTCATGTACTATCCTGTTTGGATTTGGTTGGTGAGACATAAACATGATATTGTTTCTACTCTGCTTGGATAAGTGCAAAGCACACCTGGCTGTGATGGAACATGCGATACACATGCACGCACACTGCTGCTGGTGAAGGGTATTAGCATATCCCAAATACAGACTTAGAAACATGCTGAATAGCTTGGAGTCATGCTGGGGACCACTGTGCTGTCCCCCACCATCAGGTGCAGACAGTAAGAGGGGGCTGGGTGCCAGGGGAGACCCATGTAAGGAATTACCTGGTACAGAGTTCAGCTGGTCAGGCAAGAACTGTAATGAGCTGCTCTTGTATTTTAAATGACATGTAATTTTCTGGCTTGCATATGGGGCAGGCATCAACCCCACTGGCACACAGTGTCCTACCTAGCTGACACCTGACAATGGATGTGGAAAAGCCTCATTCAGTGCTGCCTTTGTCTCGCTTTTACTTGCAAGGTCTCAGCCCAGTTTCACAGACAAGGTTTCCCCACAGTACAGAAGGATCAAGCTAGGGACCACAGATGTCAGCTGCATACACACAAGTCCATGGGACCAGAGGGGATGTACCTGAGGGTACTGGGGGTGGTGGCCAATGCCACTGTGAGGCCACACTCTCTCATCTCTGGAAGGTCTCTGGAAGGTCATACCAGGAGAGGTCCCTGATAACTGGAGAAAGATGCCTGCCTTAAAAAAAAAAAAAAAAAAAGGAGAAAGGAGAACCTGGGCAAGGACTAGCTGGTCAGAGACAACCCAGTGCCTGGGAAAATTGTGAAGTAATTTCTGAGGGACGTTGTATCCACATCACGAAGGACAGGAGAGTGACTGGGAATAGCCATCATGGGTTCTCCAAGGGCAAAGTGTGCCTGACCATCCTGACTGCCCTCATGACGGAACAAGTGGCCCTCTCTGCAGGGACAAGGAGGGCAGTGGATGTTGCTTTCCTTGGCTTTAGCACATAACATCCTCCCATACCATCCTAGTAGCCGAACTGAGGCAGTATAGGCTGTATGGATGGACTAGAATGTGAAAAACTGGTTGTGTGCTGAGCGTCCAGGAGTGGTCATGGATTCAGAGTCCATTAGGCAGCCAGTTATGAGTTTTGGGGTCAATACTGGGGCCAATACTGGGGCCAGAACTGGTTTACACCAATATCACCCATAAGCTGCACAATGGGAGATAACACATCCTCAGCAAGTTCACCGACAATGTCAAACCATGAAGAGATCATTACCCTTAAGGGCAGGGTTGCTGTTCAGAGGGACCTAGACAGCTGGAGAAATGGGGCAATGTGGACCTCATGGAGTTCAACAAGGACAAATGTGAAGTCCTGCACCTTGCCTGGGATAGCACCCTGCAACAGTGGTGACCTACTGCCTGGGAAGTAGCTTTACAGAAAAGGACCTGGGGGTCCCAGTGAGCAATGGGTTTTACATGAGCCAGCAGTGTACTCCCACAGGGATGAAGGCTAACTCCAGATTGGGTTGGATTGGCAAGTGCATAACCAGCAGGTTGAGGGAAGCAATCCTTCCCTGCTTTCAGCAGTAGTGAGACTGTACCTGTGGTATTGTGTCCAGTTTGGGGTTCTCAGTGCAAGAAAGATATGAATATACTGAACCAAGTGCAGCAGAGAGTCACTAAGATAATTAGAGGACTGGACCATGATGTGGTTCAGCTAAGGGAACTGGGTTTATTAGCCTAAGAATACTGTTGTAAGAAGGGAAATCCTAACTGGATGTAAGGAAAAACATTCTTTGTTGTGAAAGGTGGGTCAGTCACAGGAGCAGGGGCACAGAGAGGCTGGGGAACATCCACCCCTGAAGGTTTTCGAAAACCACCCTTGTAGCATTTTCTCTGCTACCTTCTCCTACCAATGCAATAGCCACTCTTGCAGAAGTTACAAGAAAAATTTTTACTTGGCTTATTCTTAAATGCCTACCAGGAGCCAGAGCAACAAAAAGTACCATTTACTGAGTGAAGACCTGAATGCCTCTTAGGAATAGACTGTGACTGGCCCAAGGGCAGTGTAAGGACAGGAAGGTAAGTGCCCAGGGCTGCCGCAACATTCAGTCTCATCACCTTGGTATGGGACTTCATTAAATGATTGAGAAAGCTGCTAGTGGCCACAGTTTCATTGGAATTTGGCCTGGAGTAAAGTCAACAAGAAAGAAAAAAGCCTCTAACATCAAAACTTTCTTTCCAGGGTCAATTTACACCCTCAATTTTCTGTTGTCTCAGTCAATCTAACAGCTCAGTGCTGAATAGGGAGGGTTTGCTTACTTCCAAAGACATCAACCCTCTCCTGCTCATCCAGCTTCCTGGTCCCACCACCTCCTCTGCTCAAGAACTCATCAGCCCCTGCTGTCAGCTGCTCAGGGTGTCCAGAGATGAGTAGCAAAGAGCAGGAGCTCGAGGGAAAAAGCAGGACTTGCCCCTTTCTGAAGTGTTGAGCTGTTAGATTGGCTCAGCCACCTCCTGTCACCTCCTGCCAAAGGGCTGGGTGGGAGGGAGGGAGAATGGACTAACCAAGCTGTCTTGCTGCAAAAGAAAATCCTGCCACTGAAAATGCACAAAACCTAATTTCCCTACCCTAGTGCTGGCAAGATCACTTGAACAGGCTCAGAGTGGAAGATCCTCTGGTAAGTGGTGACCTCAGATGTAGCAGTGGTTCTCCCCGAAATGCTCACCCTCTCATGTCACTGGCAGTGGCAAGACAGGCAGTGGCTGCCCTGCTTGGTTTCTGCACAGCAGATTGCAGGGTCCACTTACCATCTGCAGAGAGGAGGTCACTGACCCTGTCCCCTCAAGTGTCCAGAAGGGCAAAACCACAATTCCCAGATGGATATTTTTCCTCCATCTACCAAAGGCCAAGAAAGCAGGATCTGCAGCTACTTAATGTTGCCTGGTAGGAAGACTGATGAGAGGAGATTAGTAACTTACCATTCATTTTTACATACAAGAAGCTAGCAACATGCATGGGTCAAATTGTCTTTCTGCTTCAGGCATCACAACCTAGAAGGCTGCTTTCCTACCACTGCTCTAAATCAATCCTTCAAAAGTTTGCTGGCTTGGTCTCCAAATCACTTATCTTTGATTATTTGTAGTTCCACTGTATAGTCCATCGTGTCTTGAGGCCACGGGACAAAAGCCAGGAGTCCTACAGTGCAACTACTCACTTAATTCCTTGGGTGTCTTCCCTGCTGATACATAGCAGAGATTGGCAACTGATCTATATATAGTACAGCACCGCAGCCGAGACACAATGGCTGCATTCAGCGTGCATACATGATGATGTCAGCAATGGCTGTTTAATTGCATCATGGGAAGGGAGGGCAGAGAAGAATTGGAAGAAAAAAAAAAAAAGAAAGGGGGCCCCTGGCCCCTCCACTTTACATAATTTCCTTCACCGCCAGATGGGAACGCATGGGAATGCCGGCCCCACATCTCAGGAGCTCCCTCCCCAAAGCCTGGCACGGCCACATCTGTTTCCCCGATTTCCTACGCTTCTGATCTTCTTCACCTGCCCTGCACCCCACCACCTTGGGTGAGCTTCCTGAGATGCTGCTACCGCCATTTGATTTGGCTTCCTGAGGCTTGCTCCCTCCTTCCTTATTTTTACTTCTCTGGCTTGCAGTAGCATCTAAAGGCCGATAGCTGTGAAACACCAAGGAAGGGTAGGGTCTGCACTGCGGAGACCACACAAGCCCCTTGGCTGCTTTTATTTAAACAAATGAGCATCTGTACTGCCAGGCAGTGGTTCACAAAAGGGGCTGTCAGGCTCAACGCAACTCCACTGCTCTGTGGCTAGCAAACAGAAGATATACAAACTTCCCTTCCCAGCAGCCATCCATCATCGTAAATGTACATGGGTTTTATTTGAAAGGAGAGACAACACCCTGCTTTAGTAAAGCAAAAAAGGGAAAAGATCCTCAGAGTGACAGTGTTCCCCTCTCCAAGACCTACAGCATCAGCCAAATCAAGAGGTTTAAAATTTCCCTGAATCCCTGCCTTCCCTTTAAAGTTCCCTCTCCTGCAAACAGAACCCGTGGTATCCTCCATTTTAAGAAAGTTTCCTTTTGTCTTATCCCCCAGCCTATTTATAGCTCCTGTGGTGGAGGTATACTGGGAAGGATTTACACCAGCAGGCACAGGGCCCTTCTGCGCACAGAGAGGAGGCACGCCGCAAAGGGACATTTAATAGCCTTCAAGACACATGTGGCTCCTCAGGGCTCGTTTTCTGGGAGGAGGCTCTCACCCAAAGGGTTTCAGCCACCTGTTCTCCCAGTGGCACACGAGAGGGGCTTTGGGCTGTGATGTGAGTGATAGGCTGCTTCTGTAAGTCCACTTTTACCAAGGACCGTAGGGATGCTGTCAGGGTCCCATGTAGAAGAGGACACAGCTGCCTGCTCCCACTGACAGGGAGAGCTGCCCAGGCAAGAGCTTCTCCTTCCTTGGCTCCCTCATGGAGCAGCAAGGAGGGGAAAGGCCTCTTCACGGGTCACATCATCTTCCCAGAGACTTTGCAGAGAAGCCAGGATATGAGACTCCAACCTCTTGCATGTCCTGCAAGAGCGCACAGCCTCATCCTGTAACCTGAATCTGGAGGAACCACACAATGCAAGGTAGCAAAAGCTTCCTCTGAGTCCATCTTACAGCTTTCCCTACAGGAAACACAATTATAACCATGATAACTACTCATGTGAACCAGAAACTTTGATTATCACCCTGCATGCCTGCTTGCTTGTTCATTCACTCTCATAAAGGGGCATATTCCCTTTGCATGTACTGTCCCTGACCAGTGGTGGTTTCAACATATAAAACCCTAAACATTCCAGGTCCAGATTATCTCAGAGCCTGTTTCCTGCTAGGGACAATGCAGAAATACCTCCACTTTTCTCTCTCAGCATTCAAGTTATACCTCTGGAACTGACCTACCTTGACCAGAGCAGCTGTGGGAGAGAGCAGCACCTGAATGTGGGTCAGGATCAGTGCTGCCTGTAACACAAAAGTATCTGAGGGCACATGACATTTTCTGAGGGTCACGGTTTGCTAATGCTCAGGGAATTACATTGCATGGCCCTGAGACAGAAACAGTCTATCCGGGTCCGCCAGGGAATGATGAGCAGGGAAAAGGGGACGGGCAGCACTTGGATGCAGATAGCTTTCAGATTTAGATGATGTCTCTTTGCCACCAGACAAAGAGATGGAAGATACTCGTGTCCCTCTGAACAGGCTACACAAGTACGTCACCCTTCTCTGCACAAGGTCAGTCATCACGGTGCTGCAGTGTGTTAGGGGACACTCACACATCCTGGTTTAAGGGCTGATCTGGGGGCTGGTAATGAATAGCTGAGGGTACCAGGCTTCCCAGCTCCTGCAGCCATATCGGGAGGGGAACAGCTGCCCGCGCCCTGAGTTTACACAGCTGTGGGGAAGTGTTAGCAGCTGACAAGCCATTCTCCCTGAGCATTAGTGTACACCACCTCTTGCAGTTAAAAGCACTCCCCCAGCTGAGTAAAAGGATCTCGTGGATGTGAACGAAGGTGGGGCAGCCCTCTGAGTTAGAGCCGAGTTAACTGTGCGGAGAGGATAAATGCAAAGTGAGGTACCGGAGCAGCAGAAGTGTCAGGAAATGGGAGGCTAATGACAGAACATTTGCAATTATTAGCCCATAATGCTGGCACCTGCTTTCTACCTCCAGCTGCTCAGAGCTTGCATTTCTTGACCTGTAGAGTATGTTCACGAGACATGGCTGTTCTGCCAAGCTTTTCCTGAAGGGAAAAGAGATCTGATGGGACATTTTGTTGAAGGTGAGTTTGAGAGCCTTTAATACTACTCCAGCATCAGTTTTGACATGTGTTTTATAAAGTCCAACATTTGGTCAGTGAAGTCACTTCTTGTGGGTCAATGCCTGGATTTAGACCATTCTAATTGTAGGCATCACATTTGAAAGCTGTGACAGGACAAAGGTAGAGTCAGGGGGAGAAGAACAATATTTGCATCTTCTGGCCTTGAGCCCATCCTGGAGGGCAATAGTTTCACTGTCACCATCAGAGATTAAGGCCAACACAGGTACTTAGTCTAACAAGAAATCTGATTAAACAGATGGTGAATAGAGAGAGATTTGAGAAGTCTGGAAGAGGAAACTAGTTTTAGAGATGCAGTCATTGGAAGATAAAGGTGATAACATTACTTGTGATTCTAAGTCCCACTAAATGGTTAGAAATGGTTGATTTTCAGCCAGAATTTCTGAAAGCAAGAGGGCATGAATCAGGATACACAGAGAAAAAAAAAAAATCCTTTAATTTCATCTCAGATGCATACCAAGCAGTAGGACAGCTAGAGCAAGGCTTAAGCATAAAAAGTGCTCTGGGACACTCTGTCAATGTAAGTAAAAAAACCCCAACTTTTCTTTAGCATACCCAAAACCAACATCTTTGCCTGCAGAGCTCTATGCTGTAAGGTGAGACAGTAGAGGTATGCTTCTCTCTGGGACTGGGGAGTAGAGGATCAATCCCTAAACCTGATCATGTCTGTGGGGTTAAAAGTAATGTCCAAGTGCAAGATCCTCGTTTCCCAAAGCCAGCTCTTGAAGGGTGTAGAGATCTGAAGTTGCACACCAACAAGATCTATAGATTTCTCTTGCATGTGTGTATAGGGGAGGCGATCTCTGTTCCCTGCTGGATCCCATCACATCCTAACATGCACATCTTTAAACTCAAAGTGACCCTGCTGTAGGGGAGATGGATGGGTGGAGGAGGGGGTGTTGAGAACGTGAATTAATATGCTGAGCAAGCCATTTCACAATGATTTATACCATGGGGACAACACTTACTGCTTCTTTGCTCCCCAACCCTTCACCCTGCTCAAGATCCAACATACCATACAGGAAGCTCAGCAGCACATGCAGAAAGTTGAACTTACTACTGTACTTACTAATGGATCCAATGACAGATATACGGTTGAGCGAGAGTTAGTATGCAAGAGCAGGCATGGCAAATTTGGAATCTGAGGCAAATTTAGAAGTTTGTGCTTGCAAGAGGAAAAATGAGGAAAGGAAAAAAAAAAGCACAAATCAGTGCTAAAGTGGCACAGTTGTCCATGGAGTGCAGCCGTGGTGAAAGCCAAAAAAAAGATGGATATTCCTCTGAGTGTAATGAATAAGTTGCTAACAGTAAGCTAAAACACAACAGCATAACCTTCCTCTTTCATTTATCTGGGACTACTTGACAAATGTGAAATTCCCAAAGACTATGCCAGCATCAAAGTCTAGCTGAAGCCCTTCCCTGTGGATAGACGTGTTGGAAGTGCTCCCTTCGAAGATTGATTTACTAGTCAAATTCTTCAGCATGGGAGGCAAAGATCCAAGTAGGATGAGACACTGTGTCTCTTGTCTATCTGTTAACAAATAAAGAAAGGAGGGTGCATCAGAACAGGGACAGTTTTAGGTCTCCATAATTCCTAGAAAATACAGGGTGTTTCAAAAAGATGGTCCCATTTGTAATGGACCTTCAACTGAAATCGGGTCCATCTTTTTGAAACACTCTGTACTATGCAGAACTTGAAGCTATGAACCACTGCCTTGGCTTCTTGTATCCATGGACCTCTCTGGCATATCAATACTGAAGACGGAAATGGCTTCCGAGTCCTTAGATGCAAAACAGCAACAACAGCAATAGAAATTCAGTCCCACGTGTTTATTATCACCTGTGCACTTTCAGAGACCTGCACCGGCTGCTCAGCTACTTCTGTTCACAAGCCCTGCTGAGCTTTAAGCTTGCACACTACCTTAGCACTGCATACAGCAGGGCCAACAGTATCTGGCTGCTGAACCGTTTCAAGCAGGTGGTATAGGGGAAAGCTCCTTATGTGAATGTTTGCCTCTAAAATTACAGTAAAATATCCCTAAACCCACAATTACTGTACCTGGTTCTATTTAACAAAGCTTTTAACCTCCAGACCCCTGATTTTTCCAGCTGTATTGCTTTTGGCAGGAACACCGTTCTGTTTGTCCTGCAGCGCTGTTGGCGGAAAGCAGATGCTTTCCTTCAAGCAAATGAAGCTTCCAAGTACGGACAGTGAAAAGCGCATCCCAACATTGGAAGCAGATGCCAGAGAATGACTCAGGTGCCATCTTCTGCCCCAATGTCCTATTTTCTATTGAAATAAAAGGGGAAAAGGAAAAAAAATAATGTATTTTTAATGCATAGTTTAGCTGCAGTGGCTGGGCAGCTAGTCAAGGACAGACATCTGCTGCCAAATAGATATTTTCCAACCAGGTGAAAGTTGGCCAGTATCTTCAGAGCTATTTTGATGCTTGTTAGGTGTCTCTGAAGATCTGGCTAGTCATGCCCAGATTTTAGCATTGTTAGAATGTTTTAACGGTTAATGTTTTAACACAGTTCTGTTGGGATCTTGACACCGTTATGATTTCAACACAGTTAAAAATTACGGGCTTGCCTTTAGTGCAGACTACACTATTCCAGATTCAGACCATATGAATGGAGGACAAAAGAAAGATGAGAGAAATGGACGTGAAAAATACTGGAGAGAAGGGAATAAATGCGAGAAACCTCAGCAGAGCAACACAAAGGAGAATGAGCAGAATGCAGAGAAATGCCTCAGACGCTCACGTAACCAGTGAGATTTCATTTATTTGGCACAGAGGGACAATAGCCCCGCTGACCAGGATAGCTATTGTTCTTTTGTTTTTAAGAAACAAAAAGGGTAAATGCAAAGCACTAGCTTCCCAGGGAAAAATCATAAAAATAAGTTCTCATCCTGCTGTCTACCAAAGAACCAGAAAACTCTCGTACCTCACCTATCACCCTCGCGCTGTTATTCACCCACGTGTTTGTCAGCTTAGAAAACACAAAAATATATTGAGGGCTTGCTCTAGCTGAGGAGAACTAAGAGGTTTTTTATAGCAGAACAAGTTAATTGGATCGAAAACCATCGAGTCAATGCACTAAGCAGAAAAGTGCACAGTGCTATCTGCTGTGTAGTCGAGGACACAAGCGCTTCAGCAGCTAATGTTTTAGAACGGAGTCTAATATTGGCGTATTCCCCTTAGCTTTATTTCAACATTTCTCATAATGAAGATGGAAAGCCATTCATAATCAGAGGAAGCCTCAAAATGTTGCATTCCTTCGGTGGCAGGGAAGGGAGAAGAAAAGGAGGACTTTGATTCAGAAAGACAGAGGTGCTCAAATATGAGGATGACAGCTGGGGAATAAGGACCCACTGTTCAGGGACAGAGAATTGCTTATAGCCTTTTACAAGATCAGGGAGGGTGTAAGCTATAAATGAGGTTCAGAAGCCTTGGCACAAATACAGTGGATCCTGTCAGGGAAAAGGACCTTCCGCAGCATACAGGTAGCCTCGTGAACCCGTCAGAGCCATTTGAAGCAGGGACGCGCAGAATCCCCCCTTCAGCCAGTTAGCTGGAAAGCAAACAGCTGTCACTGAGGAAGGCAGGGGTGTCAGATATGCCTGGAGACACGCATCTGGGAATTTCTGCCCAATTAAAATATTTCTGAATGCAAAAGATGATGGTTTCTACCGAGGGAGCTTGTGGAAAGCGTTATCTGGGAAACCCAAACGGATCAACCACGCATTTGTTGTTCAGGGAGTTACCGTTCTTCACAGCTAACTGTCTTCATCTGGAAAAGGACAAGCTCCACAGCATCATAAGCCTCTGCGGCAACCACAGGACAAACAAATGGGGCTGAGGCAAGGCTCAATGGGGTTTTTTTAACCTCTGCTAGTCAAAGCTGTCATGGGTTTCACCTGCATGCTCAAATGTGAACATATGGATATGTAATATAAAGAATACAGCCCCCGAGCCAAATCCTTTAGTGATACATAAGGCAAGTTCCCAGCTGAATATACTACTGAGGGGCATAATAAATATTCATGCTTGTTTACAACTTAATATTAGTTACCCCATGGACCTCATCAGCGATTCCCATTGCTCGGCCTCGCAGAAGGACAACTGCTCCCGAGTTACTCAGTTCTCTGAAGGGCTTTTGGCGAGAGATCCTCACAGGCACGGCTCATCACTGTGTTTAGTTCCCGTCAGCAACAGACAAAGGACATTTTAATTTTTAAATAGAGAATTTAAGTTAGCATTATTTGTGTGTCCAAGGCCTAAAACGTGTTAGTTATTTGTATGTCTAAGGCCTAAACAGAGGGGGAAAATGATTCAATACCTTTTAATAGCCAGTTTTCCTTTTCTGTGTTTGGGTTTTCTTTAATTTATTATCACTATTTAACACTAATTTGTTTTGAGTTTATTTTGCTTATTTACAAATATTTTCATTCACAAATCTGTCTGTATCTTTTCCTATTTTTATTTTTATTCCTTCTCCTATTTCTTTGGCTTTCCAATCCCTGAGCCAGCTTCACTTTTTAAAACTTTCCAGCATTTCCAGTTTCCTTGTTAGGATTGAAATGCCATGCGTTCTCCGTGGCCAGTACAAGCCCGGGTGCAACACGAGGGTGGCCGCTCAGTCGTGCTGCAGCTAGAACTTCCTTTCAGCAGTTGCTGGGTGCAATGAGCTTCGTTAAAAGAAATTAATTGTTGAGTCTTTATTTAAGTTCGGTCTCGCAGCAGCGCAAATGGCATCGCCGCTGATGTTTTTGCTAAGTTCATCGCGTCAGTTTAAGAGAGGAAACGCCTGCAAACGCCTGCCCCTGGCTAGCAGCGCGCCCCGGGCTCGCCCGCCCGGGCACGGCCGAGCGGCTGCAACCGCAACGGCGCAGAGGGGAGCGGAGATCACCCCTCGGCTGGGCGCAAGACATCAATCAATCGAGCGACCTAATGTTTAAAGCTGCGTTAACGCCCCGATGCTTTCAAAGGACGGCCCCGGAGCCCCGCATCTCAAACGCAAAACGGGCGGGGGGCGGTGGTGGGGGGTGACAATCGCCCGAGCCCCGGCCGAAGCGCGTCAAACGGCGGGCGGGGGGCGGCGTACCCCCGGTGCCGACGCCGGCCGTGTTCCCAAATGGCGGGGGGCGCGGCGGGGC
>VZRW01007021.1:0-49951 GCA_013398125.1 Aegotheles bennettii | reverse complement strand
GGGGGCAGCGGGACCTTGGAGGTGCGAGCGAGGAGGGTCTGGAGTCCCCCAAGCCCCGAGCGTTTCTAATGTAAAGTTAACTAAAGACATAGTGGAGTCTGTACCGTGTTCGGCAGCACATCGAAGAAAGCGACTGGGCGGGGAAGGAGGATAACTTTAGCTAGGAAAGGACCCATTTTTTTTCAGTCAGAAAGCTAGCAAAGGCTTGACCCTTGCCTATACCAGCTACATCTCCTGTTCTAGTTAACGTTTTAGCTGCCTCTGTGCTGCAAACGAGAACTTCACTGATAGACAAATGGGAACTTGTTTTACATGGTCTTCATTTAAAAAATTCGTTGCTCCTAAGTTGTGTTTCTGGTGATCCCGAGTATTGTTTCACAGATCTAAAAGAGGCTGCGGCTTCTTCAGAACCTACTGAAAGTGGTTTAAGTTTCATCAGGACGTTGTTTCTTGCTGTGATAGTTTGAAACTTGATTTTCATCTGAAACTGGGAAATGGTGGTTGGCTGTGCTCTCCTTCTGCTCTGAGGGGTCATCGCGGGGGATTTTGCTGGAATTTTCCAGTAACTTCAGTGTTGGAGGTAGCTTTTCCTATCTCCTCTAAAGTTACCATACCTCTGAAATAATTTTCTAGAAAGCTCTGGAAGAGCTTTTCTTGTTTCTTAAAGTTGCTGGTGTCAGACAACAAAGTGTGAATTTTGTGGAAAAAGTAAAACCTTAAAATGGCATTTGAGGGGGGTGGTGTGGTGTGCTTGAGAGGCAAGGAGGTTTAAAAACCAAAACACCTTATGGCACTTGAGCTGCTCACAGCTTTTTGTGGCATCTAAGAATCTTCCTGCTAGTAGGCTTCCTAAAGAACACATGTAATACTTCATGCCAGAATGAAATGAAGCATCATGTTCTCAAAATGCTAAAAAAGCTGTTTCTGCTTTCACTTTGGGGTGTAACTTTGTGGTATAGGCTACAAAGCTTCTAGTTCTTGTGTTCTCAGTATCTTAAAGCTTCTTGTTGGAGTGCGTAAATGACACAAGGGAGGGCTGCTGGCAATAGAACAGAATATCCAGCTTCTGAAGCAGGTATGTTCTCCACTGCTTGGTGAAGAGTAACTGGGACAGGAGCTCCAAGGTATTTGTAGACATAAAAGGTTAAATTGCAAAGGGAAAAAAGGTATTCTAGCCTTGCTCAAACTGTACAGCTTTTCTAGAAGTAAATTCTACAAAAAGTTTGTTAGCTTATTTTACATAACTAATACTGTGTTTTCCACAGCGTGCTTTGAAAAGAGCACGTGTCTCTTAGGGTTGGTTTTGGGTGTCCTTGTGTCCTGTAGACATAGAAATTGTTTTAAAACAAGTGAGCATTTTCAAGCCTTCAGCTCCTGTTGAGAAAGGCTTTTATTCTGCAAATTAATGATCTACTGCTGTTCTTGATTAGTGAGTTCTGGTAGTTCCTTAATGTGGGTGTGCCTGATCAGTATTTGTAAGTATTTATTTGCTCAAGGGGAAATGTTTAGGAGAGACTATGACTGTTTAGAACAGTTTATACTGTGAATCTTTCTCACTTTCACTAAAAATGTGGGCGAGGTGTGCAATTTTTTGAGAAAGGGTGGCTGTGAGGGTTATTGCTTGTTTAATTCTAAGAATGTTATTTACAGCCTCATAAAAGGAACAATAATAGAAAGGCAGCCTTCCAAGAGAGTACTTAAGTGATGCACTAAGTACTTTGTTTGGCTGTGTAATAGTGTAAAAACAAACCCAAAATGCAAGGCTGGAATGGCATCATGAAACCTTAGTAGTTATAAACTCCAGTTCTGCTCAGTGTGTAAGTGGGAGAAGCTGATGACAAAGCAAGTTATTCCCTCAGACTAATGTCACACAGGGAAGTTTGGGCACAGGCAGATCTCACTTGTAAGCTGCTAGTAGAGTAGTTCCTCTCAGGTGTGGAGTTCTCCTTCCCTGGGATGTATCCTCACCCTGTTTGAGATGAGTTATAAGGAGCTAGGCTCTGTCCCTGAGGCTTTTCTGGGCCAAAGCAGCCAGCTCCCTTATTTTCTGCCTCCTTGCCTACAGTGTGATACCCCTGTCCTTCCAACATCACTGCTTCACTTGTTACCTTTCTTTCTGTTCCTCTCTGGTCTTTCTACCCCTCTTCCTGGGAAGCACTGTCCATTCCCCATCATTTTCCTTCTTCCCACCCCCATTTTCAAACCCCTTCAAGTGAGGTGGGGAATGGCACTGTGGGTGGTTACTTACTGGGTGTTCCAAGTCTCAAAACAGGACTACAGATGCACATTTGCAAGACAAGATCAATGTTGTTGCTCATCCTTTCAGTGCAGAAAAATGCGGATTTCAGCTCTTCACTAGGATGTCTGAAGCAGTCTCTTAGCTGAGTTGGTTCTGTTTTCAGTTGAGCTGTTAACTTGTGTAAAACAAGAGTAACCTGTTGGGTGCTCCAAGTGCATGCAGTCACTGACAACAGATAATATTGACTGTTACTGTAGTGGCAGACAGTAAAAGTGGAACTCTGGGCACTGCTTTCAGGGTGGATGGTGCCTGCAAATGTTGCAATGATGCATGAAAGGAAAGAAAGTAAACTGCTTTTGGAAAAAAGCAAAAGCCAACCTCTTTACCACAGAGCTGCTGTTGAATCCCAGTCTGGTTGCTTGCTACTTGGAACTTCACTGTCTGATGTATAATGCTATCAGGGCAGCAGGGGAAATGCTTAATGTCAGTCAGATGCTTCAAAGCATTCTACAAATGTAGCAATATGTCTTGCAACCCTGAACACTTCGTGTGTGACCATGTTTGTTATATGGAGAGAATTATCAATGTCGCAGTAGTAAGT
Organism: Aegotheles bennettii; assembly: GCA_013398125.1. Lineage (NCBI taxonomy): Eukaryota > Metazoa > Chordata > Aves > Caprimulgiformes > Aegothelidae > Aegotheles > Aegotheles bennettii. Next base: position 47,111 of record VZRW01007021.1, on the reverse strand, counting down.
AGATGCTATTGTCATAAAAGCCACTAGAACAGGACTTCAAATTTGAAACAGGCTTTACCTTACTATTGCCCATATTGAAATCAAAATATACTAAGTCATGTCAAAGTGTGCTTGATTGGCTCCTCTCAGACTGAAAGAGCACCTCTGTTTTTCTCTTCATAGAATTCTCAATAATAGGCTGCAAACCAAACCTGATGCTTAGAAAATGTTGTCAGAACTGTAGGATACTTGGTTTGTATGGAGAAACTACGTGGATTCAAGTGACTTTGCTGTTGCAGAAAGTGGAAAAGGCCACAAGTCTCAAGTTAATAATGTGGGATTTCCTTTATGCCAACTCTCAGCTGCTAGTATCTCATGCTTGAGTATCACTGTGATAAGTGGCGGATGGTCAAAACACTTCAATAGCAGACTTCTCACACTTCCTAGGGAAAGTGTGGAGTTGCCAAATTCAGTCAGCTTAATGGTCTGTGACCCCCTAGTTCTCATATTGCTTCACAGATTTGGTATTGGAAGTAGTTTGCAGACTACAAGGCAAAACCCTGTAGTGCCACAGCTCACCCTCACTGCGAGAGAATTTGAAAGTTCTTTATCCACTTGCCTTTAGCCACCCTGTTCCTTTTTATTTGCATCAGTTCTGGCTCTGGTCAATTCTTCATTCATCAAATTTATTCACAAACTTAGAAGTTTCTTGGCAGATGAGTGAGTTGAAATGGGTCATGAGGGTATCGGTGCATGTGGACAAGACTGGCTAAAATTAGGTTGCTATATTGAATTATACTTTCTCTGGGTAGATCTTACTGCTCCCTGCAATTACCTGAAGGGAGGCTGTAGGGAGGTGGGCGTTGGTCTCTTCTCCCAAGTAACAAGCAAATAGAATAAGAGGAAATGGCCTCAAGTTGTGCCAGGGGAGGTTTAGATTAGATATTGGGGGAAATTCCTGTACCAAAAGCGTTGTCAGACAGTGGAACAGGCTGCCCAGGGAACTGGTGGAGTTGCCATCCCTGTAGGTGCTTAAAAAAATGTAGATGTGGTGCTCAGGGATGTGGTTTAGTGGTGACTTGACAGTGCTGGGTTAACAGTTAAACTTGATCTTGATGGTCTTTTCCAACCAAAATGATTCTATGATTCTAGGAATTCTAGAGTCGCATATATCCCTGAATTTATTGTCTTTTTAGACTACTAAAAATGACACTTCTCATGTCTCGAAGGCTGTAAAAGATGCAACTTTTGAAAGCTTGTGTGTGTATAGGGGAAGGCATTCAAACACAACTGTCAGCTGAACTGAAAGCTACCTTGGAACCTGGGCTAAATTTGCTGATTGAATTCATACCTAAGCAGCTCTAATGTAGGGTAGAGCTCTGGTTTCACAATAGGGAGCAAACTGTCTCAGCATCTCATGGCTGTACAAGGAAAGGGATCTTGCTTCCTCCTCTGTTCTCACCAGCTTTTGCTGTGAGAGTTGCTTTTGCTCAGGAAATGCTTCTGTGGGCCAATTTAACTCGCTTAACGTGATAGAAAACTTTTTTCCAACTTCTTCCTCCTTATAGCATTGGTATAAGTTTATTTGAATTGTGGAGGAATCTGGCACAAACAGAACTGGTGTGAGGGAAAAGGAGGAATAGTGTGGCTAGGAAGGAAGGCTAGGTTAGGTATGGTCCCTTGCCATCAGTGCCAAATGCTGAGCTTTACTCTGTGGTGCTCCTCTTAATGCTGTTCACTCACTTGCCGTAACAGCTGTGTTACACAAGGAGAATATGCCTGTGTCCCACTTCTGCCTCTCACTTAAGGGCTAGCTAAATTAAACTGCAGTGTGCATCCTATTTGTATGATGGACTCTTGCTGTTCCTCTTTCTAATGATTAGGGTTTTTTACCCAACAAAATGATTAAAACTTTTAGGCACTGGTCTTAAATATGTAATATTTTGTTGTTGTGGCTGCTGTAGCTTCAGCTTTATAGGTGAATGTACACATGAGCTAGAGAAATAATGTACTTCCAGTACATGTATTAAACTGTATATATACTTTGTACTGATGCACCCTTCCTTTATTGTACTTACTGTGTCTCTTCTGATATCAAATGCACATGCAGGTGCCCAATCTGGAGGTAATACTTTCAATTCAGTTACTGACAGTTGTGTTTTCCTTAAATTTTTCCTGGTGAAGAAAGCAGAGCAGTGAGTTACCTTGTTCATACATGGTCTGTGTAATGTGGACTTGATATTTTTGGAATGCTGAGGGGTTTTAATAATCCCTAATTTCACACTTCTTTTTTCTTAATTACAAATAATGTTCAGCTATCTGGTGCTAAACAGGTGACCTCTTAGATTATACTGTTTTACTTTCCTTTCAGCTGCCCCTTCCCCAGCATACCTTTGGCTCCTGACTCTTCACTGTATGTAAAAGTATTTTGCTTAAATGCATCTGTTTTGTAAGATAATTAAAACTTTGCTGGACTTGAAACAGCTTTAATACCATACTGGACAAAATCAAAACCCTCCCCTCCTTTCTCCTGCTTTGGTGTGACTGATGCTTAAATACTCAACAATTTAGGGTAAATACAGCAAAGTTGTTTTTTTTCTTGGTGCTAATCTGATCTGATTACACTACTGGTCTAATTAAATGTGACTTCAGGTAGTTTCCAGTGAGTAAAAATTGGAAGAAACAGAAATGCCTTGTCTGTTCAGACAACTTTCATGGGCTGTTTTTACTTTGAGAATATTTTTGAAAAGACTGTGTTGATACAGTAGAAACTTGCAGGTTGCAGCATAGACTTAAGAGGTTATAACTTCCTTGAGAAAATAGGACTGGACATGTGCCTACGATAAATAGGCATGAAATTAGGCTACTGTATACTGAACTTAATTTTCTTTAACTTCAGTTTTGCTGAAACCAGTGTCTTGAAGTGTATCTTGTAACTTGGAGAGAGGGTCTGAATCCTGCTTTGATTTATTGAAATCTTGCATGATGTGTAGGAGTTCCTCCTTTCAGCTGAATCTTCAGAGCATGTAAACATGCTTGCTAGACCATGCTTCCTTAGAGGAAAACTTTCTAGTTTAGAAGGAAGGTATCATTCCTCTTTCAATACTGTCTTGACCCTGTCTCAGTCCTCCTCCCATATTCCCTTCCTTCCTGCAAAGTTGTTGGTGTCTTTCCATCAAAGAATTACCATGTGTTGAGAGCACAGGTCTTAAGCTGTGTGAACAAGGCACCGAATGCAGGACTAATGTTACCCCAGATTACATTTCACAGAAGGGGTTTATTGTCTTTAGATGTAACCTGCTTTCAGTAGAGCAGTTACAAATATAATCTTGCATCATAATTATGTACTATGTAACTTATAGTAATGCTTTTACACTATCATTATCAGTTGTGATTACAAGTGTAGAAATGCTGGATGGGAATGGGACTACTGCTTGGCAATGCAAGTATCAGTTAATGTAATGAATGGATATCCTGATCCTAAAATACATTTGGCATATGTTCTTGTTTTAGCTGTTCTCATCATGAGCTCAGCTGCAGCTTTTCCACAGGTTGTTTCCTACTTTCCCTGGCTGTTCTTGTTGAAAGGCTATGTGAGTGGGATGGGTTTGGTCCTCCTATCTAGCAAATTGTTTGTGCATCCAAATCAATTGAGTCACAGGAATAGAAGAAAAACATGTTAAAGAATTGGAGCAATATTATCTGCCAGCTGTTTTCTAACTTGACTTCAAAAGCTTGTTTACTATGCAATATCACTTGGGGCAACTTTATCTCTTCCTTGTATGTGGCCAATACAGGAGTTGTACTTTAGGAGAAAAGTTATTTTGACTTTGAGCTACTTATTTCTTACTATTCTTTACAGGCCCTCAACAAAACAATTTTCAGCTATGGAGTTTGTAGCTAGTCTTATTACTTAGGAACTAAAAATGTTGGCCAGCTTTGAATGATCTAGCTGTTCAGTACGATAAGGAGTAAAACTCGGTATCCACAGTCGAGGGTCACAAATATATGTTCTGGGTTGTCTTACTGTGCTGCATACTGGGTGTCTGCAATCCTGACACTTTGTCATGATAGTTAATTCATAATTACATAATTTACATGTATGAAATAAGAACTCCAGTCCTGTTATTTCACTTACATTTCTAAAATCTCAGATGATGAGCTTGTTGGATAGGATGTCTGATCAGCAGTTTTCCTGCATATGTAGGTGAAATATTTTTGAAGTGACTTAAGACTTGAACTAGAAACTTTAAATGAGAAGCTTTTTGTTTTATGGTTTTGTGTATTTTGTGCTATGCCTCTGCACTGGTGCTGACTTGGAGAAAATAGCTTGTCTTTCAGGAGTGGGTAGGCAACTTGAGGCAATCCTTAAACTTGTCTCACCAGCAGTGGGTAAAAGTTGCTTTTCAGAATGAATGTTTAAAATTTTGGGGACAGTGAGGCATGTCTTCCATGCTATAGTGGAAATGATCTATGCTGAGCAAAGAACATCGGATCTTAAACTCGTTTCTGAGATAAACAGATTAATCCAGTCAAAAGCTGCTGGCCTGTTGTTACCTCAGTAGTTATATCTTAGTCCTGTTGGTTACCATGGTCTGATCTTCACTAAGATCACACAAGTAGTCACCAAGGCTGCTCCGAGTACCAGTACTTTCTGAAGGACTGTCTGGGCCTGCCTGCCCTTGGATCCCAGTGCTTTGAGGGGGAGAAGGGTCCTTTAGTGAGCTAAAGGTAATAGCTAAACTTGCATTGCATCATTTTCCCTTTAATGTTGGTCTTCGTGCATAACTGAAATATTTAAAGGTATTTTGTCAAGTTTGCTAAACCTTATCTTTTCTAGTTGTTTGTACTGTGTGGCCATCCCATACATTTTTCTGATAGCCAATGTTGTTATAAACTACCATCTACTGTAAATATTTCCTTTCCCTAGTTAAGGTATTGTAAATATACAGAACTACCAAATGCTGTGTTTGGCTGAATTAAAAGACTGGCAGGGACCTGAGACTCAGCCATCAATGGGATTCTTGGATAACAACACCATGGCTTGTTGCTGTATCTTCCCCTTGTCCCATGCTGTCCTGCGTTTTGTGGGTTCAGTCTGCGTATGTAGGTACTTGCTGGCCAGAGTGGCAGGCATATGCTAGCAGACTAATTTTATACAGCCTTTTGTTCAGCTGCTCTTGGTTAACAAAAGGCAAACTTATTTAGGGGGAAATGTCAGCCATCAAACTTCAAATCCTCCCCTTTTCCCTTCCCCTTCACTTCAGTGATTCTTACACTCTCGATGTTCACACCATCAGCCAGTTAAGCACACAACATAAAAATTCCCAGCCTTCAAATTTTGGTGCAAGCAAAGCTCGAAAGTTGCCTGCATTAGGGATGCCTTTAAGCTTTGTAATCCAACCTAGTGCTGCAACGAGGGATGGGAGAATGCTGCTCTCTTGTGTGAGGGTCACCAGTGAACTAGTCAGTACTGGTCCTTGTTGCCTGACAAGGTTACCATTCCTGATCCTCTTAACCTTGAGTAATGCCATGGCAGGTGATAAAGATTGGGTAGTTCCTAGGATCTTGCTCTTTCTGTGGTTTGGAAGTCAACTATACAATTATAAAATGCTTTATTAAGTGGATATATGTGTGAGGTAGAGTGAATCTGTTACTTTGGAGAAAAACTTGTTAGAGAATGGAAGGAATCACCCTGCCTCCAAGCTGCCTCTTTCCTCCTCTAAAAGCCATGCTGGGAAAGAGTTAAACTTCACCCCCCTGCAGCACACCCCGCCCCCACCGCTATATATGGTGTGCCCAAAGGCACTGGAGATTTAATACATTGAAGTTGGAGCGTGAAGGGGGTCTGCAGCCTGCTAGACAAAGTCACTCAAATTTCAAGAATACTTGATCCATACAAGGATGTTACTTGAGAAAGGCATGACTTCTCTGTAAGAAACTGGTTGCCAAATGAAGCCGGTTGAGTGTGTCCTAAATGGTTTTCGTGGCTAGATGAGCAAATTGGAAACTAGATTTTCTTTAATTGATGGCTGATAAGTAAGCCTGCCAAGGTTGTTGTGAGAACCATCGCCCTTCAGAAAACAATGGCTATTTGTTGAGGGAAACAAATTGTGGTTCTCCCACTGAAGTGCTTGCAAGTTATAGAAACTATTGTGCAGATAAATAAATTCTCTATTGAATTGACTGAACAAATGGCAGATAAAACTTTCCCCCTCTAGTTACTGTCCAAGTAGCTGTAATGTCACAATGGTGTCCTAACAATGCATTTGGTATCAACTTCTGTTAAAGGCTTTTAAATGGATTGGCAACTATCTTGGGAAGGCAGAAGGGACAGTTTATGAAAAAATAAATTTAATAAAATTGCAAAACTGGAAATGTCAGGAAGTGGTCTGGAGTTGATTTTACCCTGAAAAAAATAACACCCAAACTAACAACAACGAAATCAGGGAATTGGAGAGGATAAAGTACAAAAGTTACACCAAGGTCCCAGTCTTCCTAGTGCTGCTCTGGATAAAATGGTAATGGTGGGAAGATGTAATACTCTTCTGCGTCTTCCCCTCTTGTACTTAATTCAGTTCTATTAAGTGCAAGTAATAATTATTCTCCCCCTCCCCCCCCAAAAAAAATAATCATGGAAGTGTTGATAAAATGAGAATTAGGAATTAGATTAGGATTATAAATGAAGGCTGTTGACAGTGTTCCAAAAGGTAACAGCACGCTCTTAGTGATGGTGTAGTCTGCTTTTGCCATTCTAGACAACATCTATTTTAGTTGTCAGTACTGTTTCATGGTAGCTCTTGCATTCTTCTAGCATTCCTCATTTTCTCAAGGACTCTGAGCCTCTTCCTAGAGCAGATAGCCAACATATGACCCTGAACTGTTACTCTCTAAACAGCAGCAGCTGTGTCAAGCCAGCCTCACTACTTTGTCTCTATACCAAAGGCAAGTGGAAGACCTCTTGGGCAATGTTCAAGTGAACCTGAAGGGGTGGGGAGCGGAGGTCTTCCATTCATACTCCTGAAATAATATTGTCAAGGAGCCAGTTGTAAGCTTTGGTTGCATGTGATGCTGCTAGTTACAATTAAAAATTCTTTATGCTTCAGGAAGATAGGCCTTCCAGAGAGCTATTGGAGAGATTCCATTGGAAGTTCTGAAGCACTGTGATTAACATGAGTAGATAATGTATATATTAATTTCCCCTTGCGTGAGCCTTTGGCACTGCCTGGGTACAGGTAAGGTCAGCATGTCTCTGCAAAGACTGAAATAGTTGGGTTCTCTGGCTGGGCACTTAAGCTTGTAGTGGCATACTATACACTTGGGCTTGGATTAGTTCCAAAGTCTCTTCTCTCTACTGGATGCTTCCTTGTTGGCTCTTTTATTACTTTTCCTATGCCTCGTGAGTCAGTGAAGTGAGTTGAAGTAGTATGTACTTACTGACAGTATTTACTGGTGTTCCTATCTTGGTCTCTTGGCAGCAATGCCAAAAAAATCTTTCAGCATGGAGAGTAGAAACAGGAGAACCTTAGTTTAAAAGTGCAGGTTTTAAAATTAAGCTTACTTTTACAAACTGAAACAAAAAATCCCACTTAACCATTCTTTCAGTTAATAGCTTCATTTTCGTATCTTGATCCTTAGGTGCTGCACAGCAATTGAATTGTATTATCTACAGACAGGACCACAATTTTAACAGCTGTTGTAAAAGTAATTTAGGGTGTTCAGCTACTCATTAGCTTTGTTTTTGTTGGCTTCTGATTTGCTTGTCTAGGCACAAAAACTTTGTGTGGAGGACATATTCAGCTGCCTTATTTGGCAACCAGTTTCTTACAGAGAAGTCATGCCTGTCTCAAGTGACATCCTTGTACATACAATTCAAGGTTAGCATTTTTGTTTGGTGTACAATGTTGTTTCTGAAACCTATTCTTAATGCCAGCTTATGCCACTCAGCAAAGAACAGGGGCTGCTAAGGAGCTCAAGCTGATGAAACCCCTCAGGGGTGTAGACTTTAGGTGGGGTCTGGGCAGGAGAAGCTGCATTTGTTATGAGCAGAGGGAAGTGACAGTGTTTGGTATGCAAGTAGAGCAAGGGGACTTACACAAAACCCAGCTGTTTGCCTCATTGGCCTCGGCACAGGTATCCCTTGTCATCTAAATCAGCATTTACTTTCTGGTTAAGTCTTGTTCAGACAGTCTGTTCTGTATTTGATCCCTTCACAGACTGATTAACAACAAGTGGTGGGGTGACCTGACTCAAATCTAAGAGGGAGGAAGCCAATGCCAGGCTGGCTGAAATGAGTAGACAATGGAGGTAGCAAAACCCTGCTGCTGAAGATGCTGTAAGGAAGAAGGAAAAAGTACTGAAGTTCCCTCATCCAAACCTGTTCGTCTCTTCTTCCCCAGCTCTGCCTTAAATCTAACAGCTCCCTTTGAAAGGGAATTAAGTAACTTGGATACTCTTTAATTTTTAAGGCTATAGTTCTGCTTTTCATTATAAAGCATTGTGACTAAAATCTCATTTTTAAATTAGATCTCTTTTTGCTCATGCAAGCCACTGTCTAAACATGGAGCATATGTTCATTCCTCTCAACTGTTTAGTAATACACTTTTTCTGTTGCTTTTCATTTGTCTTCATTGTATATTGTCAGTAAGAACTATACAACCATCATTTTTACATAGTATTTGAGGGTTTGGCTAGCATACTAAGACTGACTTAATTTTTCCTAAATGAAAGATAAATCTTGACAGTTAATCAATCTAGGAATAAGGTATCGAACCAGTATCCTGTCAGAACTGCTGTTTTGTCTTCAATGCTCAATACATCTAATTCAGAAAGTACATGGAAAGCTGTATAGTATATAGTTCTAGAATAACTGGTCTGCAAGGTGTCTTTCCATTTTAATTATATCTAAAATGATCATGGGGAAGCATTGAAGATGTCCTGTCTTATACTCTTTAACCTTAGTGTTCTAATGTAAGCAACAGAAAAAATATCACAACTGAAAATACCATATAATGCATGAAATTTATTATCTAGGTGGCGATTTTAAGTTTCAATTCACTTTAATGCTATCCAAGGGGGAAACATAGAGGAAACAGTTCTCATAAGCTAGAGGATAGATTGGAAAGAAGTGTGGCATATTAAAACAAACACCAAAATAAAAAGATGAAATAGTGATACCACCCACCGGAGATTACTGTGTGCTATGCGAATATGCTATCAGTGGGTGAGAGACTCGCTGAAATGGTTTTCTGTCTTGGAAATCTTGTTTGCACTTCCAGATATTCCTCAGTATATGAGAACAGTGTTACCTTCTTGCAGAATTCAAGTGCATTTGTATGAGGCTTACGCTGGGGTGGAAATCTGACTCACTACTCATAATGTGTATTCTCATTAGAACTCTATTCTAGTTGTCTGTTCTTGGGGTACTGATAGAACCTGATTTATTCCTTGCTTTGAGAACAATTATCTTACTCTGTGTTGTAGCTTATGACTTTACTACAAAAGTTGCTTGTATGAATTTTCCTAAAGTGGGTGTAAAGAAATAGTTGTCACCTGTATTAGTGGGTTCTCATTTTGGAAATAGATTGTCAATTTTCCATTTGGCTCCTGTGGCAGAGGTACTTTGACAGAAAGCTATATAGTTCCTTGGCCTAAGGAGGGAAGTAGGGGGAAATAATAATACAAGGTGACTTCCACAGTTGTAAATCTGGTGACTTGCTTTGGATGTGCATATTCTAATGAGATGGCACATGTTTTTGAGCAGCATGTTGTCAAAAGATACAAAATACTATTCATGTGATCTAAGAAAGGAAACTCCTCTTCAGAGACCCCTGTGTGACCCAGGCAAACTGCTGCCAGCAGTTCACTAGGAGCAAACGGCTGTTGTTGAAAGATACTCTCCTAAATCTGTGAGTCAGAATATCGTGGTGTGTAGGTTGTTTTTCCCCATTTCATGTATCTGTTTTTCTCCAAGCAGGGGAGGCATTCCTGCCAAATGTGTATACCATGGCTCTCTTTCCACTACAGCTAGGTAGAAATGTTTTCAGAACGAAAGGTCTTTATAAATCAAAGTTTAAACAAACGGAAAACAAATCCAGCCAAACAAATTCTCAAAACACCCAGCTCTCATGTAGTCAAAGAAGCCCCTTCTTGGAGTAAGCTGACTTGTTTCATGTTTGATCCCATATGGAGTTACGGAGGGAAACCATTCCTTGAGTGCTTTTGTTAAATAAAGCTGTTGCCATGAATTAAGCAACACTGCCCTGGAATGTTTCTGATCATGGTCTTGCAGAGCTTGTGACCTTTGCACTGAACATGTGAACTGAAACTTCATCTTCCAGTGTTCAATAACCATGTTAAAAATTCAGAGGTGAGACAGTCTTGGGATTTCCTTAGGCTAGCTTAAATGCCAAGTGAAATTTAAGTACTGATTTATACAGTTACTTTTCCTTTCTTGTAAATCTAAGTCAAATTGGAAAAGCTAAAAATCTTTATTCTGAAGCTGAGACTTATTTGTCAAGTTTTAAAAAACCCTACAAAACTGTGTAGACAATGTTTTAGAATGCTCTCACTTATTGGAGCCTGCTAAACCACTGAAAAAATGCTACCTTGTCTAGGAGCATCCAATTACTATTAATCTAATGTTTGTAGTCGTACTACTACTGCTACATAAAGTAATTGCTTTAACCAAGAACTGGATGTAGCACCTGAAGAGATGCTTCAGTTTAACTGGGTTGCAGCTGAAAGGGAGAGAGGAGCAGTTTAAAATCTTGCAATATATCAGTGTTTGATGCCACTGGACTTCCTGTGCTACCAGAATGCTAAAAGTAATCAGCATTTTTCTTGTTTACCAGATAGAAACACTGCCATCTCTTGGCTATTTATTGTCTTGACCTTTTTAGAACTTTTTTCTAGTTTCTTGATGTTTCATGAAGCTGTGTTTCTGAATAATTGTGGTTGTGTGGTGGTGATAAGTCTTAATATCACATACTATAGACTTGATCTTAATTTACTGATCCTACCCTGGAACAAAAGGAAGAGGGGATGAAGCTTAGTTCTAGTGACTCTCAACTCTTTCTGACCCATCTGTGTATACATCCCTTAAAAATATACTAAGCTAAGATGGGCTTCTGTCCTTGCTAGATTAGCTGACCAGACAATTTGGCAACAGTGCTGGCACCTTAAAATAATGTCTGGCACAAGGGAATTCAGTCTATATGCTCAATAAAGAGATTAGCAAAATAATACCTACTGATCCTAGTTTTGACTAAATTCAAATAAACAATGTTGATCAGATACTGAATTCTGCAGAGTTAGGGAAAGAGGGTCATGTTGGGTTCTGACCATCTTTCTGATAGCAGTTTTAGTGAAGCTGGGTTGAGTTGTTGTTTAAAATATTGCAGCTTCAGTATAGCCTGTATTAGGTGGGGTTATAATAATTAACCTTTAATTTGAGAAGACTTCCCAAATGAGAGGGAAATTATGCCACTATCCAAATGCTGCTGCTTGCTGTTAGCAGCCGTGTCTTTTGCCATTAACATCCAGTATTAGGCTGGCCAATTGTTTGGTTGCACAGTAAACCTTATTTCTGAGAATGTATAGAGAAGGGTGAGGAAAAACTTCTTTACTTTGAGGGTGACAGGGCACTGGAACAGGCTGTCCAGAGACTGTGGAGTCTCCTTCTTTGGAGACACTCAAAACCCACCTGGATGTGATCCTGAGCCACTTGCTCTAGGTGAACCTGCTTTTGCAGGGGAATCTTCCAGCCACTAGATTCCTTCAGCCCATTCAGCCTGCCAAATATGAAACCAGCCTTGAGTAACAGCTGTGATGCTGGTTCTCATCTAGCATGCCAGTCCATCTGGGTACTGACTAAAACCTCCCCCACTGAGAGAGAAGTCTGACCTGCCACCTCTTGGAGGTCTCCCATGGAACAGCTCTCGTGCAAAGCAGTAACACCCATATCCTGAAGGCCTGTAATACCAGTTAGTGCAATCCCCATCCCAAGCAGCAAGTTTTGGTGGAAGGTGCTTATCAGTGGTTGAGAGGGATTGTCAGGATGCTAACAACATCCTGACTTCTGTATTGGCAAATGGAATTAGTTTCTTGATGTGTAACTTAAGCGTCATGATGGGGATAGAGGATCTGGGTTTCCAGCATCTCTTCAGAAGTTGTAGCTCAAAATCCTTTCCCAAAGGTACTCTTTCTTACAACCTCCAGCTCCTTAAAGTGTGGGGATGGGTGGTAATGGTGAAGAAGTGGCTTTGTTCTGTATCCCGATTGTATGCACCTCAAAGATGAGGTAGGTGTAAATCCAGTTTCCTGTGAATGAACTTTCTTCTGGGATGGTGGTTTGGGGGCTCTTCAACTTTATTCTGAAGAACCAGAGTGTCTTGCTCAGAGAGCAAGGATGAGCATGGCTTCCTCATCAGTAATAGAGGAGGGGATGTCTGGGGTGCCAGTCTGTGCCCCAGTGGCTCTTATTTAGTATCACTAAATTCTTTATCCTGAGTTTAAAAAAAATGAGGACTCAACTTTTGTATTGCTGCAGTATAAACTAGAAAATAAGCAGGAGTTGCTTAAGACACTGTTGCCATTGCAAGTAAGGTTTTGCTGTGCAAGCTGTGTGCTTCCTTTTTGTGGATTTTAGAGTGAGGAAATAGAAGGGTGAAAGATACTATACAATCTTAACTTGCATCTTGACTTTTTGTAAGCACCATTAGTTGTCTAGCTTTGTGAATCATAAGGTTAAGAAGAGCTCTAAACTTTCATTCTTGGATTTAAATGGCAAGTAATATGACAGTCCCAGAGGTTCCTTAAAATATTTTTGTTTAGCAGGAAAAAAGCCCTGTGTTTAGTTTTGCATACGGGTTAAAGGTGTATTGTGCAGAGTGCTGATGCTGTGTGATTAATAAAACTGCTAGTTAATGTCTATTTTCCAGCATCCTTGTTGCAGTCAGTCATCCTGTGTAAGCAGTAGTGTCTGATTTTTAAAATGGGCTTGCTGGAGGTAGGAAGAATTGGCAGATAAGGGGAATGTGAAAACTACTAGAAAACAGTAATTTTCAGAAGTGTCTTGATAGTAGCGGATTCATTAGGCTAAGATGTTAACTGAATATTCCTGGCTAATTTGTGATAAAAGTGAACAGATAATGGAAATTTCAGAATTGCTTGCAGCTATCATGTTGACTCAAGTATTTCTCAAATGGAAGAACAAAAACCTACCTTAAGAATTTTTCAGTCTTTTTGACAAAGCTTAAGAGTTTTTTAACATCTCAAAACATGTTTGACCTCCGCAGCCTTAAGCCATTCTGACACTCGTTACCATTGCATTTGAACAGGAAAGAAAGATCCTTTTTATAGCCAAATGGCTTCCTCTTCTCCCTCTTTTCCCTTCCATCCCCCCACCCCAGAGTGCCTTTCTAGTGCTCAGGCTTCAGCTGCTGCCTGGATACTGGCTACATCTATCTTGTTTAGATGGTCCTAAGGAAAAACAGCACAGAATGTGACCGGAGGGCCAACAACAAGATATGTTTCTTTTCAAATTTAAAAGGAAGCCCTGCACTTGCTTCTGCCTGTTTGCCTAAACTGTTTTAAAATCAATCATGACTAGGGCTGGTGAATGCCTTCTTCCCTCCCTCCCTGAAATGGTCAAACTCCAAAGCATTTGAAAAGTCTTAACGAGTTAAATACAGTGGTGTTGCAGGACTGTTTCTCCTTGTACAACTTCCAGTTTGAAGAAATAAACTCTTTTTATGGGCTCTTGCTTTGAAAGAGCCATTGGGGAAAGTTTCAAAGAGCATAGTGTTGCTCTGCGTGGAATTTGGAGGTTTGCAACTCCATAAAATGCTTGCACTGACAGCAGACTGGGCTTTTGTACTTGCATTAAAAGGGACGGCATTAAAAACTGATTTTGTGTCTGAGCGATGCTTGGTGTTTTGTGGGGATTGTGGTGTAAAAGATGGTGACTGTCAAGGAAGAAGTAATTATGTGGGGCAGATAGAGGACAGTGTAGTTCCTATTTCGGGGGAATTTTCTGGTATTTAAGTGCAGGATGAAGGCTGGGACAATGGCAATCTATGCCAGTAAAGAATGATGTTAGTCTTGTGAGGCTGTGGTTCTGGTTTTTAAAGGCTAATCAGGTTTGAGGGGGAAGGGAAGCAATGCGACTTGATCCTGTTCAGAAAATTTGGTTATAGCAGAAACTGATTTGCCCTTGTGACAGTATCTTATGCACAAAGTAAGAGGAGACTGTCTTAAAACATCAGCATGTTCTCATGCATTAACATCACAACCTGTGTGGCTGTTTGGAGCTGCTAGCTGCTTGTTAGCAGTCCCTTTACCAACCCCCATCCTGGATAATGTGCATTATAATAACTGCAGGGAACAGAGAAGAAACAAGTGGCAACAGAAGAAATAACTCCTACAAGAACTCATGTTTCCTCTTCTTTTAATAATAACTACTTTTATGTGTTCAAAAAGTTACTAGCCATTTCACTTATACTGCAGTGAATGGCTATAGATGCATGAGCTGTATCTTCATTGTGATGTTTTACGGAATCATGGAATAAGGACAAAATAAGCAGGCTTAGGAGATGCAGCCTAAATAGTTTGCATGCTACTGGTGTGACAGAGGTGCCCAAGAACCTGGTCAGTTAACTTTGTGGAAGCATTGCTAGAGTGAGACTGGGTTTCATTTCAGCCTGTCCTCTGTAGTAACAGTGCTTGTACTTTGGAATACACTTTCCCAGCTTTTGTGGGGGGAGGCAGAGCAAAATGGATGTTTGCACTGAACTCAACACGTGCACTGAGCTTTAGATAACAATTATTTGGCTGTTTAACATCCTTGTATTTGGCATGTTGAACCAGCCATACAGGGTTGTCCTGTGTCTTGGAGCACGAGGTGCAGAAAGTAACCTGGTCAGCTTGCAGGAGCTATAGCTTTCATTAACCATGTGTTGCTGAGAAGTTGCCTTATGCCTCTCTACACAGAAGCACAACCTAACCCAGCTCTGGGGCTGCTTTGGCTTGGTTTGGGAGCAAAGGTTCTGGAGCTTGTGCCTAGAATGTGTGATAAGGACAGGCTCTACCTCAAGGCGGTCTCTCTTTAATGCATAGAATCATAGAATGGTTTGGATTAGAAGGGACTTAAAGATCATGTAGTTCCAACCCCCCTGCCATGGGCAGGCATGTTGCAGAACCTCTTGCAGAATGGGTAGCTTAGGCCTAAAAAGCAAAGGAATGCTTCTAAAATGTTTCCCCATGAAAATGTGGATTAAATAGGGAAACAAATTTGCAGAAAGTGAATTTAATAACTGTCTCGATTTCCTCCAGACTTGAGGGGGTAAATTTAAATTTCATTAATTGATTTAATAAAAATTCGTAGCCTAACATCTGTTGATTCTCAGCAGACCTGAAGGTCACAAAGTGCAATGGGCTGTGCCTGCTTAGCTGTGCCTATACTGGTGGGATTTAAGTGGTGGCATAAACTGACATGCACATTACCTGGATTTTGTGAAGCCCACTGAGTACAAACATGCTTGTAAATAAACTGTAGCTTTGTGTTAAGACTGCTCTTGAGAGGTGTCGATTTCCCTGTCTCAAATGACCTGCTAATGCTAAAAACCTCACTACTTTGAAAGCTGTGTACTGTGTTTGCCTTCCCCTCCAGAAAAGTGGAGGGTGGGGAAGAGAAATGCAGATCAATGTATAAAAACGATTAGCTCTTGCTTTTGTTTTTCAGTTTAGTAGGAGTTGAGAGATCTTGAGTTTGGCTTCCCAAGATTCTGGTGTGAGGACTGGTGTCTTGTACTTGGCCCGTAGCTCGGTGTGCAGCTCTCGTTCAGGTGTGAGGTGGGAGAGGGGCTCAGTGCCCAGGGAGGGGGACCTGCAGGATAAATAAATGTTCACTGTACTCAGCAGTAGCGTGTGACTGGGGTAGCCTGTGCTGGAAAGCTGCTAATGAGAATCTGCCATTTTTATTCCTAGTCATTGGCATCTCCAATCTGCCCTGAAGGCCTCCAGCTCCTCAAAATGGAGGCTGTTTGCTGATACAAAGGCAATCAGCAGTGCTGCCGGAGCGTGTTCCCCACCACTGCTTTGCTCCTCCAGGCTGCTGTGGGGAAGAGAGACAGGCGGCCCTACTTACCCTCTGCTGGGATGTTCCCACCACTTGCTTTTACTTTGGCACTGGCTTTTACGCCTGTAGTAGTATTCCTCTCACTTCCCAACATTGGTACAACAAGCCATATTAGGGAACTGAGCTGACTTGTGAGCAACTTTAATGGACAATTCAGGGTAGTCTTTAGACAGATCAGTTCTCTGATGGCACTACAAAGTGCTAATGCTTGCATGAGGGAGTTGACTAAACTGGGGGTTGCTGGTGGTTCTTTACAGGGCTTGCTTGAGTCAGCCTTGATGAAGCAGTTCTGAACCCCCCACTGTGTATTTGCAAACACAAATCCGTGTGGTCGTACTGCGTGCTACATCATGGAGTCAATAAATGCTTAATACCAGTTTGTAATGTCTTTGGGAGTAGAGCTGACTTCCCCTGACTGCTTCTGCAGTGCAGCCCTGGGGACTTGTAATGGTGACTAACCTAGAGGGGAGAGTGGTGTAGGATTTGAATAACAACCTGAAGCTGAGAATCTCTCAGGATTGCATTGTTTCTGTTTGCCATGAAACCACAGTGCTAAGCAGCTATCTCTTACAGTAAACCTTGAACCACATACGCCTTCAGGTCCGAAGTATTGGCTACAGTGAATTGATGGCTCTCTTCTTCAGCACTTTAAACCATACTGCTAACAGAAAAGCAGTCACTGTCAAGAGGAGACATGGGTCCACTGCATGAGCTGAGCACAAAGTCAGTGTTAGAACTGAAATCTGTAATAGTGGGTTCTTCCCTCCTTCCACAGTTTACTGAAGTCTTCTGCAAATGCAATCTTAAAATGGAGCTTTTAACACTTTCAGAGTTGTTAATTTGTAATCCTTTATCTTTCAGATTTGCTGCTAGTGTCTGGCACCACAACTTTTCACCTGTCTTCTAATTCAACACTTGTTTTTTGAATCTGGCTTTAATGAACAAATGTAACTTTGGGTTAAGGGAAGAATATTAATGTACAGTGTAACTGGGGCTTCTGTTCACTGTAAGGGTCTTTTGACCTGCTTATTAGTGGGGGCATTGTTCTGGTAAGCCATTCCAGGACCCATCCTGCCAGTCTTCTGCACAGGATTAATCATTTCCTCTTGACCTCCTGCTCTCTTTTTCTAACATGTTGCATTGATCAGAATCCTTAACTCACAAGTTTGCTCCTGTTTTTTAAAAATGGGAGGAAAAGGAGGGGGTGAGGAATGCAAAGAAATTAGATATAATGTCTGCTGTTAACATTCTTAGTAAGTTTTTTTCCTTCTTGACTCCTCCCTTCTCCCAAGAAAAGAAATCCCTTCCTGGTATGTATTAGCTCCAGATCTCAAGCATCTTGAGTGCCTCTGTTTCACTGGAATTACTTTTTGAGTATGCAACTTCCTGCAAGATCAGCTTTGCTTATAAAAGTCGTGTTTAAACCTTTAGCTGAGGCTTTCAGCTGCTGATCTACCAGATCAGAGCACTGTATTAATCTTCTCAATCTGTAGTTTTTGCATCATATATAAGGCAGTGTCAAGAATACTGCATGTGACTCTCAGTTTCCCTCTATTTTTAATATGGCAGCAGAGGAAGCTATTAGAGATCATACAGGGTACCCTCTAATAGAGAACTCCATGTTTGTCTTCACTGACAACATCTTTGTTATGCCTTTAAGGGAGCCGTTGACTTTAAGGTACAAGGGTCTGCTGCCAGCCAGTCCCAGATTATATCAGTAGCAGAAAGGAATACTTGTTCTGTTCAAATCACCCATGGGTCCCTGTGTTTTCCTACCTGTGGCTGGTAGCTGAAGCAAATTTGCTGGGAGCAGACCTCTCTAGACTTAAGTTTTCACTTATGCCTGATCTAGTTGTTCTTGACCCACTGTGTCCAAGTGTGATCTCACTTTTGAGAAGACTGCTATGTCTTGTGCTTTGTTTTTTAAGGTGTTCATGGCAGCTCCAAGGGAGAAAGTTAAGCTGAGGAAAGCCAATGGCATAAAAGCAGAGGTCTGTTCTCTTCTCAGAGAACCTCATTCTAAGAGTCTGCATGTCACAGGTGTAGTATTTCGCTCTTGGCCCTCACTTTTGCTTTTCTCCAAGCAGGAAAGAAAGTAGCAGTAGGTCTTAACATCTCCCAGAAATAAATCATTTAACCTGCCTTTAACTCTGAACAGTGTGAATGCTGGCTGATAAAAGCTGTTCAAGCTTCCTGGCCTTGCCCAGTTCAGAGTAATGCTAGATGTCCATGCCTGTTCCCAGAAGCACTTTGTGCTACTCTGGGGTATCTGGGGATTCATCTTTGCACCTCAGTTTAGGCTCAGAATGGCTCCAAAGGGGACTGAGCTCTATGCCTGTAGGCCTTGAAGACTCATTTTTGAATAGCAGAAATGACAAAGCTGGAAGCAGACTGATCTGGAAAGTAAAACTGGATGTAGTTCTCCTATCAAAAGCAAAGGTATTGGAAGCTCTGCCTTGGGTGAGACTCAGTCCCATTGAGTGAGAGCTGCCTAGAAGCCCATCCACTAAGCCCATGGAATCAGGTTGAGACACAATAGACCATTGTTTTTGAAACTTGTGAGGGCTGTTAGCTTTTGTTAACTACTGGTTTTGGAGGAATCTCCAAATTGCATTTCGTTTCCTGCCCTGAGGTAGGGTTATGGGATCATCTTCCCTGTAAGAAAACTATGATGGCTACTTCTCACTGCCAGAGCATGTTAGGACCATGTGAAAAGATCACATCACAAAACCCCACCTTTTGCTTTGTGTGCATCACAAAGGATTTGGAGGCAACAAGACTTCACAAAAACACCTCTGTTGGGATGAAAACAGGCCTGTTGCCTACTTGGTAATGCACAAAGTAAAACAAATCACCTGCACTGAAGGAGGGTTTGAGCTGACAGTTGTGACACTGTGCTGAGGGTGTCTGAGACTAGGTAGGGAGAGCCATACATCATCTCAGCTTCTTTCAGAAGGTACTGTGGGGTGGGGGTGCTTTCAGCCATGCCCACGACTTTGCATTAAGTAGTTGTTTTTAGCTGGTCTTGGCCACCACACCCGAACATAGAGGCTATTGTCCCTGGCTCCTGCTGTTGTGCTCCCCTATTGTCTGGCTCTAGTGATAAGAGGCACAGCAGCAAAGACGAGGAGAAATGTGCAAGTGGCAGAAAGGGGGGCCTCTTGGTTGCCCCTGGTCCAACTCCCAAAGGCCTGTTTTTCTCTTTCCTTAACCTTTGTTTTAGAAGGCTACAAGCACCCTAAGTGTCATTAGGTGATAGCAAGTGGAGGGAGATACTTGCATAATGCTCTACTCTTTTCATGTGTTACCTTGATGGACTGTATTGGCAGTTTTTACCCTATTAATAATAAAAAAATGACCTATTGACTTATTTCTAAAACTTCAGCTGTATGGACATACATAGGATTGTGTTCATCATTGAGACTGGGTGCTTGCAAAGATCATTACTTTAGTGATTCTTTAGGAGTTTCTTGTGAATAGTTTCAAGTTTTAGGGTGTTTTTCTTTAAACTTGAAATCCTAGCTCTAGTCCATTTACAGAGGTGAAAATGGAGGTCTAATGGAAAATACTTTTTCTAGTATAAGCAGAGAAGATATTTTTCAGTTTCAGATGGCAGCCAGAATAGGGCTGAGGCAAGATTAGGGGTAGCCAGTCACCTGGGTGGTTCCTATCTTGTTCCACTCCCATGCTACCTTCTGTTAAAGAGCAAATGACTACCTGTAGTGCTGGTTCAGCATTTGGCTGCTAGGTATAGTCCAGAGAGTAACTTGAACACCTGAAGAGCTCTTGGGCATAGTCTTGTCTTATTTTTAGCTCAATAAACAGAACTACCTTTTCAGAAAAAAGATATCCAAGTAGCTGGATTTCTTAAGTTTTTGTGGCAGAACCTGTGTCGGTGTAGTATCCCAATTCCAGAATACCCATTCCAGAAATACCCAGTCTGAAACCAATGTCACTTGGTGACTGACTTCTATGAGAACTATTTTTTAAACTAGAAATGTGAGGAATAGCTGGTTTTAGTAAGGCTTCTCTTTAGCTTTATACATCTTCCACCCCTCTTGGGACCATGGAAGGTACAGCTGCAACAACTGTAAGACTTAGCTCAAGGTGTAGCTTGCAGACTGGATGCAAACTTTGGTCTTTCCCTCTTGGGAGGGAAATCTGCAATTTAGAATCTCTTTTGTCTTGGAAACAGTGGGCATGTGCAGGCTGCATGTAGCAAGGGTCCTGTTTCTAAAGGTATCCCAGTAGTGAATTTGAGTTTGTGCTAATGTGAGTAAACCAGAAACCTAACCAAGCAAAAAAAAAAAGTTTTGTTTTTCTGGAAGACCTTGATGAGGAAATGTGTGCCTTCCAACTCTGATTAGAAGGCTTCTGGTTACTTGTTTTGCTCCTTCAAGGCTACCTGAATTGGGTACCTACAAAAGGATTAAGATAAGCTGCCCATCTGTATATCTTAATTTGCAAACTGGATGGAAAGTTGCTTTCTAGGAAAGGCTCAAGATCACACAGCCAATATAAACAACACATTCTGAACACAGGGTGTGGGAGGAGAGATGGTTCTGCCCATCCTTACTTGCCAAGGTATCTGCTAAGGGTGGTGTGCTTTTTACCTGGCCAGTGAAAATACCCTACACAGCTGGGAATGGGGATGTGTTTCTGTTCAAGTCATTAATGCCTAATTGCAGTTTTCTGAAAATATTCCTTGTCCTCTTGCCTTGCATTAGGGGTTGTGGGTATGACTCAGTCCATGCCTAAAATTGCTGTTGTGACTTCATTTCTCAAATGGAGAGCTGGTAGTGACTAATTCTGGAACACTGGGGCATAGGATGGGGATGAGGCTCTTTATGTTCTGTTTGGATGACTTGCTGTTCCCTAGAACACAAAGGAAAGCAATAGATTTTCATTAAAGTGTGGGCTAGGTGATCCTTTTAGACTAAGGAAATTGCTTAAAATGTACACACAGAAGTGTCTTAAATACACATTGAAATCTTTTTAACAGCTGATGGCATGCAGACTGGTTTTGCATGTGTGTGCATGTGCTCAGCTGCTAATGGAGGATCAAACACACTCTTCAAATGTGCCTTGGTTGCATTGGAAAGCCCTTTGATACCTGTGCTGCTCTTTGCCAAGCAGCAGTAAAACCAAACCCTTTCTAGGAACTTGGGAGCAGCCAAACCAGAACTCGGCACGTACAACACGGACCTTCAGCAGAGCAGTTTATAAGGACTGGTCGGGAACTGTTACCAGAGGGCAGGAGCAGATGAAATGTAAGATTATGATGGCTAGAGAGAAAGCAAAGTCCAGTTTCTGGACATACAAATAGACTAAATGCAGTGTGTTCTGGTACTGAGTCTGAAGTAGCATGATCTCCATTTCAGATGTATTGTTGTAAAAATATACAACTAAATAAACTGCTTTCAGCTGTAACTTCTGGAAACTTAAATCATTCCAGGAAAGAAATACAATATTCTAGTATTCTCTAAAGTGCATTCGTTATGTTCTTTAATTCTACTTTCTTTCCCTGATAGATGAATAAAAGCTACTTGAATTATTCAAATGCTTGAGTGTCTGCTTTAAAGTTTGATACCTTCATATTCATTATTTCCATGTACAGCTTCACAGTGCAAATTTGGTATGGAGAGATTAAAGAGTCAGTTTAATTTTTGTCTGCAAGACCTTAAACTCCTCCTTCCCTCCCACTCTCACCCCTTTCAAGGATAGTATTCCACTGTGCCAGATTGCCCATATTGCCACCAGAAAATTGCTTGGACCACTTCTTACAAAATCAAAGGTCAGCTCCATGCTTTGGTGGCAGCTGGGAAACTAATGATTTAATGCTGCTTTGACCTTTGGCTTCCTAGTCCGTTTGAGTCTGACCCAATGTTTTAATTTTCCAATACTGCTGGGCAGTTGGCTTTTGTCTGTTTCCAGATGTAACTTGCATATTGAGGCCTGTTACTGAAGTGAGAACAAAACAACAAAACATCTCAGCCTACAAGAGGAAGGAAAAATAACCACCTATTTTTTTATGCTATGAAATACAGCTGTCCAGTGAGACTGACTCTTGTGCAGCTAGCAAGATCAGGTTTAGAATAACAAGATGCAAATATTTGTCCAGTGCTTACATCTAGACTTCAGAGTATTTTAACGGTGGTCTTGCTGAAATGCTGCTTTTTTTAACAGGTCTGCAAAAAGTAACAGTAAAACAGTAGCTCTTTCCCTTTCTGCACTCAATCTCTCCAAATCGGTATATTTTTTTTATTGGGAGAAAAGTCAATGTTTGATACTGGGAAACATCAGAAAAACAAGCAGTTGTTTCTTGAAAATATATGTGCTTGCTGTTGGTGGGGGAAGAGATGTGTGAAGTGAGATGGAAAGCAGTGGTGGCTTGTGTTTTCCGTGTAATTAGGAAGTTCCTTTTGTTTTTTTTTAAAGCACTGCAGCATGTGATCCAGAGTCCTTTGTCATGGATTTCTGGGGTGTATACAAGGTGAATATTGCATTAGGTTCTTGCAGTGCTGGTAACTTTGCAGCCATTGCCGGTATACAGCTTGAATTTGCTATTAATGGTGTGATAATGGTGGGGAAAGCACCCTAAGGTGGCTTAACCTTTTCTTAGTGAAAAGGCAACTGATTGTTTGGAAAGATTCCCCTTGAGTACTGATGCATATGGAAACTCCCCCTTGAGTAGTGATGCATATGGAAACTCCTCTTTGCCTGAAAGTGCAATTCTCTTGTTTTGTCTGGTCTGGCTGCCCATCACAAGTACCAATTCCTGCTGCACTGTAGCTCTGAGGGAGCTCATACCCGGCTTGGGTGAGAGCTTAGCTTTGCAGAGCAGATGGGCTCCTAAAACTTTTATGGTCTCCAGTCAAATCACCTCAAGCTGTAATCTCATTAAATCTTAAGTGAATCAGTGGGTCTGGTTATTACTTGAAAGCAGAGTTACAGGAAGCGATGTTCCTGATGCAGTAGGTCTGTCTTGGCTGTAAGCTACCAGAGGTGCTTGCCTGTGTGTGGCTGGTAGAGCTGCTCTGTTTGATAGCAAAGGTGGTGTGTGGGGTGCAACAAGTTAACCTTTTGGTAGAGGACAAAGGTAGAGATGCAGCTTTTCCTGAAATTCTTGTCGTGTTAATTTAAGATTAATTCTTCCTTGCGCTCTTGATCATATGCACCCATTACACAGTCCCAATAAGCCATTTGTGTCTTAGAATAAATTGTTTTGGTTTTCTGCCTGGGTTGCAGAAAGTATTTTTATTTTTTAGAAAGAATAAAGCTAATCTGACTTCCTCACTTTCTTAACAGGCGAGGGACATGCAGGACTAGTTTGGCAATAAATAAAAAAAGTAGATTATGTCTTAACGTGGAAGACTTGTGTGTACACAAGTGTTCATAAAAACTTCGGCTGATTTTGCAGAGATAAGATTTCTTTTGCCTTCCCTGACTGCTTGCTCCCTCATGGAGTGGGGAATGGCCATACATTGTGTAAACCCACCAGGCCTTTTGGTGAATTGGCGCACCTAAATGCATGCAAATTGCTGCCACTGCTTGTTAGAAATAACATTTCTAATGTAGATGTTCATGGTGTGCTTTCACTATGGTCTCTTCCTTAGAATTGTATTATATATAACAAGACAGCGTAGATTTTATCATAAAATGGCCTTTTTTTGTAGTAAGACCAGTGCATATTTTTCCATTTCAAGAACTGGGCAAGGATTTAACTTTCTTATCCCCCCCCTTCTTCCTTTGGTAAAGTGAGTCATGTTTGACTCTTCCCCTCTAGTTCAACCTGGATAGCTTTTCTTCTCTTCACTGATGATTGAACCAAACCTTTTCTATTTATCCTGATTTAAAGCTCAAACAAGGCTGTAGTTAGTTTGGCATAAGGCTAACTTGCCTGCACAATACAGAAGCAATCTAAAGCTAGTGTTATGTGAAATAGTTGATGTTGCAGTTGATTGTTGCTGGTGCTTTCACTCAAGGTTTTACAGTATTCAAGCACTTATAAAAAGATGCTTTCAAATTCTTAAAAGGTCCTTGAAATATATCACTGAACTGTGACAGGATGACACCAAACCACTAACTACAGTTTGGTTAGACCAAAACTACAGTGCTCCACAACAGAATTTATTTGGTGGCAGTATGAATATATACACTATATGCTTGACTCCTGGGGCCCCATGGAATGGGTTAGAAATAGTGTGTCTGTCAGTCATAACTTAAATCTTGGCTGGGATGGAAGACTGTCCTCACTTGCCCAAAACAGAACCTACTACTCAGTAGTGATGTCTGGAGCAATGGCAAAGTGCAGTTGTTAGTGTTTCTTATTCTTTGTCTGTAAACACCTCAGTTCTACCCTGCAGTCTAGAGGAGTAGTGGTTCTGTTCTCCTTCAGTTTTCACTTAAGCATTCGAGGATGAATATTCAACTATCTCTTCCCTCCTCTCCTAAATTCAAAAGGAAAGCTATCTAAGGTCCCCTCCATGAGGAAAAATGCTATTACAGTAGGACACTGCAGCCCTTAAATCTGAGACAGAAAGGCAGAAAATTTAATTTTTACACACGCCCCCTCAAAAAAACCCAAAACAACCTACTGCTCTGTCAGCAGGGAAAACACGAGCTTTTAACTTGCTTGTATACCTGCATTTCACCAATTTGGAAAGAAGTATGAGGTCAGGTAAGTGATTAATCTACCATTCTGAAACTTCTGAGGTCTTGCTTCTGTTCTGCTGCCAGAGAGGCAAACAGCTGGTGATACATGAAGACATACTTAAATCGTTTATCAGGACTTATCTTAAATCTTCAGATAGAAATAAAAATGTCCCTGATTCTGTGTTAATGGCTTGTAAATAAAGGTTTATCTGTTCTTGCTGTTGGATGTTGGTGATGGAGAAAAATTATTCTGAGTACACACTTCTGACTTCCTGGAACAGATGATCTTATTCTTAGATGTTTTTCTTTTATGATTTACAGTACCTTTTTGGCAGTAATTGCAGAGCTGTGTCATTATATGATAGATGGACAAGAATTTACTCATTCACTCACAAGGGATTAAAGAGTAACCTGCAGTAATGTTTGTTATATGATTATTGAAATGCCCTGTGGCTGTTAAGACAGCTAGGTCTTCCAAAACAAACATTAAATACTAGAGTTCAGTTGGAAGTAATAGTGCACCAGCACCCACAGGATAGCACTTTCACAGGGAGTCTTTTATAAAATGCAGTTGTATAATTCTCCTTAACAATTAAGAGGAATTGTAACAAGTGTATTAATCTGACAGATTTAGTCTGGTATTCTACTACAAGCAGCAAAGCTTTGATCCTCAAGGACGACGTTGTTTCTCTGAAAAAGATACTCCGGGGTATGTGCCAAGTCCTGTGCTGGGAACAGATAATGATTATTTTTGACAGGGATGGTACAAGTTGGTGGTGGTAGATGAGGAACTCTGTTTTTAGAAACTACTGTTTGTTTGGAGCAATCCAGTTTTTTCTTTCAACGCAATCCGAATTTGGTTTTGCTTAATTAAGATTCCTCATTTATGAGGAATCCCAACCAAAACCCCAACATGTTTCAGAGCAGGAAGAAAAATTACGACATGTGTACTTAAGCTAGTAAAAATTTTACACTTGCATTTTTAGTGTGTGAGCATTTGAGAAGGATGATGGTATAGAGGGAGAGCTTGAATGCTTTTTGAAAAGATGCCTTCCAAATGTTCATGTTAGCCACTTTGGGGTTTCAGTGAAGTTCCTTCAAAGGCCTCATTCTGGAAGGACTTGGTCTGTGGGTGTGTAGTTGTGGTAAAACCAGTGTCTAGGACAGAGTAAGGCAAGAGGAGCAGGGAAGGCACACAGCAGTGGGCTGATTCAGTGCTGCCTTTGTGCTTTTCACAAAACCTGTTCCACATAAGCAGTAACTGAAAACACTGCAGTATAAAACACTTGGAATGAGTCTATATGTCAGTTTTCCCAGACAACCGCCTTGCCTGTATTTCCTAATAAAATGGTGGTGGTTGGTCATTCACTTATACCCGAGTTTGATGTGCATATGGCACTGTTGGCAATTGGACTTGTTTAATAGGCATAAGTTGTTTCACAATTAAGAAGAAAAAAAAAATTAACAGCTCGTGCTGTGGGGGTTCCATGCAGTGGCTGCTCTGGTTACAGCTTTCCTCTGGAGACAGGAGGAGGTGCAAGGCAGAAGTGGGAGGAACAGCAGAACCATACAGTTCCAGCAGACACCCAGGCTGCAGCAGCAGTAGCCAATTCTTAATGCTGGGGTGAGGGGAGGAGAAGAGAAAAAGGATTACACCNCTCCCCCACCCTACCCCTCCCGGCTTCACAACTCGGCCAACTGGGCAGTTTCCCATTGAGAAAATGCATGAGGAAGGAGGAATCCCTTCCTATAGTATCCCAGGTGATCAGCTGATGTCCTAATGCATAAATTTCTGTTACTGTTCTGTTTTCACTCCACATAGCTTAAAAACCATAGGATCGTTATGGTTCTGTTTCTAAATTTAAACTGGTAAGAGGTATTTAATTTTTTGTATAGGCAAGAGTCTAAGTCTTGCCACCAGGAGTCATTGTAAGCAGCCTAATACCTTAGGTAACTGCTATCTCTGTCGTGATATTAGCTTAATGCAGAGTAAAACTCTGAAGAGCTGATATTGGAAATGGGGGGGAGGGATGAGAGACAGTGTCTTGTACAAGTATGTGGACTGATCTTGCCTATCAGGCTGTTACTCAAACTAGAATTACCAGAGCCTAGTAGTCGTGGTGTTGGATACATGAATTGCTTCATTTTGCTAAATGTATTTTAACAACCTGCTTTGTTAAAAGGCTTGTTACTCTGAAAGTTGATATACTTTTTCTTTGTCATCCTAACAGAAACCCTCCTTTTAAAAAAAGGCATAAAGAGATGCCTTTTTAATTCTGTAGAGATTGTGTAATGTTATTAAAATTATTTTAAACGAATAGTTGGTACAGAGACAAACCCATAACTAGAGTATGCACTTAAAGATGGAAATTAAAAATGTTGAACTACCTCATACTTCTGGTTTTGTATTAATGGTACTTCTACATAAGATGATTAAGGGAGTGGAACATCTCCCTTATGAGGAGAGGCTGAGGGAGCTGGGTCTCTTTAGCTTGGAGAAAAGGAGA
Source organism: Aegotheles bennettii (assembly GCA_013398125.1). NCBI lineage: Eukaryota > Metazoa > Chordata > Aves > Caprimulgiformes > Aegothelidae > Aegotheles > Aegotheles bennettii. Next base: position 19,832 of record VZRW01007021.1, on the reverse strand, counting down.
CTGAGGGGTGACCTCATCCATGTTTACAAATATGTAAAGGGTGAGTGTCAGGATGATGGAGCCAGGCTTTTGTCAGTAATGACTAATGATAGGACAAGGGGCAATGGTTTTAAACTGGAGCATAGGAGGTTCCATGTAAATATCAGGAAAAACTTTTTCACTGTGAGAGTGACAGAGCACTGGAACAGGCTGCCCAGAGAGGTTGTGGAGTCTCCTTCACTGGAGATATTCAAAACCCGCCTGGATGCGTTCCTGTGTGATGTACTCTAGGTGACCCTGCTCTGGCAGGGGGGGTGGACTAGATGATCTTTCGAGGTCCCTTCCAACCCCTTAGATTCTGTGATATAAAATTGGTTTTATTTTATATTTATTACTTTTGAGCACTGTTCTCTACTAGTTAATTTTGATTCTGGGTTCCTGTGCCTCTTCCCTTGTTTTTGGCAGTAAGGCTATGTAAGCAAGGGGGGAACTACTACACAGTAAAGGTGCAAAGTAGGCTCAGATTGATAATTACTTAGTTTTCTAGTACTTGGTTTTCTAGTATTCTCTTGCTGCTGTGGTTTGAATTGCAGATTAAATTCATGTGGTGGTTAAACTGTGGGAGTTTGCAAATGTGCACTTTCAATCTTTATTCTTATAACAAATAAATACTAGGTGATGTAATTGAAGCATTATTCTGTGAATATTTTTCTGAACAAACATTTCTAGTATTGCTTAAAACAAAAGAAAAAAAATCAAACCCCACAAAAAGCCACCAACCCAAAAACCCCCCACAAAACTGAGGTAGAACCTATCAGTTAAAATAGAAAAAGCCACAGTTTCTCTGGATAAATGTGTTCGTTCTTCTCATACTCATTTTTCCTGTAACAACTGAGCATTATGAATTTTAACATGTCTAGGCTGATAGACTTTCTGACCCCCTGGAGAAGCCCTCTAAAAGTATTAATGGGAATCTGTTGAAACAAAGTAAATTTCCTTAGGTGGTGGTGGTTTGACTACAGACTAGGGCTGTAAGAAAATTAATCCTACAAAAGACCTGTTTGTGCTGGGATCAGGAAACTGCTCTGGTGAACTGCACAGAGCCCATCAGCTTCAGGTGTTGTTTCACAATTGGCTTCTCTTTGGGGTGAGGGCTGACTGGCCCTTGAATGAAATCTGGGTGCTTTAAGGTTGTTTCTCTTCCTACTCCCTTCCCCCATCAACACAAAAGGAATCAAGGTCTGTTTCCAGTATATTAAGAGACAAAACCATTTCCTATTTATTTGTTTGCAAGGCATATAATGGCAACCTTGCTGTCGGCTTTCCACACGAAGGTCAGCAGTTGCCAAGGACCTGAATGGCAGTAGTGTTCTCTGCAGTGGTGCAGGAACAGCACGGAGTCGAAAAATATAGATTTTGAGGTGAGGTCTATGCTGATGTTGGTCACAGAGCAGGATGCAGGAGCCTCTGGTGTACCCTCACTCTTGCTCTAACCCTTCCTGTGCATAGAAGGAAAAATTTCACAAGCGTCAATGCTGAGCTCTGCAGGGAAAGGGAAAATGTGTTACATAAGGAGTTGATAGAGTTGTTAAGTTTGTTGTTTCTCTAAGAAACAAAATGCCATTTGCAACAGCAAAGCAACTGTCAACGATTTACAGCATTGCTGAAATCATGGCTAAGCTTTGGCTGAGAACTATAAGACACTGTAGCTTTTCAGGGAGCTCAGTGAAGGATTTGCATGGACTTACAGCTGTGACTGGGACAGATGGGCTTGAAAGTAGAACTGGGTCCTGACCCACTCTGTCTGCTTCCACAGCAGGCTATTAGCTGGCTTGCCTGCTTGAACTGTTGAATATTTAGATCCACCCACTGTCCCCTGTGCCAAGACCACCCTGCTGCTACTCGTGTCATGTAGATTTGGCACAGAAGCTGCATTTAAACAGCTAATGAGTTACATGTTGAAGCACAGGCTGGTCTCCCCTATTGAAATCTGTAAAAGAGCTGACTTCTCACTGGCTGAGTAATCTACTAGCAACTGATACTATTGCATCTTTCCATGGACTGGCTACTGTGCCTGCTTTAGTGCTGAAGCAGATGCTGTGACTTTTAAAATGAAAACAAATTTTCTTACTGCAAACAACTTCTTTAAAAGTAAATTGCAGAATGCAGACTTACTGTTACACAGTAATTTAATAGCTCACTGTGGCATAATTATACCTATGCAACCTCAGTATTAACACTAGAAAAATATTAAGCCTTTTTTTATTCCTATTGAGGAAGAATTGGAGCGATGCATGAAGAAGGTGGGTGTGCAATGTTCATTCCAGTCCATCAATAACTGGAATCTGAGGTAGCACACTAGATTAGCTGGCCAAGTTACTGTGTGCCAAAGAGCTTTTGGAAAGCTAGCTGATGAGATGTTAATCTTCAAATGAGCGGTGTAGTGCTCCCTCCATATTTAGGGTGGATGAACAGGGGGTACTGCAGCTGGTAGAAGTGCTGCTGTGAGAAATGCTTGCAATGCTGCAGTTCTGGAGCATCAGGTGGGTAGATATAACCAGGAGCAAGTCACCACAGTGACAGTTTTATAAGATTTTTAACTCAAAAGACAGAGGATGCAGTTTTATAGTATGCTGGAGCTAGCAGATCCTTAAACCAACTTTGTCAAAGGTAGGAGTTCCTTTCTCTCCTAGCCCTGGTTTGCAGCTTGTCACACCATTACAGGGATGTTGTGGCCTTCAGAGTGAAGTGGAACCAAGTCCTTTTGAATTTGGAAGTGTGGTTTGTGTTAACAAAGACAACTTTAAATGGTTTCTGCCCCACTCCCAGATGACTGTTAATAACCATTGGGTCTTCTAAACTTGATTAATGGAACTATGCATTTTCAAAAAAACCTGCTGCTTTTAACCTAGATGATTTAACTGATCCAATGTGGTCATGTCACAGCTCTTTAAAATATGCAGCTGTTTTTACTGGGTTCGTGATGTCACAGCAGGGTTCAAGAAGGTAAACATCAAGAATTTTAAAGGGTATGATAGTCTGGTTTAACAGCCTGTTTAGTTTATCAGTCAGGTGGGTTAGATACTGTTCTTCCAGGTAGAGCATGAGATGAGTGCTATTAATGAGAAGAGTTACACTGATTTCCAGCTGTGAGGCTGCTGGAGTACCAGAGCTGAACCATGCGGTTTAGTACTGTAGCTCAGCTGATATTTAATAGATAGTTGTCATCAGATGTCTCCATGTCTTTAGTTGTAGGTTCTTCTGCCCCTGTGCTGGCCCTGCTGCTATTCTGATGCCAGGGTCAGCTGAATAAACTCTTTCCTAAAATTAACTTTCTGCTGCTTGACCCAACAAAAAAAACCAAAAACAGCCAACTCCCAAACAGAACATAGTGCTGAGGGAGGAGGACCAAAATTCATTGGAAAATCAGTTTATACTAAATTCATAGTCACCTAAGCCTTACACACTACCTAACAAAGCCCTTGGTGTTTGAGTTATTGTCAAGGGAACTAGATAATAAAACACCTTTTAGTAATGGAAAACTTTAGACTATGGTAAGTATGACTTTTTTATGGTCATAAACTAAGTTAACTTACAAATAACATACTGAAACTTTTCCAAAAGCAGAAACCAAGAGGCTACTGTTTTGTCTGTAGATTTTTTTTCATTATTGTTAGTTAATATTACAGGGTAGCTTTTTGAGCATCAGACTTGCATTTTAAAATAATGTGACCTTCTGTGTCGCTGCCTTGTACAAATTCTTAACACTGTAGACTTTAGTAAAATCACTGCAAGACACTGAAATGTCATGACAGAGAACAAGTGCTTAAACATGGTTAGATTCCATATGCTTTCTTGACAACTGCATGCATGTATTCTGTTAAATGTGCTCTGAAATGAAGGAATCAAGTGTTTGCAAGCTGGGAAGAGAAGTGCACTTGAGTATAGCCAAAGGAACGTTTATTTAAACACAGGTTAAGGATAAGCCCTCCTCAACTGTTGTTTCTGCTGAATTTTCCTCTGTTATGGTGCCTATTACATTCCATTGCTTTTGTCTGGGCTTGGTATTTGGGAAATTTTGGTGAGGGCTGGAAGGTGGGGGGGGGGCATGCTGGAAGCTGGTCAGCAGTAAGGAGAGGAGCGCTGGTGTGGGAATTGTGGAGTGGGGTCAGGGTTTAAGTTTAGTGGCCATTCATCAGATGATGATTGATTGCTGTGCAGTCCCAGGGGACGTTTAACAACATCTCCGCCCATCCCCCTGCCCCCTTTGAAAGCAGATGGACCAAAAAATGGGGAGAGTGACACCCAGGAATTCCTGCTGTTGTAAAATGTTTTTACGGTGCACTGTACAGCCTTTCCTGAAGCAATCACATTTATGGCCTTGCTGTTGTATTTCTTGGGCTGCTGTGGCTGTAAAAGATGAATAGCCCTGTAATATGGTTCACTGATTCTGTTTAAATTGAAGTAGGCTCCCTTTATTGTTTTGTGTCTAAAATTGTGTGCCACTAATTCAGGAAATATTTCCTGTTTGGGAAATAATCAACCTATAGCTGATTTATTTTAAAATAAATCACTTTTAACTATCTCTAAAACAGTTCCTCTCTTGCTTCTGGCTTCTCTCCATTTAATTTTGGTGGAAATTCTAAATTACTAATTAATGTAGTGAAGCAGATCTTTAGTAGCTTGTTTGTTTTTTAAACTTATCAATCTTTCTACCCTTCCTAGATAGTTACAAAATGGAGGATAAAAAAAAATCGCAGTTTTTGTCTTAAAACAATTGTAGTTTTACTTTAAAAAATTGTAATTTTACTTAATTGGTTGAATTGGTTTTTTATCTAGCAATTACTATTAAATGCAATTTACACAATTCTGAAGGAGAAATGTTTCTGCTTATTTCTTTCTTACTGCCTATCACTACATTTGGATGGCTTTAAAAAAAACCAGTGCGTTTGAAGGTTTTTGCTTATAAGACCTCTTCATACATTTGGGAAAATAGTGAAATTAACAGGACAATAGTTAATTTGCAGCTTGATTGATCCTTTGTATCAGCTCTGCTTCAGATAAGGTGGAGGCAGGATGGTTTTAGGACTTTGCTCATAAGTACTGTTTTTTGGTGTGCTTTTTTAGATGAGCATTATAATCTAATCTCTGTTATGAAAGACTTAATATCCCTTCCTTCCCACTGCCCCCACTAATCCATGTTTCAAGACCAGTCTAGTTATTTGTCACCTAATGAGTGCAGAGGGGAGCAGTATGTTCCTATGTTAACAGTGCAACTGAAATTTGGGGTGTCCTTTTCACATTTCTGAGACTCGAAGAAGGGGAGGCTCTACCAACTCTTTAGTTACACTACACGTGCATCAAATCTGAATTGAGAACACTCTTGTGTTGTCCTGCTTCAGTAGGACAATATATTGTTGGTATGAGGTTTGGGTTTTTTTGCAGGGGATTGCTTGTTTTGGTGAAGTGTTTTGGCTTATTTTCTCCCCCTTCTAGTTAGAAACAGGCATAGAAACTTGCAGTATGTGACCTTTGTGGCCATGACCTCTAGGGACTGAGATGCAAGCAGGCTTGAGCTTAACAATAAGTGCCTGGTTGTGGGTTGCAAGCACAGGCAAGCTGAATGCTGTGCTCCAAGCTCCCTTAGCCCAGCTGGCACAAATCCCCCTGGCTCTGGTGCACCTTGCACAGCTAGGTACATTCCAGTTCAATTCTCTGGGAGTGTAGTCCTGCTTGCTAGAGCTGATGTGTACAGCTTGTTGGGTGCTCCTGGCAGTGAGTATGTTGGATGGACCACAAGAAGAGGAAGAGAATTGTCCTTCTTGTACCTCTGCCAAGTTGGAGTTTCTGTTGTAGTCTTTGTGTCTAAAAAGGAGTTTCTGGAGGGTTTTCTTAGTTCATCTTGTAGCTTGCTCACTCTTCCAGTTTACTTCTGGTGGCTAACTTCCTCCCACGCTGAGAGCAGGAGGAATTGTGCATTTGTGCTTTCTCCTGTGTATATTTAAGGTATCTGTTTTAAGTAACAGTGTAATGAGGGAGATCAGTCCATCACTGTCTATGTCTTTAACTTCACCCATGCCTGTTAGCTCTCTTTGCTCTCAGATTTTAAATCTGGGTTGTTTTCACCATTTTGTTTACTAAGAAACAAATATAAGATTTTATTGATGGTTTGTAGTCTTTACCCAAAAGACTTCCCCTGCCATATCCTATGTAATCTGCTATTTCTGAAATGAGATTATGGCTGTTGTCTCTCTTAATTCTAAATTCTGGAGCAATGTTTTCCACTGCATTTTGGTGGGTGGCAAGAAGCAATGGAACAGCTTAAATTTAGTTTCTCTTTGGTTTGAATGCCTGGAAGGCTTCCTACCACTGGATGCTGTTACCTTGCAGCAGGAGTGCCTGGGTGACAGGACTGATCTGTGGCGTTTTACCAAGCTTCTGGTGCTCACTGTTTTGGAGGGCTAATAACAGATTTAACTTGCTTCTGGACTTCTATTCATATGGTCACCATTTTCCTTTCAGCTGCTCTGTTTGATTGAGGCCCCAAATCCCTGCTGTATGTTTTTAAAGTATATCGGATTCATATGACTTAACTTGATACCCTGTCTTGGTTTTCGTTCTCTCTCAACTTCTCAGTTGTTTAAGTGGAGTCATTCAGCAACATGTAATAAACATTCCCTGTAATTTCAACAGCAAAATTACACAACTGTGTGAGCAACTGAACATTGTATACAGATTTAGACAACCGCAGCATAAAGACAAGGAACCCCTCTGGTTGAGGAAGAAGATGCATTTGTGTTTCAGAGCCAAGGCAGCTTTTTAGATTTTCACAGAAGACTGAGGATCTGAGACACTGAGGGTTTTAGTATTTGAACAGAAGCAAAACAAGTCTGGTCCAAGTTTCCCTACAGCAAAAATTAACTTTAAAAAACAAAAAGACAAAACCACAGGGTTTTTAGTAGAATCTGACATGTGTGCACAAACACACATACCCCTTTGAGAAATTAATCCATATAAAACTTCAGCTGTTGCGCTTATAGGAGCTTAAAATGTCACTTTATGCAGCACAGGCAATCTGAGGGAATCACCTGTCCTGTCCTCCCCCTTCCTTTTGAGGGAGAAGGGAAAGGGGGATGTTATGCCCTGAATTGTTAGCTGGAGTCGGAGTGACTGGATGACAGCTGTGGGAAGACAGGCATATCAAACACTTGTCTAATCTTTGTTCTGCTCTTGCTCCTTTCTTAGGTAGATTTCAAATAGCTGGTGATGGAAAAACTGTTTGTAGTACGAAACCTTGTTTGCCACTGTATAATGTGGATTTTTGACTTTTTCATGGTAATCTAGATTTTTCTAACATTGCACTCTAACAAACAGCATATGTAGGTCAGTGCAAGACTTTGAATCCAGAACTTTCTTATGTTGAAGTTTATTCCTTCACTTGCATCTTTGAAAACAAAACAGCTGATTTGTGCTTGTCTCTAAGAAAACACACTTCTATGAAAGATGCTATTTCTGTGTGCTGCTTCCCTCTTCTGGGTGGAATGGGAACAGTTATGGCTGAATGGATCTGGCTTCCTAGGCTGAGGTCTCGTACAAGACTTTCATTGTGACTTGAATATAGTTTTAAGTGCTTTGTGAATTGAATGAGGCTTCACTGATTACCCACAGTTGACTGTAGCATTCAAATGCTCCGATTGGCATGCCAATGTTCTGGTCTTGTTCTCCTTCAACTGAAGCATCTCTACTAGCATAGAAACACTGTCATAGCAAAGGTGTTTTGTTTTGCTGTTGGGAGTGGCAGGAGGAGTCTTGCCTGATGTTTTCACTACCCTGAATATAAGGGATGTGCATATTTTGACAATAGAGGATGGTTCTTGACATGCATATTTTGTTTTCCCCTTCTGGGAGGTGGGTGTGGTGGTGCTGCAGTTCTCCCATGCAGTGATTATTAAATGACCCACTTAAGAGAATGTGGTGTTTGTGTATGCAGGAAAAGTCTTCACCTGAAACTTGCCGTAGATGACATCTCCAATCTGCTGTTGGCAGATGGCTTCCGCTCTTAAGAGGAGCTGATGTGGACACTCTTCCTAGTATTGTATTGCAAAGAAAACAGTGACACTTCCATCTAACTGCTAGAGTATGATTTGAAGCTTACTGGGAAGGATAGCTCTTCCTCTGAAGAAACTATTGTGAAGTCTTTGCTTAGGCTACTGCATCTAACCATCTGCTTTACAGTTGAGCTGTTGGATTTTTTTTTTATCCTGGCACTGTTTTTGCTTTAATTCTTCATTAGGTAGTGATACAGATTTTTTTTTCTAGGTACTGCATTTCTACTGTGATACCTGTTCTGTCCCCATATGTCGGGAATGTACCATGGGACGACATGTGGGTCACAGCTTTATCTACCTCCAAGATGCCCTCCAGGATTCCAGGACTCTCACCATTCAGCTCCTGGCAGATGCTCAGCAAGGACGACAGGCTATTCAAGTAAGATACTCCAATTTGAGTACTTTATTTCCTCCTCCTTCTTCCCCCCCACAGCTTGTCTGTTACAGGGCAAGGTGTCAAGGCATAAAGCGCTCTGCTTCTGCTGTCAGTCTTCTCACCCCTTCTGTTCTCTCAGATCTCTGACAAGTGGCTGTGGAGCTGAAAACAAAGTGCTGTTATATGAATTTTGCATTCTTGCATCTCAATCCTGTCATGTAAATCACAACATGTATGAAACTCTGTACGAACGCACTTAAGCATGAAGCATTTTGAAGGAAGTTCTGATCTTGTGTGGCAGTGCTAAACCTAGTTTTGTTTTCACGGCAGATGTATTCTCAGCTGTCTTTCATGCCTGTACAGTATCTACTCTGAAACTACCTATGACTCTGGTTGTGTCTTCAGGATTGTCACCAAACAAAATACTAATCAGCTGTTGGATTAGTGTGAAACTTCTAACCCACCTGTGCAGAGAGTCTGGAGCTGTCTCTGTACCAGATTATTCCCCCCACACAGAAGCATACTATGACTGCCTATTATGGCATCCTACCTCAGCTGTGTTTTATAATGCAAGGCCTGGAAGAGGAGGGTAGTACAGTGCTTCAAACTACAGAAGGAATTTACCTGAAGGGATATGTAGATGGTTACTTTTGCTGAATAGTATCTTGTAGTAACTAAAATATTAGCAGTAGTTTTGCCTGTATAAAGAGACTTTGGATGGAGGAAAGCACAGTGGAAAGCTACATTCCACACTACCACCTTCTGGTTTTGTTAGCCTCAGATGCTCTAGGTTTGAGCTGGATATTCTGAAACTCTTTATGTGAATTAAATAAGACTTTATGGAGTAAACATTGGTAGAAGGCCATGTATAGAAAGTAACTTTCTGAATTGAGTGTGCTTTCCTGGCACATGTATGGTACCAAAAAATCCCAAAACAAACAAACAAACCCAAAAACCTGTTGTCTACCTGTCACTGCTTGTTTCTAGTAAATGAGAATTTGAGTGTGTCTTTTCTTACTAAACAAGATCTGTTACATCCCTTCCATTGCTGTTGGCAGTGGCCACTCCTTGTCTCTCTGAGCTTGCTTTGCTGCAGTGCTACAGAATTCCTGGGTACTCTGGGCAGGTTACTAGCTGTGGGGCTTGTGTGTTCTGGGGACTGGCTGTTTTGAAGTTGGATCCCTTTCTGTGATGTGGCAATTCTTCTGCCTCATTGGCTTGTGAGAATAGAACATAACTCTTATCCTGTCAGATATACCTATAATTTTTTTAGGTAAGCTCGTTTGGTGGGACAGGAGCAACTAACTTTTCTTTCCTGAAGTCTTTGCACCCATGGAGTGAAAGTATTATGATGGTATAGCTATTATACTGTTATTGATGTCTCCCTTTAGCTTGTTAACTTCTTACAACAGAACAACAAATACCAAGTCTTTGGAGCTGGATGGCTAATTTAAAACTCCATCTTCAGACAGAATCCTGCTGACTATAGCTGCTTTCAAGATTTGTTTAAAATTGGATCATGAGGTACTTAAGCAGTATCCATACTGAAACATTTCACATGTCCCCAGAATGAGCAAGAAGGAAGGTATTATACAGTTTAAAGAATCTCACTGGTGCAGTGTTCTGAATTTCTACAGGCTGTCCTAAACAAGGGCTCGTCTGTTAGTAATTAAATTACTGCTTTTGACCTCCAGGGCTCTTAATCATCTAACTGGTGTGGATAAATCATCTAAGAAGGGATTGTTTTTTGGGGTAGAAACTAGCAGAGTATTGTTAGTACCACTCCGCTACTATTGCTTAAATGCTTGCTTTCTACTGGGTTTACTTGGCTCATTCCATCTCATTTTCTTCTGGCTTGTATGTTGGAGACTTCTGCCATTGTGGTGAGCTGACTACTTTATTGATGGTACAGGAAGAGCGTGTAGTACTGGCTATGCTCTTGTAACTTGAACAGAACTCGGCAGAATTTAGCTTGTGCAGTTTTGCCCTGGCCTAGCTACAGCCCATCCAGATTAAGAGCCTGTCTTGGAAGTGTTAACTGGGCAGCTTGTGTAAAGATCCTGTAAAATGAACCATGCTTTTCAAGAACTGAGTTGTTTTATTAGTTTAGTGGAGTTTTTAATCTGGGCTGCTCTACAGGAAGAGTAGTGAGCGAGCAGATCAGTGAAGTTGAGGAGGTGGTAATCTGTGTGTGAATATATAGGAGTGGGAAGACTGTCCAGCTTAAGGCAATTACTACCTAAGCAACATCAGCAACAACTAAAGAGTATATGAGGCAGTTAAAAAGCAGAGGTTCTTGACTCAAAGGTTGAGCCTGCCACATAAGAAAATTTTCATGGACTAGAGCTTTCCTTATTCTTGGGACAATAGGGCTGTGAAGCTATATATTTATCCTAGGAAGGAGACGGTACATCATCATGAATTTAAAACTAACTCTAAAGTAACTGGACTCTAAAAGAAATTGGCTTGAGTGCTTTTCTTAAAGTTTGGAAAAGCTCAGCATAGAAATGCCAGTACAAGCTGCAATATGATGAACATAGACTGGAGCTCAAAGAGGGTCAAAGTAGTATGGTGTAGTGACACTTCTCAGTGGGACTGGTTCATGCTGTACTAGTAACTCTTTATTAATAGGCTCTGAAAGTGAGATGTTGAGGAAGGGATAGTCGAGAGTAAAGGGGAAAAGGTGGAATTTGAAGGTCGTTGCAGGAGAGAGGAAATCAAGCACTGAGTCAATGGGCTGGAGAGTATCTGGTTAACCAAAGTTGAAGGCTTTTAGGAAGAAATGTTTATTTAAACTCTTCCTGTGGCTTTGGAGGAAAGATTGTTTTTCAGACTTTAAAAAAAGTGCTGTGAGTTGGGATACATTTCAGCCTCTTGATCCACTGAAGTCAGATCTAGTCTGTCACTCATAAGAAGTCCAAACCTCACTTCTCAGAGAAGTTGAAGTCCTCTGTAAGAAACAGTAAGCCTGGCAGCAGGAGGCTTGCTTTTTTCTTCAGTGAGGTTCTCAGCAAAAGAAAGCTGCTGCTTCCCTGTGCTACACTGGTCCTGGTCTGGATCACATGTTTTTAAGCCTGTCCCTAACATAAGAATTTGTGTGTGCCTGAGTGGTGAGCTGCTTCAGCTGAAAGGGTAACCTTTCTGTAGGGTCACTTTTTGGCTGGGTCACTGCAGTGCAATGACAACTGTTGATGGTGCCAGGGAATGGAGTAGAAACACCCAATGCTGGTGCTTGTAGGACACATTTCTTGTCTCAGCAGAAAGCTATTCTTCTAGCTGGGATACTTTTCCAGCCTTTTCAGTCTTGAACTGATTCACAGGATGATATGAAAGCCAAAGTTGACACTGGATTAATGAGATGGGGGGAAGCAGGACTGCTGCTGTTCTATATGGGGGAGCTTGCCCTGGTGCCTTGTTTTACCTCACGAAAGTGCAGACTTAGCTGTCTTCTTTCAGAATTTTTTCCAAGGACCAGGCCACAAACCGAACGTAAATCTGTTATGATGAAAGATTGATGGCTTCTTCAAAATGTCATGTTCTTAAAATACATCTATACATGTGTAATTGTATATATGTATGTATGGGTGCATGTAATCTAATGCAGTTGCGTAACAGTAAAGCTTTGAGTGCTTATTCCCATTTAGGGTCAATTTCCAGGTGAGCATGTTAAATGCAAAAATACAATTTGATCTGTTCATGTCAATTGTCTTAAAGTGGATTTATTGGAAAATAAATTCTTAGCTGAGCCTATAGTTGTTTTTGCTGGGATATTTGACAGTGCAGGCTTCAACATTTAAATTAACGCAGCGAGACCAGTCATGTGCAGAACAGAGAGGGACCCACTCTCATCTACCAGCATGAAAAGTTCAGGAGTTGGTGGTAAGGCAGGTCAGCCATTAGGGTAGTGCTTTATCTCTCCCAAATTGTGGAGAAGGTGGTATGAAGCAGCCCAACACTTTTATTCTAAGGAAAGGGGGAGGGAGGTACGGTAAGAAACTTGGCTAGCCAGAGGAGGAAGCTGATCTGTTGCCCTTGAGTGGAAGCTTCCCTGTGGGTTGCCATATGGATCTGTGCTGCTGGGAGGTCGATACCTGAGAAGGATGGCACTGCTGTGCTGCAAGGGCTCGTTCTGAGGTTGTCACATCGTGTTAGCTCAGGCACCCTTGTGTGTGGCTTTGAAGTCAGACTTGCAGGTTTAAGAATCTGAAATGAAGCTTTGTAAACAAAATGGAGTCAATTGTACCTTTCTAAATCTAGGACTTGTATTGACAGAGGCTGAATGTCTTTGTACTTCTAGTTATTGTTGTGAGTTCCTTAGTGTTACATATGAGTGGATGTTATCAGGAGAGATGGGATTTGATGGTGTTACTGTCCAATATTACTGTTCTACCTAAAACTTGAGGCAAAATTTGGTTCTTGCAGTACAAACCAAGTGATTGTCAGTTTCTGACATGAGTTAACCTGGCCTCTAGCCCTCCCTCCATCTAAGCTGCTTTTAAAATTCTGACAATTTTTCTTAAGTGAGAATTTTTTAGTAGTTTACACTTTTTACTCAGAAACCTTTAAATTGGTCCAGCTGCTGCTATAGCTACACCAATATTGCATTAGGAAGTTTATTTCCAGTTCTTGATGCCTGGAGAAAGCTGTTATGTCCTGCTTGTTTTATCCTGCTCTGAAACAATGGGTAAGTAATTGGAAAAGTTCTTTGAAACAAGCGCTCTATCTTTTGTTTACCATAAGGAACTGAAAAAAAATATGGGTGGAACACTTAGCATTTAGTGAAAGAAGGCTAACTTGAGCTATAGGCAGATATTTTCTGAAGTTTTTTGTATTTAATGTGCTTTTAAAAGCTGGAGAGGGTTTGGCAGAGAATATGCATCTCAAAGCTCTTTCTCCCACCCCCCAGTAGGATTAACTTCCTCTTAAATTCCTTAGCGTTTAAAGTGTAAATCCTCCATATTGAGGCAGGGAAGTGTGTATTTAAGGTTCTTTGGCTGTTACCTGTGGTCCATTCACCCCTGAAGCACTGAATTCCTCTGAAGAAAACAGTTGCTTTCAATCTTGAATTTTCTCTCCAGAGATTTGCACCTTCATTGGGAAACTTAAGACTAGGAAACTTAAATATTGGAATTAATGCCTGGGAGTGAGATACAACTTCTCACCTTTGGATGAATGGAATTAAAAATCCTAAGGACCTTTTATAAAAATGCTCATGCAAGCTAGTGTTGATGGGCTGCAATACAGTTACCATGAGCAGCCTTTGCACATCTCTGGTGTTGACACAGTGGCATGGTGTGCCAGTTTGTTCAAGTGGGTAATTCTTTGAACTCAATTGATATAATCCAACATCTCAGCATCTGGATTAATAGGCTCTGTCTATTTCAGAGACATACTAGCCTCTGTGAATAAGTGTGTGCTGTGTGGACATAACTGTGGACATACTGGTTTTAATTTGGGCATTGGACTGTGGAAACAATGTAGTAAGGGCAAGGCATCAGCACATTTACAGTAGTTCTTCATTTCTCATTTATAGTCCATTGGAGCACATGCTTTAATATTGTTGTTGTTTTTGCCCCCTTCTGGAGTGTTATATGCTTTTGATCAGAGTTTCTCATTTAAAAAAGGAGCACTAATGAAAACTTGGCATAGTGATATTTCTAGAACATTACATTTTAAAGTGTTACATTCCATAGGAATACTTAAGGTAAAGATTAAATTGTAAGAAAGCTTTTTGTTAACTTGAGGCTCCACCTCCTAATGTCCAGTAGAAGACAAGAAATGTGTAAAATAGCTGAAAACTGCTGGTCTACAAAATGGCAAATCCTGACTTGGGCACCCCTGTAGTCAGCCCAGATATTCAGAAGTGCAGCCATGTTCTATGCTATTACTTTGCTATTTCTGTTTTTCTCACAGCTTTGTGTTGCAGCATCAGTTGCTGTGTCAGTCACTGTAGCAAGCTCATTACTAGTTGTCTTGTTCTCCCCCAGGCGGTTACATGTAGCTAAAGGGGAACTCGCAAGTGCCCACCTAAAGGGGGCTCATGAAGGACACCTGGAGTCCAAATATGACTTTGCTCAACTGGCTGGTGTGTTTAGGAACTGGGCAGGCATGCCTGGGTCTGCCATCTTGTCCTAGGAAGGAATGTCCTGTTTACCATGTGTAGGAGCTGTGACACTTTGCACAGGGGTGTGTAAGTAGCCTTTTCTGTCTGTACAAAATGGCCAGAGAATAAAAGCCTGCACAACTTAAAAATACTCATTAAATGTTTTGAAATGTGAAAGTATAGATAATACTGCATGCCATTGTCTGCTTCTGCTAAAGTGTGTGTTTGAATGTTTGCTGTTATTTGGGTAGGTTTCTAGGGAGGAGCAAGAAATTCTGAGATGTGCTGGCAGCAGTAGCTAGCAGTGGATGTCGGCATTGCTTTCCTTTCTGGAAGCCTGCTTGTCTGCCCCACTGGAAGCCGTATGTGTGATGTTTGTTGCGTGGCCCTCTGGAACGTATCACCTGCACAAACACTTACTTAAATATTACTCTGAGGAGTTGGAAGTATCAGATTCAACTCTAAAGCTCACAAGATACATTGCAAAGTCCTTTGTTTTTTTAACACAAGGCACTGGTGATATCACCAATAGAATGGGGAGTGGTATTGGCCATCTTTGGTCCCCTGAGAAGTGACAAGTGAATAGGTACAGCTGCAAATAAGCAACGTACTGTATTTTCCAACAGCAGGAAGCAAAGTAGTTGTTCTCAGTCTGAAATCCAATAACCCAACACAATTCTTTGCTAAACACAGACCTTGTCTTCTCTTCCCCAAGGGTGTGAACTGGCTGACCATCTCATTTGCTAGCACTGGAGTAAGTATGATATACCATGAGGAGAGTGCATCATAAAGGCTGCCTTCCTTTAAAAAGATATGTTGTTAAAAAGACTGTGGTGCCTGACCAGGGCAGAAAATGCTGCTGCTTAACACGTTTCCTAAAAAGCTGACCTCTGAGACAAGTTCTGCACAGGAAATGCCTGTAGAACAGTAGGAGAGTTATCGTGGCAGAGCTGTGATATCTTGCAGTAATCAAAGAGAACAAGGGATTTCCATGTAAAAGGCAGCTCACAAAAAGTTGTACTTAAAACTCTTGGCCTTTGTTTCAGATAAATAACTTGCCTATTGGTGTTCTCCCCCTGCCATGCCACTGCCTGCTGATGTGTGTTTGATGCTGGTCAGCCTTCCTAGGCTGTTCTAGCCTGTTTTCCAGAGTTCAGCATCACGTGAATTTTACTGAAACTGGACAACTTTACAGCCTTAATGTTTTGAGCATCCTTCACTAATGTGAGCTGTTCAGGCTCAGACAAGTAAAAATAAATCCAGATGATGACATGATTTGTTGGTAGACAACTAGGTGCTATTGAGCATAGTTATTTGCCCTACCATAACTGGTTCCTGCAGATGCAAGATCACAGCATCCACAGGAAATTAATACCTCTCCTGCTATGATGGAGTTCTTGAAAGGCGGACTCTGGTTTTAGTGAAGAATTTTGAGGGAAGTTGGGATTGGTTTTAGCTATATGGTATGAGGAGAACATACACGTGGATGGGTCCTAAGGGGTGCTGCTGTACAGAAAGCTCATACAAGTAAACCAATGGTTTGCAGCTTTCACAGACGTAATTGCTAGAATTGGAATAAGAGTGGATAGCATAGTTAACCTAATATTCTCTAGGACATACCTGTTTGTCTGCAAAAGGAGGGTGTGTTGCTGTACTTGACAAGAATCCAAGCCTGGTTTGAAAGAAACCACAGCTTTTCCTTACAGTAGGAGCTGGTTCTTTTTTTTAATGGCAAAGCAGAGATAAGAGGCACAGTATTCTTACATGTGAACTCTTCTAGGTAGGACTGAGACTTACGGGCTTTTATGAAGCCTTAGTCTGTGGCCAGTTGTGACTTCATGTCTTGGCTAATTGTTGTAATGAGGCTTTTCACTTTCTGTCAACTTAAATATTGGGTCAAATTTGTCTGACAAGAAGCTTTGTGTGAAGGCAGGTCAGGTCTGCCTCCAGTGGGAGTGGGATACTTAGGCTGTCCATGAGTATGAAGACATCCAGTGTTAAAAATACAGGGAAGGTAACTCTGACCTGGGAGTTGCTCGGAGAAGGAGCAGTTGGAAGTTATGCTCCTCTTGCTGAGCTCTGCTGCAGAGGGGCTGTCAAGTAGCATTCCTTTTCTCTGCCTGTTTGTAAGAGGCTTCTTTGGGTTAAGGATCAGAAGCATTGCCCTGTCTTATTTTCTCGGGGTTGTCTTGATCTTGTCTCCAGAAGACTAACCACCTGACCAAGTTAGTCTTCCTTTCCCCTTTGCTTCTCTACTCCTACATGACTTTGAAGAATACAGCTAATTCAACTAGTTGTTTTAAAACAAGTGCCTGGAATGAAAATGTCCAAGTTAACAGTACACTTCTGCTTTTGTGTTTTAGCATTGCCATTGTTGGCATAAACTAGATGTCCTTGAACTTGCCAGATCAGAATTTGAAAACACTAACAACTAATCCAATAAAATATAACAAAAAGCTCAGTCTGACTCTCTAGACAAAGCTGGATCGCACCGGGTAGTTAATAATAGATTGTTGCATTAGGTGGTTAAACTGAGAATATTTTTTATAAGGCTCTGAATGTACAGTAGAGCCTTTAAACTGTATTTTTGACCACTTTACCATAAGTTGTCCCTTTATGCCTTCACTTGAAGGTGATGTGAAGTATAAGCAGTGGTCCTCTGATGCATTTCTAATTGGTTTGGTTGAACCCTAAGTTTGTTGTCTTCTTTCTCCCCAGCTGAGTATTGAACAGGCCCAGTCTGTGGCAGAGCAGGTTGAGATGAAAGCAAAGGTGGTACAGTCTGAAGTCAAAGCAGTGACTACTAGACATAAGAAGGCCCTGGAAGAGCGGGAGTGTGAGCTGCTCTGGAAGGTATGCACCTTACATCTGTGGTTTGAACTGCTGACAAGTGCCTTTTCAAACTGAAGGCATGCTTTTATACTAGTACATGGCCAGATTCTGATATCCTCCAAAGGAACACTGAATTTGAAACACTAGAGTTTGCTGTGAACTCACTTTTTTGTAGGTGGTAGGATGCTGGATTCTCGCCCAGGTTAGTTCTGTGTTGAAGGCATCTCTTAATCTGAGGAAGTGGTTGGGTTTTGCAGGGACCAGGGTGGGCACTCCCCCTGCCGGCTCTGCAGCTGTGCCTTGCATCTTCCCTTGAAATGCCTTATTTGAAAAATGTCTATAACACCTCTTTAATATGTTGCTGTATAATTGGGTATGTAGTATATGGGGTTTCCTACATAATCCACCTTTCATAAACAAAGGAGCAAAGCTGTATATGCTGTTCTTTTTTAACAAGGCCATTAGAAATTCTGCAAGACTGACTTTCCTTGTCCCCACACCTAAGAAGTTTACTCTCAATAAAGGCATTGCCCCTCTGATTTTTTTTAAGTTACTACTAGTAGAAGAAAAGAATACTCCCCAGCAAGTGTCTGCACAATCTCAGATTCCTGCGCTCGCTTCAGCCATGGTGTGTGTGTGTGGTATTTTGAGAGGAGGAGAAGAAATAACAGCAAAGTTTCTGATTCCAGAAAGGCAACTAGTGATCATGGCTCTTCTTTATTTAGCACAGATTAGTTTGGGTTTGCCCTTTGAGTCCCACTTGTAGAATTGAACAGAAACCCACCTCTGCTGTAGGACCAGGTCTTTTAGATCAGTGAGTCAAACTGACTATGGCAATGTGATTGCCATTGCTATAGGGGAGAAAAAATGTGGTCAAGATGGGAGAAGTTAAGGAGTAAAATGGGAATGCTCCTATAATGTGCAGTTGCACCAGGTAGCGTGGCAGGAAACGTGATGCGTAAGTGTCAGTGGCAAGATGAAAACTGCACTCGATACTGTACCTCTAATGCTGCATTTTCTGAAGTATTTGGATTCAGGGACATGAGTTCACTGTCCACTGTTGGCCTTCCCCAAAAAGCTTGGCAGCCTTCTCTTTTGAGTTTTCCTAGTACAGGAGAGGTAAGAACTGCCCCTAAGCTATCTGTATCCCAAGAGGCTGCATAAATGCACTTGGTTGGAATGTCTGCACTGAGAACAAGTTCTCTTCAGGTTAAAAAACCTGATTTTAAGGGAGCTTGGTGGTGATGGGGAATCATTCTAGCAAAAAAAAAAAGCTGAAGTGTGTCAACCGCTCACATAAAGCGTGTTAGTGAATAATTTGGGGTACCAAAGCCGAGGTCAAGGATTAAGCTGAGACCTAAGATTGGGAATATCTTATAGAAATCTATTGGAAGAAGCATCTCTGGCTTTTTAAAATCTGGTAAAACATGCATGCCCCATCTTTAAATGAAACAGTATGTTTGTACATCTGTTATCTAGTTAGTGTATAACCAAGGAGTCTTCAGAACGGTGAGTTGTCCCTCATTAAAATACATTGCTTGCTGGTATTCTGCAGCCAAGCAGGTATTCAGACATAAGGAAATGTATTTCTGCAACAATAAAGCAATTACATGTTTCAGTAATTTTACAAGGCAGGTGTCTTTGCCAGATGGTCTAAAGCAATTTTTTTCACAAGAGAATCACAGGCTTATATAAAACAGCTACAAATAGTTACATTTCTGCTTGAGCTTCAGTCCCCCAAGCAGTGACTGGCAGCAGCCTTGTCATTTGAAGTGACATTATAAAGCATCCTGTTGTAAAGCACTAGCTCAGTATGACTGCCAATATTTGTGAGAAAATATTGAAGTAATTGGACCATAAAAATCCCTGGAGATAGATGTCAGTATTACCTGGTCAAATAAAAACAGTTTGGGCAGACAGGGCAAAGACAAGAGCCCATGTGCATCAGTTGCTGCTGACTCCTAGCCTCAGCTTTGTGTGATAACAGCCCACCTTCTGAAATCAGTTCTTGTTAGAGAAGCCTCAACTTCTGCTCTTCATTGGGAGCCTGCGGTAACATCTGTCCTCCCTGGAGTCTAAAGTGTACCTTCGGATGATCTGTTGAGTACCTTGCAGCTAGAAAATAGAATAACATTTGAGGAAGCAAATCATTATTGTAAGCAAGTGACTCCTTCCAAATGGCACTCTGAAGCAGCAGGTCTGCAGGGTAAGGATGTGTCATTTTGACTGGAGGGTAGGAGAGAATAATAATCCCAAATTTGATTAAATTACTTTTCCTCATTCCCACTTCTCTCCATCAAGACTTTTAGAGGCTTGTTCTGCAGTTCTGTGTCAACATGCTGCACAACTGGTTTTTACGTAGAAGAGTGATGTTATGAAATGTTTGTGTTACGGGTTGTCTTTCCTCATGTAAGTGTGCTTTTCTCTCCTCCCT
>VZRW01007020.1:250959-275307 GCA_013398125.1 Aegotheles bennettii | reverse complement strand
ACACACACACAGACACACACAGACAGGTGGACAGGCACACAGACAGACACACAGGCACAGATAGGCACACAGACACACAGAGAGACAGGCACACAGACAGACAGGCACACACACACACACACACACACAAACACACACAGCCCGGCTCTCCCTCTGTCCTGTGCTGCCCGCTGCCCTCACCCCTTCCCCAGCAGCCCGCACACGGCAGGGTCCCACAGCGAGGTCAGGCAGCTGGTGAAGCAGCTATTGATCATTAACACCACGCTGCTGCACAGCTCCATGCCCCAGAAGAGCTTTTCTTCACCCCACAGGTTTTGCTGGGCACCCATCCTTCCGTCAGACCCCAAGTACAGGCAAGAATAAACGTGACCTCCTGCCTTGCCTCGCACAGCCTGGGCTTTTCCCTTGTGTTGCCCTAAATTCCACTGCCTTCACGGGACACAGAAAATGGGGAACAACGCCGCCCCCCCCCGCCTTGTTACAGCTGTGACTTGAGCTGTGCCAAGGTTTTAATATATTTATATGAGTTACACATCAATAACGGGGGTTGTGATGTTTTTTTCTGCCTTGAACTTTACAGACTAGTGGGCACAATATGAAATCTTCAAAAATACCAGAATATAGGCCATAATATTTGACTTTTGTTTTATTTTAACCATCTCCCAGGTACTGAGAATTAGGCATTGCCTAGCGGGATAAGCGTGGATCAGCTGAATGCTGTGCAGCTCTCATGGAAAGACAGCCATCCTGGGCACTCTGGAGCAGCAGCTTCACCTGGGTAGGAATCACTTTCTAACACAGATACACTTAACATTCATATTTTAATCTATTTTTCAGGGCATGACGTTTTGATATTTATACAAGCAAAGGGTTTACATTGCTGGCTGAAGCCAGGTGCTCAAAGCAATCGCCTTAAAAGCCTGCTCTGTGTCCAGAATAATTAGTTAATGTGTATATCTGCAATCACTCAGCTTGCTGAAGCCAGCACAGAGGGCTCAGACAGGGGAGCTACACCCTGTTTACTGTATGGTACCATGCCATATCCTCATCAACAAAGCATCTGCAGTCTCTGAATGTGAGATGTTTCATGTGGGGCTCAAATGATCTGTTGATTTGTCAGACAGAATCTTTCAGCTATGCCTCCTCGTGTACACTGATGGCAAAATGTACTCTGCTCTGAGGCAAACCGTGTTTTCATTTGGCAGACCTGAATTTAAAAAAAGGAGCAAACTAAAGAGCAAACTGACTTTTCTCAGATTAGATATTCACTAGATACTTGCATATATTTAAGATTTTGATTTCATCAGGTTAATATACATCCCTTGTAATATACATCCCTTGGAACTTTCGTTACACTGAGCCTTTTCCTAGCAGGGATTTAGACTGTTAAAGAAAACACTGCGTGACAAAGGGGTAGTATGAGAACCACAGTCAGAAATCACAGTGTTACTGAAGTCTCTCAAGAAACAGTGGTGCTGAAGTCTGCCAATCACTGCAAAATCAATGGTTAATTCACTGCCTCTAGCCCAGTGTGTAAGGTTGCAGATCAGAGGGATGCAAGTTCTGCACGGCCTGTTAAGGAGGAATTGATGTGCTGCACAGTACAGGCAGGAAATCCATCACTGTTCTTGCCACCAACTCTTGCTGTCAGTTGTTGGAGAACCTTTAAAGATGTTGGTGTGTTATTAAAGGTTGTGTACAGCGTGAGACAGGAGACATGATGTGGTTTGAACAGAAATCTATTTTAAAACTTATTCTACTATTTTAGTTGAACTTTAGTTTATCATAAAGAAAAAATAAGCAGTGTCTGTAGGAAGAAGGTTGCAGAGTATGGTGGCATCCTCGTTAGTAACAGAGAGGGAAGTTTTGTCGTGGTCTGTACTTGTCAGTGTCCTTGGCTGTGAGCAGAGTAACAGAGAATCTCTTCTCCACACCAGTGTGAATCTCCTCTCCACACCAGGGCATCCACTGGGGTGTCAGTGGAGAAGCAAATCCGTTGCCCACACGAGTGGTGTTGAGGGACAGCGTAACCCCCCAGAGATCCTGCGGAGTATTTGTGAAGTATTTGAGCTGTGCTAATAGTACAGTGCACTTCCACAGAAATCATAGCTGCAGAGGTTAATGGAACTACACTCAAAATACACAGGAATTGGTATTTCTTTTGTAGGTCAGTCATACGATGCAGAGAAATCTTGAAGTGGAAAAGCTTAAAAATCAGTGAATTGGTGGGTGAAAATATAGGGTACCATATACATTTGAATTATATATTGCACATATTTCTTTCTGTGTATATTCTAGTTAGTGCAACTTGCTTAGAAGATTATAAAGAAATTAGCAAACAGAAGAAAATACTAGATTTTTTCTATTTTAGAGTAACTTTGTATATATATTTCATAACTTAGTTTTTTTGCAGCAAGCTGAAAAGTGACCTTTGCGTAATATTTTGTAAATTCAAGTTTTATCTGCCAAAAAGCTGGTGTCCACTTGCTGCTGCTCGTAAAACTGTGGAGAGCCCTACCCATGGCTTCCTAGCAGGAGAAGGTGTGGTGGCTTGCTGTGACTTTGGTGAGGCAGTGAGCCTTTGTGATAGGAGATAATAGAAGTGTGATGACTAAGCAGAGTGCTGAAGCTCATCAGATAAAGTGCTACAACCATCTTGTACCGTGTTCAATAGATTTTTATGAACTTACACACTCTGTGCTTACCCAAATGTGCAGGCATAGAGGAACCACACGAACAAGAGGCAGGAAAGACTCAGAACAGAAAGGGAAAATGAGTTTCTCGGGCAGCTCTGCTCAGTACAGCAGAGAAAGGAGGGGTGAGAGGAACAGCCGACATCTCACACGCAGCACAGCACACAGTGTGTGTCTTAGTCCTGCTTTCACTTCCTCCAGAGCTCTCTCTCTCAGTGTAGGTGTACAGGATTTGCACATGGCCTGGGAAACTGAGGCCAATTCCTATGCTGATGAGGCCAATTCTAATGTTGTTTTGGCAGAGCAGGGGAAAGACATCCCACCTAAGTATTAGTATTAATCTTTTCTCTTCATTAATCTGTTTTGTTTCTTCATGAGACATTTTACCTTTGCCTCAGAATTATTTCATTACTTTACCAAAATTAGAAGATTAGAAATATTCACAGAAAGCACCTCTTAGAATTGACTAAACACCAAGTATTATTGGCTGGGTCTATGAAGCAGTGGGTATAACAAGATAAAAACATTCAGGAAGTCCAAACGCTTCTAAATAGATCATGGTTTAAAGGGCAGATAAGCCCTTGGCAGACACACCTTCACCTTATTAGTGCTCAGAGACTCTGACCTTTACCAAATCTTGAACATCCTGATAACCAAACCAACCTCACTCAGGTGCCAGAAGCAGCATGGCCATTGCAGGATAATTTTCTTGCCGAGAAAAGACAACTCTGGTGTCAAACAAGTGCTCAGCAGGCCTGGATTTCTGTGCAGGACAAAAGGGTCTGGATTCTTCTCCCTGCAAGCACCACCCATTCTGAGTCACCTGAGCTGGAAGCACGAGTGTAATTGCAAAACATCTGCACACAGGTGGTGTGGTCTGGTGTAGGTTACACTGGGATTCAGGAGTGAGAGATGTGGCTGTTCCTTAAAATAAGATGACGACAGGTTTGTACTGTTGGAGACTTTCCAATAACCTTTCTTCATGAGGTGGAGAAAATGTTTTCCCTCTTTAGTGTCACAGGGCTAGGGAGTATGAACTTTTATTTTCATTGACTTGTTTCCAGAAAAACATAAAAACTTATTGTAAAGGCCACTTTGTTTCTTAACTTCAACTCAAATTCAGTTCTGTGTAGCATCTCTAGTGCATCTGCCATTCAAAATTTTTCAAACACAACTTAAACCAAAGTTATTTCACAGAGTTCAGGCTTTGCAAAAGATACTGAATTTTGGTCACTGTATATGTGATGGTGCATTGTCACCAAGGTCCAGATCCCTGCAGGGCATGTATTTATGTTGTTTCCCCTGAAAGTTAGGCACCACACATAGTTTTATGGTCATGAAAATCCGCATTTTCTGCTAGGGCTTCTGATTTGAAACCCTGATGACTTCAAATTCGGTTGCAGATGCTGAAGTCTGGCAGGCAAAGCTGGGTTATCCAAAATTAGATGCCACCTCTGGAAAGATAATGGTAAGTGATAATCTCATAGGGGAAGCCTGGGACAGAGCCAAGACTAGAATCTAAATCATCTGATACCCAGTCCTTGCATTAAGCACGACGCTGATTTTTTAACACCGTGAGCTTGAATAATGACTTGTTAAAAAATAAATGCCATTTTCAAAGCCCATCCACAGCTTATGCAAAAGAGTGTTTTGCTGTTACTTGCTGATGGTAGAATTCTGTTAGCTGAAGTCTATTTGCACCTCAAATTTTTCAGAGAAGGTGGTTTCAAATAAATTCATTCTTTGTTGCTGGGAAGTTAAGCCCCATAGGAGTGAATGTTACTTTTAACAAATTACTGGCTTTTTTTTTTTTTTACCATTCTTTATCTGTTTTGAAGTTCAGTTTTTACAGAGTGCTTTTACATGGTTACAGGCTTGGTTGCTGTAAAAACACAACGATGGAATGCTGCTGCTTGGAAAGATAATATTGTTACATGCTGTTGGATTTTTAAAATAGCCATTATTATATTCTTGGAGTCTGGCTCCACGTGAGGATGAGTTACGAGGAGAGTAAATGAAAGGTAGAGTTGAAGTGTTATAAGGATCTGTTATTTCAATTCATTTGAGGATAAAATTGTGTTCTGCACATACTAGAAACTAGAAAGTAGTGAGTTTTTCCTTTTCTCCTGTGGAGACAGGCTGAGAGAGCTGGGGTCTTTCAGCCTGGAGAAAAGAAGGCTCCAGGAAGACCTTAGAGCAGCCTTTCCATAAAGGGGGCTTATTAGGAAGGCAGGGAAAGACCAGGGGTTGTAGTGCCATGACAAGGGGCAATGGTTTAAAAGTGAAAGAGGGTGAGTTTAGGTTGGACATGGGAAGATTTTTTTATGAAGAGGGTGGTGAGACGCCAACCCAGGTTGCCCAGAGAAGCTGTGGATGCCCCATCACTGGAAGGGTTCAAGGCCAGGTTGGAGTGGGCATTTAGTGACCCAGTCTAGTGGAAGATGTCCCCATGGCAGAGGGCTGAACTAGATGAAAAAAATGCAACCTTTCTCCCTTTAACCATCAGTTTATAAATGCAGTAGCAGGTTTCAGATGTCACTAATTGATTGATTAATGTGCATAGTAAAATTGATAGACCTGTCTGTTGGGACACAGAGCAGCAAAACACAGTGTAGTGCTGCTTGAGAAGGAAATAATCCCTTGTTTGGATTTTCATTAGGTCTAATAGCTTTGGATATCCATGGAAATACAACTGTTGGTAGGACGGATACAACACATTGCAGAGTTGCTCTGCTTCTTGTAGCTTATGTAAATATTTGTGTCTGATTATTTTTGAAGAAACATGCTACACAGAATTAGCTTAACAAGCAGAGGGAGTATTAGGAGAAGCACCCTGATCAGGTTACTAATCAGCCAGTGAGTGAGTAGGGAGTTAGGACAGGAGGTGGCAGCCTTGAGTAGCAACTCACTGCTGTCTCTGCTTAGTTAAGCTCAGATCCGAGCTGGGGTCAGCGTGGGGCAAAGTAACTCAGGATCTGAACCCGTTCCCTTAAACATGGCAATGACAAGCAGATTGGATTTTAAGATGGTAACAACTACCTTTGTCCTTTGTGCCTGATAATGAATAATTTTAATGCGGAGTTGTGTGAGTTTTCCTGGATTTTTTAATATTTGGATCAATATTTGTAGAGGGAAAAACTGCAGCACGGTGGAGAGGCAGAATTCAGTCTGGTTTGTTCTCATCTGGGTTTGTTCCCTCTATTTAGGAAAATCACATTGCAAGCAAAAATAACTCCCAATATAATATTGTGTTGTTTTATTTAAATAAGAGGTGTGTCCAATTCTGGTCATTCTTCTACGTATCCTGGAAGGTTGAGTGACCCCTCAGCCCCTGGCTGTGGTCTATGAGCAGGTCATCGCATGCTTCTGCCTCCTTCATGAACTACCACAAACAGCAAGAGAACCTACTCTTATTAATAAAGTCACTGATTGAAATTTTCTAATTGACAAAGCAGCACAAAGCCTTGCAATTACCCAGTCTCAGCAGAGAGGGGAACTTGATGACACCATTGTTTTCCCTTGTGAAAATGCTTAGTTGGAAAAAGACAAAAAAAGCTTGAATGAATCACAGTAGCTCCGTGCAACATCCCACTCCCAATCTTTCTGAAGAACGTGAACAGTATCAGTCATCAGGATGATCAGAATGTAACCAAGAGAGCTCTGCAGTGTTGCTTATTGCTTCTGGGTATTCACAGTAGGAATTTTAATTGTGAATTTTATTGTAAATCTTGTATACCTATTGATTGGTCTTCCCTACAGCCTCTCATTTTAAAAATACCTATTTTGGATCAAATCTCAATTTACATTTTTTTCTTCATTCAGATGCACATGGACAGCTTTCCTTTAAAAGTTTGCATAGCAACAAATCCTTCAAATAGAACAAGCTGCAACTCTGCTCTACCTACAAAGTACATATGCATGTAAGCCCTGATCCATAACACAGCTGCTTTTCTAAGCTTGTTTTTTGTCACAGACAACAAATACATTCATTTCGTTTTTCCCTGTGGCTTGAATCCTGTGCATGCACAAAACTGTCTGCTCCACAGAGACACGAAAGTCTACCTGGATGGATCTGAATGCAAGACCAGGTTTCCCATAGCAGTTGGGTCCTGTTAGACACAGCAGACATTGCCATGAAACCTGTTGTTTAATCGTTTTATTAAACAAACACTTTCTGAAGTTTGCATAGGCAGCCACCCAGCCACGGCTTCCACACAGCCCTTTAATAACTAGCAGGGTGTGGTGATTGCATTTCCTCAGAGGCTTTTCTAACATCTCACTACCAAAGAGTAATTTATTCCTCGGGTAACATCGTTGCTTTCTTGCTTTGTTTCTTCACCCCCTCTGTCTGTCAGAGATGGATCAGTGAATTAAAATCTGGCTTTTTAGTGCAAAAAGGCTGTGCGGGGCAGTTCTTTGAGCCTGATTCCCTAAAGAAACAAGGCTTATGTGATCATACCCTCTGTATCCCAACATTCAGCCCTGACAGCAGGGAACCCCGTTGGCCATTGGATTCCATGTGGAAGAGAGACAGAGGACTTCAGTCTTCCAGCTTCCTAGCAGTTTTATGGAAATGGATGGCTGGGAGAGGGAGGAAGGTCCTACTGTTGTCTCCTAGCAAGGGAAAGCTTGCAGTGTGAACTCACTGCTTTTCAGACAACTGGAAATTCAGGCAAGCTCTCCATTGAGGCACAGTTCTCGGAGGTGCCAGTCTCCACGAGTTGCATTGCTCACAGTTTATTGACACAAGGATAACTCTCACTTGGGTGGGTGCTAGCAAAGACAAGGCACAGGCAGCACGGGTACTTCGGGTGCATGGGAGTTCTGCAGTGAGGTGACAGCTATCACAGTGTGAACCTCCTTTGTAGTAGATATGAGGCTGTGCCTCTTATGTGTAGCTGGGGTACCTGGGTATGGTTGTCATGGTGCCTTTTCAGATAACACTGCCTTTAAACATTCCTGCATCCTTCTGAAGGTGGAATGTGCTGCACTTGATGCTGAAGGGGTACGGAACGCACCCAATTTTTGAGTGTCTGTAACAGAACGAGGTATTTGTTTGTTTAGAAGATACATGCTAAGTTTCAAATATCAAAACGATGCAATTTTAGATTTATTTGGGGTTAAGATGAGCACCTGTCCTTTTATGTGTGTTTGTTTTTTAAATAAGGCCACTGAAACTGTGCAAAACTTGCTTCACACAGCTGATCAGTGCTCATCAGTACTCTCAGGTTGAAGGCTGAGTCCTGGTTGTTCTGTGTGTTAGATTAATTTTCAGTCTTTCACAATCATGTTTATGGGACTGGAGAAGGTGCCAAAAGGTATTTAGCTCTATGAAAAAGTGCAATAAACTCAGGCCTTGTGTCAGTGTTGCTGGAGAAATATGCTTTCCTTTTTCTAGGTAGGTGTTTTTGGGGCCCAAAAGACCCCGTTTCTGTTTCTTGATTTTCTTAGGACAACAATAGCTGCAGCCTTGGCTGGTTTAGAACAGGGACAGACGTTTTGTTCCAGATCCAGAGGTGCAGAGGAAAGAGATTTTCCATCCACAGCCACATGGGTCCTTCTAGCTGCCACATACTGACCTGTCGCAGAGCAGGTTTTGTGAGTTCTGAATTCCTACTAAACACAATTAGGTAAAGTATTTTAAACAGTTTAAAATCCCAGTCTGAGATAGGGCAGCTGAGTTAGCTGTACTCCAGTAAACTCTTCTGTTAGCACATCTGAAGAGTGGTGAGGAACTCCTGGGGTTGTTAATCCTATTAGCATTGCTAGATGGTGCAAGAAATCATCTGTATGTACCTGGAAGCCCTGCTGGTAATTCACAAGCTTGTGGCATCGTGGGCCAGATTTCTGCCTGCACACAAGGAAAATAAATAAATCAGTAAATACATAAATAAATACATATATACATACATACATAAATAAATAAATACCATCTGGGGGGACCTGAATATTCAAGCTCAACAAACAGAAAGAAAAAGACTGCCTCATATACTTTTACAAGCTAATGCCAGTGAGCAGAAGCATGTTTTAAATAAGGCCACATGTGAAAATGGTTTCATACACTGAGAAAAATTTGTAGATAGGTGGAAATGGTATTTGAAGAACTGGTCAGTGGTTTGGGGCACTAAGGATATTATTCTGAGTGTGAAAAAAAGTCCTCATTAAATACACACTGGAGTTTTTAAGAAGAAGGTGTAGTTGGAATATAAGGTATAATCTTGGGCTGGGAATGGCAGGAGCAGATATTTAGGGAACCCTAGCTCTCTGTGTGGTAGGAAAGTCTAAGAGAAATGAGCAAGTAGGTCCGTGAGCAATGGAATCATTGAAGTCCAGTTTCCAATGGGTTTGTGTCTCGTTTGAGTTTTTCCCCTGGCCTGGATGGCCTTTGTGTCTGACCCAGATGGATCGTCTGGTGTCTGCTAAGAACAGGAATTTTGCTGCATCCTTTTCCAATGCTGAAGGCACCATTTGGATCTCCTGTCCTTCCTAGCTGGCTGCCTACTTCCACTACACTTGTGACAACTCTGTATCTTGAAACCTGTGATTCACGTTCAAGTTCAGCTGAAAAGCAGACACTGGATTCAAAAGTCACCCCGAGAGGAAGTGAAGACAGCGGAATAGGCACTCACACAAAATGTGATGACAAAGGCCTTTTTCCCTTAGGAAATGGGAACGGCTGGAGAAGGCACTTCCTCCAGATTTGGTGATTTCCAGCACTGGCAAGGTCATCTCGGGCTGGGGCACAGAAAGCATAAATGGAAGCAGCACCAAAACCTGCGTTCACGTTGCAGCCCTTGGAGCTGCTTTGTAGAGAGCTGGGGTGCAGGTTTACAACATTGTGGTCTTGTGGTGGGTTTGCTGGCATTTATTTGGAGCTTGGTTATTTATTAGGTGAAGATATGTACAGCTAGAATCCCAGGGTTTGGTCTGAATCTATTTGCAGATCACATTTGTTTTAACCATTTGTTAGGCAGGTGTTACTAGTATGATTAATTTGGCTTAACCTGTTAGCCATTCCAAAGTATCACATTTTCCAGGTGGGAAATGCAGTGGGTATGAATGAGACAACAAAACCCAGTAACAGGTGCATAAAACAATCTACCCGAACATTTAATTTTAACAGGCACATTTTATGAACCAGAACAATTTTCTGTACTTCTTATCAACGTTTTTATCAACTCTTCACCCCAGTAGGTCAAAACTCCATTGTTTTCCTAACGCTTTGGTTGACTTGAAAAATAACCCTCCTTTGGCTGTTTGAGAACCTGTTGCTGAAATATGTGGCAGCACAGGAGGTTATGCTTTTGTCCTAGGGAAAAAAAATGCTTACGTGGAAAATGAAAGAGGAAACTAGCAGAAGAACTGTTGAGAATAAACAGCTGTGTGTTTTTCCCCTCTCTCTCTGAAAACTTGGTTCAGCTCCCGGCATGGGTGTGAATAAGCTACCTCATGTTCACTAACACCAGTTAAAAATTTGAGTGTGATGTACAGCTTGTATCAGGCTTAGTAAGAAAAAAGTAGGTTTCATGTAGATTATGTCACTGCCTCTAAAAAAACCCAGATATGCCTCGTCTGCACAAGACTGAATGATTTATCTAGGTGCTTATCTATGAGCAACAGTTTTTCTACCAAATACAAAATATCTGTTGAGAAAACTAGGACAGAAGAATCTGTAGAAGGGGCTGATGAAAAGACTTCTTTGCCTCAGTGAAATTTTCAGTAAGAACGTGGCAGACTCTAGGGCTTGTAACAGTAATATTTCATTTAAATAAACTATAACTTGTGCTTCTGGAAAGCAATGGTGCTTCTATAAGAGCTGTATATAGATGAGACCTGAGGATGTATTGTCTAATGACACAGCTCTTACCTATTGTCTGCTTAAAAATTAACTGTTGCTCAAGAATATTTCGCTGATTTCATTGGTGAATATCTAAGAACATCTGAAAGCTACAGCTCACAAACAGGACAGTTTTTCATTTCATTTCCTTTCCTCCTCCTCGTATTTTTTCTCCTTGAAGCTGGCAAAGCCTCGCATATCAGCATTTTTACTCTCTGGTGTCATACTCTGAAATATGACCTCATAATTCCAGTCCAATTTGTGGTAGTCATTTAGCAGCACCTCTGCTACACATGGGGATATTAAAGTTAACAAAAAGGGTGCAGTTTAACTTCTTGAACCCAGGCTAAACATTTAATGCCAATGGATGGAAAATCTGCTTTTTTTCCCAGTGAAAATGAATGCAATGAATTATTGAGGCTATAAAGGTGGAGCCCCACAGTGGTATTGTACACAGCTTTGCTTTTCTTGTTGAAGAGAGCTCAGAATTGACAAAGTAAAATGAATCACACCCTAAATTCCAGCCAGCTTGTCTCAACAAATAGTGAGGAGTCAATAAAGAGAAACAGGCAATCAAGAAAATTATTCATTCCATCTATCTTCGATGCCCATTTCAGGATAGAGGAAGGAACTTGTCCCTCAGAAGGAGGAAGGATGCTGTCTTGCATGTGCAGCTATCATTGCTTGGTTTTCAAATTAGTGCCACTCTCACCAGCCTGTCCAACCTGGTTCTGTTACTAGAAACAAAAGAAAATGCAGGCAGTATTTGCAGATGTGAAGTTCTGCAGACATAGAAGTAATTCTGCTATATTTCACCCTGCTCCACAGAGCAGCAGAGAGGATTTTTTAATTTTACCCACTAAGAACAAAGTGCTGATTTGCCTTTGTGGTTCTTGGAAACCATCTTTGCTCTGCTATTTCCTGTCATTTTCTCAAGCAGTGTATTTCAGATGTGAATGGGGACCTGCTCGAGATCTCTTTATGTTTGCAGTGGCAAGACGTGATTCCTTGGACAGATGCAGATGGGTGTTATTTCCCAGTGATTCCTTGGACAGATGCAGATGGGTGTTATTTCCCAGTAAAAAAGGGAGTGGAAAGCAAACACATGGCAGAAAGTTTTCTCCTTTTAGTTGTGAGGATTTGATGCTCCCCGCCGACACACCAGGGTCAACAGCTGACCCTGCCTGACACCTTCAGCAGAGGCTCCATGCTAAATCCTATTTCCTAAGAAATAAGCACTTCCCTGAGCACTTTGAATGATTGTTGCTCCTTTC
This sequence comes from Aegotheles bennettii, assembly GCA_013398125.1. NCBI lineage: Eukaryota > Metazoa > Chordata > Aves > Caprimulgiformes > Aegothelidae > Aegotheles > Aegotheles bennettii. The sequence continues at coordinate 263,503 of VZRW01007020.1, read as the reverse complement.
ACCCCGAGGCACGTTTCGTGTTGGCAGCAGCCCTGAGCAGCTCCTTTCACCCAGCCCTGCTGCAGTCTGCCATGGTGAAGCTGTCTGCAGGCCAGACGGTGCTGCAGGAGGAGCAGACACAGAATTCCTGGCTGCATTAGCAGATGAGTAAAATTAAAGGCAGGGCATCAACACTGTGTTCATCTGAATGATTGTGGTGCTTCAGTGTATTCGAGTGTTCACTGACATATGTAATCTATAGAATTTTGTTTGTATTCCACAAATATCACACAAACATACCACAAATAGATCACAAATAGTGATCTATTCCAGATCACTGCAGTGCTCTGACACTTCACCTACATTGGTGGCCTTATTTCAAGCCTTTCTGGATGCCAAATTGAATAAGATGCTTTCAGCACAGGAGGTTGACTTGGCAGGGACTGAATGATAGTCCTTAAAACCGTTTGTACTTTCTGGTGTGTGACCTTGGCAGATCAGTGGTTGGGAAAGTTGTCCACGTGCCATCTGCACCTGCTAGCTCTGCCGTGCAGCAAGCGGTCGTTTCCCTTCCAAACACGACTGGCTTCTGATACCAGTGGGAAATTGGCAGCTCTTATATGAAAGCAGTAGATTCCAGTTTCCTCTTTTGGCTTTTCGCTGAGATAGGAAAGGAGTTGTTGTTACTGTCCCGGTGCTCTGTGTCAGAGCTCTCTTCCCCACAGAACTGCTTTTGCAGTCAGAACCAGTCTGTCGATACCATACAGCATCATCTCTTCTGTTGTGTATTGGATTGCCTCGAGATAATTTTCTCCCAATATCACAGGTTCTAAACAGAACTGCATAACCTACGGTGAAAGTATTTCCCTCTTCTTCAGTCTCTTGGTCTTTCTTCCTCATTTCTGTGGAAGAGAATAAAGTGGCTCCCTAGTGGTAGGGCTTAAGAAACAACACAGTGGAACCAAGGGGGACTTCTGATTTCTTGACCGTATCAAAAAGATGTGGTGAAGTGGCATTCATTGTTCTTTCAGTTCTTTTCTCCTGAAATGATGGAAGTCTGTTGTGACTTCTTCTTTGTAAGGGGTGTTTGAATCAGTGGTGCTGGGCAGGACGCAGGCAGTTGGCTCATCTTCATCCAGAAGCAGATGAACCACCAAGGAGCTACGTTGCCGACAGCAAGGGGGTGAATTTTGTTTCTGCTCTCAACAGCATAAAGCAGCTGCATTGGCTTGACAAGTGATTCAAAGGTTTGCTCCATCCATTTTCTTGCATCCAACGTGTGTCTTCATAAATGTGCAGTGTTTTTTCTTCCTGTCACTTACTGGAGCTGGAGACAGAACCGTGTGGTTTTGCCCTTGCTTTCATGTAGCATTATTAATGAAACAGGTAATCCTGTTTGTCTTAAAATCAAGGCAAATACCTCTCGTGTTCTGTCCATCTGTTCCAGACACCAACAGCATGCTCATCACCATGGTATTGGAACAGTCTGATACACAAATAGCAATCAGCAATTATTAACATGACATTATTTCTTGGTCCATAAAGCTAATATTGGCAGAGATACCAGACATCACACACTGTGAGACAGTTTTTCAGCAGATGTACTTGGTTATGCCAGAATATGATAATATTCTGTATTAAAATCAATAAAAGGGTGCATTTTTTTATATCATGCAAGCAGCACAAATTGCCAGTATAATACATATATATATAAATTTTCTCCTTACATCACATAATTTACAATCCATTGCTATCTCATTGTAGAACAGCATTCTTTAGAAAAAAAAGGGTTTTTTTTAATATAGATTAGATTGAGTCAAACCACTGAGAGTTCACTTTCCCCCTCCTTCCTCCCCAGCTGTTGATACAGACTGATACAGGAGTGGCTTTTCACATGCAGAGGCCTTTTCTCTCAAACTCGAATCAGATGGGTTATGGTTTACTCAGTGTGTGATCTCCTTCTGTGTGGTTGGAGGGGTGGCACGTGATTGCAGCCCGCCAGGAAACGCTGAGTTACTCCCCCTCTGCCCACACTAAAGCAGTTGCTTCAATACTTTTGAAAAGAGTAAAAGTCACTCTTTGCTTTTCCAGCCTGTGGAAGGAACATGGACCTTCCAGACCAACTTTTTTCAGGATTTATCTTACCAGGGAAGCAGATGGCAGTGCCCCAAAAGATCCCTAACACCCTATGAAATGTGGAGGTTCCTTAGCCATCCTTACTCCCCTTCATACATTTCATTTACACAAGCTCAGAAGTCCAGCTTCAAATGTCTCCTTTTTGTTTGGTCACTTTTCCTATGATATAATGTAAAGATTTTATTTAATTTTTTTTAGCTGAACAGCCATACTTTTAAAATCTCTGGTATTTAAATTGCTGGTTAAAATGAGTTGATTTCTCTCAGGTGGCACAGTCATGCCGATCCAGTTAAATGCATAGCCCATCCAGATATCATTTTTCCTTCCCTTCTTAATCAGAATATATTCCTGGGAGACCTATTTTGCAAGCTTGTCTACAGAGACTTCTATCCAGAAGCAAGATGGAACCTTTTCAGCTTGCAGCTTCCCAGTTGCAGTGTTACAGCCATGAAACAAAAGTGAAACCAGGGCAGCACAGTCCCTAGTTTTTATATACAACGATTTTTGCTTGCTTTAGAGGGCAAATTGCTGCTAAACTGACATTTCTGTAAGCATTACAGCATCCATACAAGTCCTGCTTTAATGAAAAGGAACATCTTTATCTGAGCTGGTTGTGATGATGTTGGGAGGCACAAGCAGATTGCATCAGCCTTATTACTCCTTCAGTGAACACGAAACTTACTGGTCCTGATATTGGTTCAGTCTCCTTTTTTATATGAATATCCTTTTTAAAAAAAAGTTAACTACAATGATTAAGCTTTACAATAAACTAATTTATAATGTAAATATAAATCCAGTCCCAACCCCCTGCCATGGGCAGGGACACCTCCCACCACACCAGGGTGCTCCAAGCCCCATCCAACCTGGCCTTCAACACTGCCAGGGAGGGGCAGCCACTGCACTGGAAGGTGCTCTAAGGTCTCCCCAGAGCCTTCTCTTCTCCAGGCTGAACACCCCCAACTCTCTCAGCCTGTCCCCAGAGCAGAGCTGTTCCAGCCCTCTGATCACCTTGATCATCTCAAGAACACTGTGGTCAAATGGGCTGTATGTGTGTGGAGACAACTGAAATGGATGGAAAGGCCAACAGGAATCTTGTGAGGAAACCAAGATCATTCCCTACAGTTCAGATTTGCCTCGATCACTTTGCTGTTTGCTTGACTGTGGGAAGGAGTCTAAAGTACTGGGTGACTTTCATCCATGTCTAGATACAACCAAGGGCAAAGTGCAGCATTTTTATCCTGTCATGCCCTTTTATCAATCTCAGTTATTAAGCAAGTGGTGGATATGGTGGATATTAAGATCAACCTTGACTTAAACATTTAACACACATTTCACATTAGACAAACTGCATGTGTCCTATTATATTTCTTTCAGGGTCTGTCTCTCACTGAGTGCATGCCAGGCTGTCCTTCAGGATATAGTCCAGTGTGTAGGAGAAGAAATATGTTTGAAGTTGGCATAATGGCAATGAACATGAAGGTAGAGTTGGAACTGTCTCGGAACCCTCTCTTCTGTCTGGCTGTCATAGGCCAGTATCTTGATTCTCTGCAGTCAATTGCTTTGGAGCATTGTTATTGAGAAGAATGAGTCACTTCTGGCTCAGTTTAATGGGTTTATTGGGACAGAAAAAGCTACAGCTGGACTAAGTGCAGTATCCACACTTCATCTTATGCAGCTCTTTTTATCGTACAGTGACTGACCAATAAAAGAAAATGAAGATGCATCACTTTCAGCTTTTACAAGAAAAATCTGTAGCACGTTTTGTCATATCCATGAATAGAATCACAGAATCATAGAACGGTTTGGGTTGGAAGGGACCTTAAAGCTCAGCCAGTCCCAACCCCCTGCCATGGGCAGGGACACCTCCCACCACACCAGGGTGCTCCAAGCTCCATCCAACCTGGCCTTGAGCACTGCCAGGGAGGGGCAGCCACAGCTTCTCTGGGCCCCCTGGGCCAGGCTCTCACCACCCTCACACCAAACAATTTCTCCCTCCCATCCCATCTCCATCTCCCCTCGGGCACTTGGAACCCGTTCCCCCTCGTCCCATTGCTCCCTGCCCTTGGCACCAGTCCCTCTCCAGCTTTCCTGGAGCCCCTTCAGGCACTGGAAGGTGCTCCAAGGTCTCCCCGGAGCCTTCTCCAGGCTGAGCACCCCCAACTCTCCCAGCCTGACCCCAGAGCAGAGCTGCTCCAGCCTGCTCTGAGGAGGTGGTCATTCAGTTTGCCAAGGGTTAAATTCATACTTGGGCACACTCTAGAAAAGATGAGGTGGACTGTTTGGAATTAATGAGGGAGGATGGGGTCTCTGATAACGTTAATTACGTGTTGCTTACGTGCACAGTAGTCCATTGATGTTTCTGAACTACAGCTTTAGAATGAAGAACAGTCACACAGCCATCACAGAGGAAGCTGTCACCCTTATTCCCATGTTACATCTCTTTCACGAGGCTCTCCTGTGGATAACAGTTAGGAAAGTAAATGTAGTTGTCATGATGATTTTTTTTCTTCAAGTGCTATCTCACATAATAATCCCCCGTGGCTTTCTGCCTCCCCCCCCTCCTTTTTTGATGCCCTTGATTCAGATACACCATGACTTTGAACCACGCAGTTTAGCAGATTTTGTATTTGGACATAACCCCCCAGCTATGGAATGAATATTACATGGGGCAATATTGTGTTAGATAACAGACAAATTTGAATAGTTAATCTCATGTGTTCAAAATGTGACCCTTTTTCCCCCAGCACAAAAAGCATCTCGTTAGTTAATGAACATAAGGCAACCTGTGCACTGTGTAGGGAGTGACTGCATTTAACTGTGAATTACTTGATGTTTAGAGAGCTTTTTTTTCCTTAAGGTAAAAGCAGCAAATAACTTCAGTACCCTATCTTAAATAGCATTCTTTCTAATTATTTTTCACCACAATAGCCAGTGGAATGTATAGGGGTATTTTAATTTCTTAGTGGTGAATTTAGATCTCCTGTAGTTATAGATCTATTCTCTCTCCTTTTGTTTGCTTTTAGGGAGAAACTGGAGCTGCTTCATCTGTGTCATTTCCATACTGAGGTTGATGTCAGGAAAAGGATTGCACTGATGAATTAATGCAACAACCCTCCCAGCTGTGGAAGGATCTATCTTACAAGAAAATCCATAGGTGATTAACAGGCCAGACTGGTCATCCCTCACCCGCAGTGGTAAGCAGCCTTTTGAGATCTGGGAGAAACGTTTGATATACCTGGAAATCAGTCTAAATCTAAATTAAATTAAGCACCTAAATACAGATTTTGGAATTTAACATGGTGTGCCTTAAGAACAAAAACAAAAAAAAAAGAAATATTGATTTCCACTGTGGATATTTTAGTCTTGAATCATGCTTTTCCACCACATTCCAGCAATGTGTCCTGTATCTTAACACCTTTGCCTTCATGTTGGTTTGTTTTTTCAGTTTGTCAGTCATTACACAATGTCATTTGGAATCAACTTAGCACCCTTCCATTGTGCTGAGTGGCTCCAATGAATAATGATTGCAAGGTTGGCCTGCTAGTAATTAAATGCTGCTTGAAAACGAAACACCTCTATGGAATGTAAGAGTTTCTCACTACATTTAGGTTGTGTGTTTAAGTAGCATGGATAGGTGTATCAGGTTAGTGCAGACACAGTGCAATCCTAAAAACAAAATTGAAAAGGCAAAAAGAAAAGAGGAAGAGGGAGGAGGAAGAGTAAGAAAGTGAGAGAAGGAAAACAAATTCACCCAGTCATTAAAACTTTGAATTGCATGGAAAATTTTCCACACTTGGCTGAATCCTGAGTGTAATTTCCTAATTTTTGCCTTTGTGCAATCCAGATAAAGGCTTTGTGTCTGCACTCATTTTCACTCACAGGTGGGTCTTCAAAATTTGCAAGTGATACATTGTGTGAAGTAGGATGCATTGCCTGTTTGTTGGAGCCTACAGATGCCCCTGTTTCCATAAAGCAGGGGCTTGGTTCCTTATCACTTGTGGACTTGGCTTTACTACAATGCAGAGTTTTACCACTTGAATTCACTCATGAAAGTTTTAAGCAGAATTAAGCCTTTACTAATTTTATTTTTTAAAAATCTGCTACCAAAAATCACAGCATTTCACACCATGCAAAGACAGTTCTTTGCTTCTTCAAAGGCTTCACTGGACTGATCTGTACCATCCTTCTCAGAGGCCCGCAGTGGTGTACCCTCGTATGATATAAATGATACAGTGAGCTTCTGTCTGAGATAACAGGGGTGATAGATAACCCTGAACGAACATCTGAAGGGTTTTAAATCACTGTTATCAATGCCAGGTCTGTCAGCCAGCCTCAGTTACTTCTGGTCTGTCCTGTGTTAGAAGGAGGATGAAGGTATTTAGCTCTTTTAACAGATCCAGAGCCTGAGCTTTTCTTTTCCTTGAGCTTTTGTTACATTTAAGGATTCATGCTGAATAACAATAATAAAAGATGAATCCCATCTGGCTTTCTGTTGATTGTTAGCTTAATTTAGTGTATGACTCCTCAGTTTAGTCTGCCTGCCAGGGAAGGCATGCGGTTATCAACATTACTGATAGGATAAACCAATTATGGAAGCTTATTTTCAAATCTCCCCCAGTCCCGTAACACCTAACAAAGTAAAACTTTTGGGCTGAAATGCACCTGTTTCCAGAAAGATCCAGCATCAAACAGAGGTTTTATTTAGAGCTTTGGGTAGACTAAGTGGCCTTGTTGGCTGATTCTTTGCCTGTTGCCGTTTCTAGGCGTAAAATGTAGCAGGAAACTGAAAAGAAAGAATGCACAAGAGAAACACAGAGTTGTCTGAAAGGCTTTTGAGATGTGTGAGAAAGCCTTTTGTGCTTGGAAGGCTGTGGAGGCCCAAGCACTGAGAAGATCAGTATGTGCTGTGCTCTGGGGGTCTAGAGAGTGCTGCATCTTTGAGCTGTAACAGGATTTCTCAAACTGTGCATCCAGCCCTTGCCTTGACAGGACTCCAGATCAACCCTGTGCAGGGACAGGAAAGTGCCCGTGGGGCCTGGCAAAAGTCTCTTGTCTTCTCCTTGTGAAGATACACATTTGTTCCTGGGAGGTAGCTCCTCATTTCTCTCTGCATTTGTAGCCAGCATAAGAAGAGAGAATTCCAGAAGATAGTCTAATATGCATTTTCAGACCCAAATGTCATTGCAAAGGTCTGAGACGCTCTCTCCTGACACACAGCTAAATTGTACATGTGCATGCAAGCAGTCTCACCAGCCTGTTCATGAATGCCTCAAACCAAGGTAGATGGAGCTTACAGGGCATGAGCAGGGAGAGAACAGAATGCCAAGGGGTGAGAAAGAGGAAAAAGCACAAAGAACAGTGAGAAAGAAATTCAAAATGTAGATCATGGAAAGTGTAACATAGAATCACAGAACGGTTTGGATGTGAAGGGACCTCAAAGCCCATCCAGTGCCACCCCCTGCCATGGGCAGGGACACCTCCCATCAGACCAGGGTGCTCCAAGCCCCATCCAACCTGGCCTTGAGCACTGCCAGGGAGGGGCAGCCACAGCTTCTCTGGGCACCCTGGGCCAGGGTCTAACATGGCATCATTGATGTCAGGCCATGAAGCAAGGGAGCATTCTGTCATTGAATCACATGCTGCAGGCCCCTGTGAGTGTGCACCACACAAAGTATGGGAGGTGCTGTGCAAGGCTGGTGTGTAAAAGGGATGAGCAAGCAGAGGAGGATCACGAACAAAGAAAAACTGAGAATGAAGTTTTTGATAAAGGAAGAGGTCAGAACAGACAATAATGGCACAAACGCTGGCTTTGAAGAAAAGGGCTGAGACAGTAGAAGGAAAGCTGAAAGAATGTACAGCCACTGATTTGATTTGCTGTTTTTCATTAAAAACTTATCCTCTTGCCACTTCTGGATGCCATACACGTGTATAAGAAAACAGAAGCTTTTCAGCTTAACAGGGTAAGGTGCCCTTCCAGAACCCTGCCATCAAAACCACTCGCAAAACCCAATGAACAAACCTCCAGGATTAAATCCATGTCAGTGCTAAATAACATCCTGGGCCAAGCAGGGAGATGCCAGCCCAGCTAGATGAATACATGCCAGAACATTTAGATGATAACTGGTATGATGAATCGAACTCTTGAGCAAATAGATACCCAGGCAAAGAGCAGAGCGACCAAATTCCATGGTGCGCTACCCTGCTATCTCCTCTGGGTTGCAAAATGTATGAGTCAGAGGTAGGAGATAGCCCTTGGCAGTATCTGTGGAGAGTACTATGATCCCCACTTAGGCAAACTCATGTGTTCTTACTTCTGATGTTTCTGGGCCTTTCTACCAGCACTCTGCCCCGTGTCTATGTCAACCAAGGTCTGCATCAGAAAGGAAAGGTTCATTTACTAGAAGGAAATGGGTGGACATCAGGTGCTCAGGAGAAGGCAACCTCAGAGTCCAACCTCCTGGTGCACAGTTGTGATCCAGAGTCTGAGCTGCCATTATAAAAACAACAACCTGGCCAGATCCTCAGCTGGCACAGAGCCACAGGAGCTTCAGCTCAGTCCTCTTTATCTCTTGTGGCGCTGAAGATCATGATTAAGAAGATGCCCAGGATACAACAGATGAAGAAAAGTGTACTGAATTCTCCAGCACCCTTCAGTAAAAGCCTAAGGTGCTCAGTTTATCCATGGGATCGTTCTCCCACTGGGCTGTTCTTACCTTTCTTGTGGGTGCTGTCATAAATGGCCTGTGGGAATAGTGAAATTGTCATTTCTGGCCGTTTTCAAGAACATCACTCGGGATTGAAACAGCTGTGACTGAAGCAGAGAAACTGACTATTCCATCCTCATTTTCCCTGTGGTTTTAGCACACCTGAGGATGGGTCCATTTGTTCTTTCCCTCCCAGTGGTACCATTGTCCATCAGCAACTCGCTTCTCCTTTGCCCCTGAGTTCCTCACTCACAATGAGAAGGGAGAGGAGCGTGCTAACCCCATGCTAGGTGTGCTGCCAGCACATCAGAGATGGTCTGGCTGTATTGTCAGGAAAGCACTGGTAACTGACAGGTCCTGCAGAGAGACCAAACACCCGGGAGGGCTGCAAGGGCTGTGCTGCTGTTGATAAGCTAAAATCAGTGTTTGTTCCCTGGTGCTCCTGCTATCAAGAGCCAGCTGCAACATCTCAGCCCGGTGTTGTGTGTTCCTGGTGCCTGACCTTCTCCCCGTGGCTGTTGTGCATCTGTGAGCCTGCCAGCTTCCCACCGCCTGGATCAGACCCTGGGAAGGGGGAAGGGAAAGGAAGGGCAGAGGAGATCAACACCTAAATTGTTTTTTTTCTGATTTTATACATAGTCTAGGGACAAGGATGCTGGCAGGAGCTGGATGATATCTGAACACTGCTGTGATAACGTGACGGCTTGATGGGGAGGCAGTGGTGGGTAAGAAGCCTGATTCCTCTTTACCTTTGGTTCAAGAACAGTTACACAGGGCAAAGAAAGACATTTCCAGGGTAAAAACTGTGGTAGAGTGGTACTGGGCAGACCTGATCCCTTGCTTTGCCCTGTGCCTGTGTGGCATGCTTATATAGCTAAAAATACTGCCCATTTCCTATGAAATAAGGGCAGAAGAGGAAGGTAGGATGCATCCCATGCAGCTCCATGCCTTTTGCAGGCTGCAATCCTCATGGGCCATACCCTTGCAGTCCTGCTGACAGCCCCACAGCACAGCAGGCGTGTGGGCTCCACACTGCCATGCAAAACCTGAACTCACACAGCTCTAACATTCCTCCTCCATAATTTTTGCTGTTTTTCCTCCTTCCCCTGCCCTCTCACACCTGCCTGCAGCCACTGCACCTTGTCTTCTCTCTACCTCCCATCCTGGACCCTCATTTCCCAGCCTTTTGTGGCCAAGGGAGGAGAGAGCTGGGAGCAGGGCAGATCACTTGAGTGGAACCAGGAACCAGCAGGGTTCAGCTTCAAAAACACGAGTTAGTGGGTCAGGATGGTGCCCCGGGGTGATGGGGCTGGGGAAGGTGATTACAGCTCAAGGTAACCTGTGCTCACAGCTTCTCCTGGGCTGCTCTGGTAGAGCAGGACAGCCCAAACCAAAGGAAGTTCTGCAGCTGATTGCACGAACAGGATAAAATCAGCCCCTGTTGGCACAGGCAGAAGGTACATAGACACCCTGAAGGTGTATGAATATGTTCCCCTAGCTGGCATCTGATACTGCTCCTTGCATTACGCCCCTGTTAGTGAGAGGACAAGTGAGGCCTCTCTGACCATCCCGTGGTTGGTGGTGTTCAGGACAAACCATGAACACCCACCTCAGATAGGAGGAGGAGGAGGAAGAGGGCAGAATGTGATCTGTGGGTTAGAAACCATCACTCCTGTTCCAGCTCAGAAACCAGGCAGGGGTCCTGAGCCTGATTCACACTGCCCTTGCACCCAGCTGGGGGTTGCTACGCCGGTGGAGCAGTCACCCAGGTGAACTGTGCTCTTCTCAGACACGGAAGCTGTCATTTCCCTGAGATGAAACAGCATCCCACACGCTCATTAACCTGTGCCCTACTTCAGAATTCAATCTAATTGTGGCTTTCATAGTCAGCTGGTGCTGGTGTTGGTGTGTCCCTGCGTCTGCTCCGACTTCCCGGGATACGTTTCTGCAGCACCAAATGTGGCAGAGCCTGCAAGCATCATTGCTCAGCACAGAATGTGGAATTGGGGTGGTTGGAGCTTTTTGCTTCACTGGGGAAGAGAAAAGTAAAAGCACAAATGTTAAAAAGGTCCCCGTGAAAACAATGTGCTGAGCAGAGAATGAGGAGCTGTGTGCTGAATGAAGTTCATCACCTGGGACACTCCTGCCCATCTGGTTAACTTAGAATCATAGAACAGAATCACAGAATCATCAAGAGACCTTCAAGCTCACCCAGTCCAACCCTTATCTCCATCACCACTGACCCACATCACCCAGTGCCACAGCCAGACACCTCTTAGACTCATAGAATCATTATGGTTGGAAGGGACCTCCAGGGTCATCAAGACCAACCTTTATGAACATCTTGAACACCTCCAGGGACGGTGACTCCACCACCTCCCTGGGCAGCCCATTCCAACACCCAATCACCCTGGCAGTGAAAAAAATTTTCCTATTATCCAATCTGTACCTGCCCTGCTGCAATTTCAGGCCGTTTCCTCTCGTCCTTAAATGGACCTTCCATGGAGTGTCTCAAGAGTCACCTGCACGAGAGAGGAGAGGGAGTTCCAAGGAGCCTGCTGGGTTTCTGATGGCAAGCAGCAAACCAAACGGGTAGGTTCCACAAACACACAAAGCCATAGGGAAAGGGAAGTAGAATCTCCAAGCCGTCCGTGCAGTAATTTGTGTGGCAGATCCATCTGTGGATTCCCTTGCCTAACAAGCAATGCAAGAAAGCAAAGGAAACCCCAGAACCTTTTTTAACCAATGCTCCGTATTTTTAATTACAGTTAATTGCCTTGTTGTAGGGAATTGAACAACACTGAAACCCTGACGATGCGTGGGTGACTTTTCATGATGTCATTGTGGGGGGAAAAGGACAAGACCTTGCAATTTCAGTTCCTCTGCGGGTTCAGCTCTCTTCCGTTGCCATCCAACAGAAGGACTCCCATTCCCATCGGTGTTTCCCTTGGTGTGCTGCCATGGCCAGTAACTTGCAGCCGGGTGGAAGCCAGCACATGAGCAGATGAACATCTCTGTGTGGCCACGGGAATGCTCCCAGCTTGCCCGGGAAGAGGCAGCCCTGGCCACGCTTCCCTGCACGGGATGTTTGGGAGCTCTCACAATCCACTCGCGGATTGTTCCTCCCGTCCTTTGAGCCGGGTGGAAGATAAACCTTGGTCATGCATTATACTGTGCCCTTTGCCATGAAATAATGTCAGATAATATGTGTTCAGTGGGGATTTACATTCCCCTGCTGATTACCAGGAGCTGTTAAGACTCGTGGGGTTTAGCAGAGCTCCAGGACGATGCCCGGCGCGGCAGCAAAACCCTCTGATGGCACTGGGAAGGCTGGGACTTGGTTGGGAACAACCCTGAAAGCATCAATAACCCAAAATGCCAGCGGGACAGCTCCATGTTCAGTAGGAATTTAAGTGGTTGGTGGCAAACTGGGCACCAGTATTCCCAATTCTCCCAGCTTCGGCAGCCGATGGCTCCGAGATCCCAGGCGTGTGATGATGTCTCCCTGCCCATGTCCCAGCAGTGGATGAGCTCGGTGGGATCTCCCAGTGGGATCTCCCAGTGGGGTTTCCTAGTGGGGTTTCCCAGTGGGGTTTTCCCAGTGGGGCTTCCCAGTGCCCAGAGAACATTATGGAATGATGAGGAATGAACGCTCCTGAGATGTTTGTGATGAAGGAAGGGGTCGTGACTCATTCCTGCAGGTGGAGAGAAGAGGGCTGACCCCC